>CM062816.1:1347037778-1347637778 GCA_031772625.1 Pinus tabuliformis | reverse complement strand
CTATTTGTCCGAGTAATGCTTAGTAGTACAGTGTTCAGAAAATTCAAAGGAAAACAGATGCTAAGCTGTAACTACACAAAACAGTTGATCAGTCAAGGGTACGGAAGCAATATCCCATCCCTTTAGAAACTGATTAAAGAAGGGAAATTAGAGCATGGACTTATAGGTCTGGGAGCTAAGCAGCGTCTTGCTGAGGCTCACTACAGCCTTAGGCCTTCTCTCACACCAAAGCAACAAAGGCAGGTAAATAAATCAGCGGAAAGTAAAATGGAACAGTAAAACGGAAATGGAACAACAGTAATCAAATGGAACAACAATAATCAAGTGGAACAACAATAATCAAATGGAACAACAATAATCAAATGGAACAACAATAATCAAATGGAACAACAATCCTTAAGGATTTACAAAACAACAACCATCACCTGTATGTACATGTTCTACACTAATATAGCAATCTGAGAGTATTGAATGATACAACTATTTTTCCAAACAGAATGACGCTACTCTCAAATCCCACGAATATTGTTTCACAGAAATCCAATGACAGTAACATTCATACCAGCACTCTGTTACAGAAATGGCTGAATAAAGATACAATTCGACCCTGTGTAAATCCAATTATACAGTGCAGAGTCCTTACATGGAGAAATCATTCATTCATTGATCATAACAGAGCATAGCGTATCACATAAAGAATTCATCAGATTGCTAAGTAATAAAGATAAACAAACCACACACAAATCACCATATAATGATACAAAAGCAAGTGTCCTTCGGAGTCGGGCCCTTAGCTGCCAATGGTACACTGCCTTAGATTACTCCAGACGCAGAGACGGAATAAACACCAAGTCTTTTATATTAATCGCATCCACAAAAGTATAACAAAATCAGGTCTCAGTGAGACTCAATGATTAAAGTTTGTTCTGGAACTGTAAAATTACAAAAACAGTCGTCCTTTGCTTAATGATGCTGTGCCATTATATAGAAGAAATGACGGAGATATCTAGATAATCAGAGATAAGTAAAGCAGCGATCCCTCAGGATCGAAGATCTTGAGGGATTCGCTAATCGTTCAATCTTTCTTGCGTTCGCCGAGCCGGTATCCCGCATTCTTTTCCTGGACTATTCAATTCCGATTTTGCTTGATCGTGTCCGCATCCGGTTCCCTACTGGAGGAACAGTAGTTATTTTTCCTCTACTTCTCGCTTTTGGGCGGGAACTCTTTGCTTGCACGTCTTCCTGCATAGAAAACGTCAATTATTAGCACTTGAGCTTTCTTTGTCTATTTTTGCCCATTTTATCAAAATTCTTTATCTTCTTTGAATTCCTAATGCAGAAAAGGTTACAATTATTATTGAAAAACCACTAGATTGCTTGTCAAAAGCATACCTTCCAGGTGCTCCACACCACCCATGTAATTTACCCATGATATTGTAAGTGGCATCCACCCATGGTATTCCCCATGGTATCGTAAGTGGCATCCACCCTTGGTATTCATACTCCCGTGGTATTTATCCACTCATGGAATTTACCCATGGTATTATAAGTGACATCCACCCATGGTATTCATTCACCCATGGTATTTACCTACCCATGGAATTTAACCCAAAAAGGCTATCAGTAACAAGTCGCATTTTGTAAAAGGGTAGATTGTTGACCACAATGTAGCCTTTACAATTATTCTTTGTTTTAATAAAAAAAATTGTGGTTTTGTTTATTGGGTGTTCTACACTTTTCTTGTGGAATTTAAAACTTTCATGATATTGGGGGCCTACTCCCAAGATTCGGATCAACACTTCCTCACTTCTCATCAACACCAGGTGTCAACTAGCTTAGCTCAACTCAAGTATGGTAAAATCATCCCCACTCAACTATTGATTATTGCTTTATTTGTTTATTTTGCGAATGAAATAACCCATCTATATTGATGGTATATCTTTCCCTCTCTCTCTATCTCACACTATATCGACTAGCTTCACCCCTTTTCTCCATCAACTAAACTATAAAACATGTTTTACCCAAACCCATGGGTTTATCAAACCCTAGCCTTTCACACTCACCACACACTAAAAAATCACCATATACACCTCGATTTGACCCCAAACAAACATTCACAACGAATGTGGAAAATATGTACACCCCAACTAGCTAGCCACACACATTTATTATTCAATTAAGCCCCAGGATCATGCCCTAGTAGCCACGAGATTGTTTTTTGGCCTTTAGATCAATTTCTATGACAATAAAACCCATAGATTTTTCATTCTCCGTGCCCATTAACATTGAGCCCTTCCTCACTTCACTTCCTAGAATCTACCTCACCAAGTAACCTAAGGTTTATCCTTCAGGCACACTCTTTGCACCCCATAGCACAACTCCACTATTAAGACTTGGCTCCAATCTCACTCACCAACACACTAGCCACTTCTCTCTAGGGCATGATCAAATGGTTTTCTCTCCTAGAATCCCTAGCCTCAACCTCCATACAACAAAGGAACCTTTGTGGAGTGATATAGAGCCAACTTGGTCAAGATTGCGAGTTCATTAACTGTAGTGTCATTCAAAAGGATGCACCTAGTCAACCTTACTAGCCTTGCTTTTTTCATTCACCACTAAGATCTATTACCTTTGTCTTGGCTTGAAAGTAAAAGGATAAAACTAGTAGACAAACACAACTAGCCTTAAGCCCAAACCTCACAATTCCTTAGATTTGATATTTGTGAGCTTATCTATATAATGGGTGTTATTGTTTTAAAAGGTTATGTGGAGAAACTATTCACGTGTTAAGGAAAATGGCTTGCAAATCCATCGTTGTTGATACCTTAGATGAATAGTCACCCACCAACTCACTTGGTGTTGAGTTCATGGACACTCCATGATTCATGAATAGATATACAACATATGCTTAGCCAAAAGTTTACTAGTTGTTCTAGAGAGAGAACCTACCTCCCAATGACCTAGACTCATAAATCTATTATGTTGTTAGAAGGTCTTTGCTGCACAAGGGGGCTACTCATTCCTCCATCTTTTGATGTGCAAGGTGGCTTATGAAGCATGAAAATCCTAAAGAAGCCATGATCAAGGATGGTCACAAAAAACCTGTTGTCTCATTTAGTGCCTCTAACATTTGAGATGTATTAGTAGCTCCCTAAGGAAGAAATGGCCTTGGATGAGGACTGGTTATCAAATTTCAAGTTCCTACACAAAGAGATACTAAAAACTTGGTGGAAAAAAAGAACCTTTAGGTTCTAACCAATAAGGAGCATCCTATCAATCTACAAAAGAATCCCTTTCAATTGGTAATTGCCATGTTATGCAGGTTGTATGGCTAGTCCAATTCAAACACCTTCTATGAAGGATGGAACCCATTGATATACTCTACAACAATTGAAGGAAGCATTTTCAATTGGGCTTATGTCCTCTCTCTCTCTTTGAAGGACAATATCAAAAAAGCTCAAAATCTAAAGGAAGGCTAGTAGTCTTAGTTCTTCATGGTCTCTTGTCTTTTGGATATCGTTTGTGTCAAGAATGCATTCCCGACAATGGGATGGATGTGGACAATGTAGGAGGAGTCAGCCCACATCTATTGCAAAGTCCTTTAGGATTCTCACTATATCCAGTCATATACAAAAAATTGTTAGGACTTATTGATCCCATTTTATGAAATCATGCTCAATGTACCTGCTTGTGCATGTATGGAAGAGATATGAAGTTGGTGACCATGGTTAGTGATTGGTTTTTTGATTAAGATGGAACATATTTGATAGTATTTAGAGCAACCAAACCTCCTCATCTACTACCTAATTTTATAACTGACCTATTAGTATTAGAGGAAATAGCATATTAGGTAAGCACAAGGGTAGGTGGAGAACTCTCATAGTACAAGAAGGATCCCTCGCCACACATGCCATTACACCTAAGCTCATATAAGTTGAAAATCAGATGCCCTAACATTATTCCATTTTGGGGATTTGAAATTCCACATATATGATCCTAGCTTAGTGATAAAAAATCATTGCAATGCAAGAAAATATGATTGAGACTACCAACCAAAGACATGGGTCGAGGAAGAGAAACAAAAAATTGCCTTAAATTTATCAGAAGTTATTTCCAAGATAGGTTATAATTCTTCCCAAGTGAAAAAGGAGAAAGCCCAAGTTGAGTGAGAATCCCTTGCCAAGAAGTAAGATATCTAGTAGGAGATAACTAGAGTTGCATGAGAGGAGAAGTTGAAATGGGACCAAGAAGTGGCTCGAATAGCCAAAAAACTTGAACTCAAGGAGAGGGAAGAAGAATATATGAGGAAGGAGAAATAATGAAAGAGAAAATTAGAGGAAGAAAAGAGAAAAGCATGGGAAGAAAAAGCGAATAGGAAATAACAAGAAACCAGGGCCAAAGCAAAGGAATAAGCTATCAAGACCCAATAGGAAGCATATGAACAAGATTTCCACTAGAGCATAACTTTTATGGACATTGACCTAGTTGAACCAATAGCTCCTACTACCATAGTTGGTCACTTGTTGGTTACAAATATGGGCATTGCACCAACAAGGAAGAGGAAATTAGTTAACCTACGCAAGTTTGGATGTTATCACACTCTTAACAGGATAGTAGAACACAAGGAAAAGACTTTGTGAACTCCTCATCTACCTCTAATGTTAGTCAGCGCAGAAAGGGACATTATGATAAACACTAGAGAAGATCCACTTGTTATGGCATCAACAGACATAACATTCTATCAAGCCATTGAGGGTAATGTGAAAGACCTCCTTGAACAACTAAAGTAGAAAGTTGACCACATAGATTAAATGGGGCAACAAGTCAAGTTATTGAAGGTTGAAAACAAAAACTTGAGTAGGAGGGTACTAACACAGAGGATTACAAGTCTTGTGCATCTGAAGTGCATGAATTATACAAGGCCATGGTACAACAAGTCTACCCATGTCTCCAATAGCTCCAAAATATCTCCACCAAGATGTTGCCACTCTAGGAATTGGTTAAGGAAAGAGGCACTCGGTTTCAAGCAGTATGGAATGTTGTGAACTAGCTAGATCAATGGCCCAAGGAATACCCATAGGCTCGATTGGAGGTCTTCAGGATCAGTCAAGAGGAACTAACATATGATTCGATCATTGTTAATGAGGCCTTGAAGATCTAAGAAAAGATGGAGAAAGACATCTCTAGATTCGCAGCTTAGTACCGATATAATGTTCCTTGGTTGAGAAGTTAATCAAGATGAACAAGTTTCCAACTATCAAAACTGAGGATAAGCCAGGCTAAATGAAGAAGTTGATAGGGAGTTGGAAGAGATGTTGATTGCTAGAGAATTCTCTTTTAGTGTCTTCACTAACAAAGTCAAAAAAGACAATCTCAAGCAACACATTGTGGATCCATCAAAGCAACAAATAGTTTTGAATTCCTTCATGGTCCCATTGAAGAAGGATGTACAAGCCCTCTAAAAGAGCATGTCAAAATACCATGTCATCATGAAAGGGCTATTTCCCAGTAGGATTGATATGATTTCCTCCTATCGTGAGATATGGGTAGCCTATCTTCATGAAGTCCTATGGGTCCCTGTGGATGATACAATCATAATGTAGCATTTGCCTTTTTGAGTCTCTAAGAGTTTACAAATTATTTTCCTTGATTATATTTGAGAATAATAAGAATTTGAAGAGATTGTAACTGCCCAATGGAAGCCCAATAGTCCCCAGGGGAAATTACTAATGCAATCTATAAATGATGTAAGCTCCTGGTGATAAGGACTTTTCTTTTCCAAAACTTCTTAACTTTTGAACTTTTGTGTTTTTATTAAAATTTTGCAGAGTTTAAAAGACAAGATCTTGGAAGTTCGTGTACTCTATACCTATTAACAAATCATATTGAGAAGCCTAAGAAGGTCATTAGCAAAATTGTGGCTCAACATACATTGTGATTTTATTGTAGACTAACCTTCAAGTATTTTCATTTATATGTGCATTATGTGAGATTTATTATCATTAGTTAACATACTACTATGTGAACTAGATAGTTCTTTCTCATGTTGTACCAATTCATTACTATTGCTTTCTTCAAGGAGTACTTGTTAGAAGAGAGACTAACTATTCTTTATTTTCTTTAATAATTTAAACATTCCAAAGCTAGGAAATCAACTAATTGTTTTCTTGATTTATATTTTTTCATGATTAGTAGCTCATCTCTCCCTGTCCTCATCTATCTTTCAACATTTAGTTAATTTGTAGTAATTTTATTCTGGAAATTAGATAGTTGTATTTTAATTTTCAAACTCCCTGTTGTGACAACCATTTTAATATCTCTCAACATCCAAAACAATCAAGCATGATTACGAACACATAATCTAGATGGGTCTCTTATTCTAAACAGTGTGAAGTCTAATTGGATCGTTGTACAAGAGAAAACACTCATGACCGTTGTCGGATCATTTATCCCTGCCAACAAGTACTAACAAACTTTATCAATGAGTTTGCAACATTCTTCGAGGTATGAACCTTCTCCAACAACACCCTATTATGTTGAACCATATCTATAACAAAATGGTATTGCATATCAATATGTTTTGTCTCAGAATAATAAACAAGAGTCTTTTCCAACCTAATTGCATTTAACTTGCCACAAACTATCCTCACTACTTTATAAACAAAACCAATACTTGGACACAACCTTCACAACCATATAGCTTCCTTGCTTACATAAATGGCTACCATGTACTCAACTCTATAGTTGATAGTGCAACTATAACATGACTCTTGTTCATGCAACTGATTACTCCACCAAATAGGTTAAAGATATAATAATTTGTATATCTTATGCAACCAATATCTTAAAACCAATCTACATTAACAAAGACCTATACATCTATCTCTCAATGAGGTCGAGGTCTCCCTTAGTAGCTGATTGTGTAATCTAAAATTACATACAATATATTAAGACCCACTTTATAGTTGTTCAATGCTCCTTCCCTTTGACATATTCCTCCTAAAAACTCTCACTATGTGGGAAGTGACTAGTCTAGTACAACCCTAGAATATATTATACTTCCAAATACACTTGCATAAGGAACATGGGACATATCTTCTACCTCTTCTTGTGTCTTGAGACACTAATTTGTAGACAAATTTACACATGCGAAAACTGGTTTGAATTCTTACATATTGAACCTCTACTAAATTGTCTCAACATATCTCTCTTTGTTCAACCATAGCTTCCTATCTACCCAATCTCTTTTTATTTCCATGCCCAAAATAAAATTCGAGCACCAATATTTTCCATATCGAACTTAGAAAATAACTAATCTTTGAGATCCATGATGATTTCTGTGTTGTTTCCAATCAACAACATATCATAAACATACAAAACCACATAATGAAATGATCACCAACATGCTTGGAATACACATAGTGACCACATTTTCTTCCCAAGCAACCAAGTTCTAATATTTAAATATCAAATTTTTGATCCTACATTATTAGAGATTGTTTTGTTCCATACAAAGACTTCTTTGGCTTGTAAACTATCTCCTTCTTTCCCTTCACTGCAAACCCTCTAGCTATTTTGTGTAGGCTTAGTCTTCAATATCCCCATGTAGGAATGTTGTCTTCACATCCATTTTCTCTACTTCAAGTTCAAAAGTAGAAACTAAAGAGAAAATAAATATAATAGAAAATAATTTAACAAAAGGAGAAAATGTCATGAAAATCAATTCCCTCCACTTGGGAATATCCCTTTGCTACTAAGCAATATTTGTACTTCTCTACCTTACCTTCTACATTCAACTTCTTCTTAAACACCCAATAGGTTTTCTTTTAGTGGGAAACTCAAATAGATGCCAAGCCTCATTTTTATACAAGACATCCATTTATTCATCCACGACCTTCCTCCAAAGTTCTAAATCTATTTCCTCCCAAACATTTCATCAATAATCGATGGGGAAAAACTCAAATGGAAGTCAATTGGGGTATACCTTTATGGTTTCCTTCTTTGCCAAAGTGATTTTCTCAAAACTGCAATTTCAGGGCCTTACTCTCCTAGTTCATCTCTTTCTATTAAGTGAAATTATTCACATTCCATATCAAACTCTATTGTCTCTAGTTATTATTCCCTTGGTTGGACTTCTTGCTTAGGAATAATTTTACCTCTAATATTCTTCACTACTGTGTTCCAAAATTTATATCCTTGTATACCATCTTTATAACCAATAAAGATACATTTTTTAAAGTTTATTGTCCAATGTACTCCTATTTTCCCTTGGAACATGCACATAGGCATTACAACCAAAACCTTTGAGATGTTCAAGGGAGGGAATTTTATTATTCCATGCCTCATGCAAATTACTATCAACTAGAATTGACATAGGTGATCGATTTACCAAGTAACATGCAATATCCACTACCTCTACCTAAAATTGCTATGATAACCTTGCACCAATGAGCATACTTCTCACCTTTTCCATCAACATCTTATTCATTCTTTCTATAACTCTATCATGTTGAGCTGTGTATGGAGTTGTATTTTGCCTTGGTGTTATGTACTTCTTACATAATTCCTTAAAATCATAACTCTTCACATTATCTATCCTTGGCACCTTTATTATTGTTCTCTATCAAGTTACTTATAAGAGCATTAAACTTTTTAAATTTACTAACAAGCTCATATTTATTTAAGAGAAAGTAGATCCATCTATTCCTCAAGAAATCATCTATGACTAACACATATTACACATATTTACATTGTGATGGAATAAACATAGTTCCAAACACATCACCATGTATCAAGTCTAAGATTATTTTTTCTCTTGTAGCATTAGATACGAATCTTACCTAATCTATTTACCATATATACATTAATCATGGAAATTGAAATCTGACAAGCAATCAAACATAACATCAATTGTACCTTTATTGTATAACACTCAAAGGCCCTTGTCTCCAATATGTCTCGGTCTTTGATGTGATAACATTGAAAGGGTATTAGGGGTTTTGTCTTCTTCATTGCTACCCTAAAGAATGATAACACCATCACAACCATCATTAAGAGTGTTTTCCAATAGCATGTACAATGTTATAGTTTTATCTCCCATTATTAACACTATTGTTCCTTAAACCATATTACATGTGTCATTTTCAAATATAATATGCATGCCTACATCACTCATCTTACTTATAGATATAAGGTTTATACCTAGATCTAGGATGTGTAGAACCCCAAACAAATTTCTAATCCTTCCATCTTTAAATAGCAACTTGATCCCTCCACATTTGAGTTGGTCCCCTAAGAAAACATCACCCCTATTGTACTTTTAATTTCAAAAAACTACTCCTTATGAGGAGTCATATGAAATGAAGCACCTGATTTGATCAACTATAAATCATGATATGGATGTGTACTTATAGATTCCAAGTAAGCATTCCCTCCTTCTTCTATAAAACTCTTAATTTGTGTGGAAAGGACATCATTAGATCCTTACTTTTCACAACATTCTTAAATCTACAATATTTCTTATAATGCCCAACTTTACCAAATTTTTAGCATTATTTCCTAAATATTTAGATCTATCCCCTAAATACTTATTTTTCTTCTCTTCAAGAAGACCTATTATAATAAAAGATCCTTGGATACACCTTCCATGAATTTTCTCCTTAGTTTTCCTCCGATAACAAGGATGTGACTACATCCTCGAACTTTAATGTGGATTGAGTAGTGCTACCAATTGTTACAGCTAAATCATCCCAAGAGTCTAGCAAAGACTATAACAAGGCAATACCTTATCTTCTCCCCCCATCTTAATAGTAATGGAGACAAATTTACTAAACAAAATATTAAAATAATTTATATGCTTTGCTATAGATTCATCAATATCCATCCTAAGATGTTAGAAATTCTTTTAAAGAAATAATTTGTTTATTAAGGATTTTGATTAGTAAAAATTCCCCAACCTATCCCAAAGCTTCTTTATGTTATCTTCTCGAGATACATTCAAGAATACCAAATTCAATAGGCAAAATAGAATCACACTTCTCACTTGCATTTCTTACTTTGCCCAACCTGCTGTCAATTTAGAAACCCACTTCTCTCAATCTACAAGAAGATCTTCCATATTTAACTTCCATAATTAGAAATCTTGGCTATTCTATATTTTTATTCTTAAACTACCTGCCTTTTTTCTTTACATAAGATTCATTGATGATGAAAGCTCCCACTGAGGAAAGGTGTATTGCAAATCAAATATGCCCTTTCTCTTCATGGAATGAGCTAAGCCCTAGCAATAAGGAATTACCCTCAAGCCAATAACCTTGCTTTCATACCAAATGAAGAGTTTGATCAACATGTGCAAGAAAATAAATACTAACATAATCTAAAACACAAGGTAAGAGTGACACACATGGATGTTGGCATCATGGTGCCAATCAAGTTGGCAATGATGTTATGAGGTATTGAAAGAGTATGATCAGGTGGTTGTTGATGTTATGAGGTGTTGCAAGAATATGTAGAGGATGGGCAAACTATGGAGGTGTCTGGCAAGGTGATGTAGAAGTGTTGAAGAGTGTTGGGTAGAGCAAGTAATATTTTCCTTTAGTTTAGAGTAACTTCACTAGGATGACAACTAGCACAGAGTGATGATTTCAACAACTTTGTTAGGTGCCCCACTCTATCCCTATGATGGTCATCTTTGAGAGACAGTTCGATCCCCACAATGATGCCTGTATGTGAAGAAAAATAAAAACCAAGAGCCAAACCATCGGATTTGCCAAGGTATCTCATGTGATCGCGGGGGTTCAATGTCTAGTTGTTTTTGTAAAAACAAAACATCAACAAATCCATGGGTTTTTCACAAGGTAACTGAGGGTGAAGATATTATAAATACTCAAGGAGATCAGTTAGTTTGTGTGCGTGCTTGAGAAATCTATTGCTTGACTATGGCACACCAAAGATCATTGCATTTTATGAATTGTTATTTGCTCTACGACAGGTTCAAAGGAGTGTGATTAGATATCACATTGGAATTGGTTTAGATATATGCTTAATCATTTTATATATATCTTTTTTCTATGTTTTGAAGCCTATGTGATATGTGCATAATTGCCAAACTATTTTGCAGAGATCTAATGCAGGTGAGCTGGTGAGGGTGTGAGAGCTCTGGTATAATGTTTCATTGTAGTTGATCTGGGGTATTTTAATATATGGTTTCTCCTCTATTGTGCACAAAGACAATAAAATTATATATTATATACTTCTATGTCTTGGACTAAAGTAGGAATTTGGTGGATTTTTGGTGGTTGTTGAAATAATTGTGAACTATATTGTTTGATCTAGAATTTGTAACTATTCAACCATGAAGAAGTCGATGTGCATTTATTCACTAACATGGTGATGTGTAGCTCTTGGGCTCCTATAGTCAAAGATCAATATTGTTGTTTTCAAATCTATACCAGTGCAAAGGTTCAAGGGGGAAAATGTATGTTATAAAGAGACTAAATTTTGAACATAGTGTGCACAATCAAAGTTGAAGATTGTGATGGTTCACATATCCTTCATGTGTTTGTGATTGAATGACTAGTGCGCATGTATAAATCTGTGACTGAGTATTTGAGTTTGATAGTAAAGGCACACTTGTAGTGATTAACAGAGGGATAGATCTGCATGTTTTTATATATTGGTCTATGAGTGGTTGATGCTACCATGTTGGTGATCAGTCTCTATGACTTTGTATAATAGATTGATGATTTGATGAGCCAGGTTGATTTGTTGTTGTTGTAGTTGAGAAAGGATTTTAATGACAGAGATGTGGTAGTTTTTGCATACTATTGTACTTGTTGCAGGGGTTTGAGAGCCATCAGTCACACAAGCTTGAAGCAAGACAAAGAATGCACGGTATTGTAGGATTTATAATGTATTGGTATAAGGGTTGTTATTATTGATTAGAGATTGTTACAGTGAACATAGTTCAGTACTAGAGTTTGGGTAAAAGGGTTAATGTGTTTGGTTCGTGACTCTTTTGTAGGAAATTTCTATATTGTTGTAGCACTGATGCATGTACAATTGGATGCCTATGAATTTGTTGTGCTTAAGGGTGTGGTGATTATGTTGCTTTGAGTTAGTTGTTTCCATTCATTAATGTGTTCATATTATGAAAATATATGTATGGAAAAGTCATTGTGATTTTGATGCTTTGATGTGAGACAACATTTGTTGATAGTGGTTGTGTTGCTCATTGTTTTGAGGCTTTATGTGTTGAGTGTGTGACAATTGTGGAATTTTGTTGCTACTAGTTTGAGTAGATCGATATTGCAAACATAGATTGAGTATTAAGTTGCATTGCAATGAGCAGATTGGTTATTAAAAAGAAGATTGGTTTTTGTATTCATTTTAATGGGCATAATGTTATATGTGGATCCAGTCTAACAATTGTGACATGTGGACTATATGATTTAAATTTTTTGTAGGTGGATCCAGTGTGAAAGATTTTGAAACGAGGTCCACAAGAATTTGAGGGTTGGAGCCTTCAATAATGGAGTAGTGACTTCCTTCTGGTAGTATCTAGAGAATCTATTGGAGGTAGTGGCCTCTAACAGGCAGGAGCATGCACTCTAGTAGAAGCTTGTGCCAGTGCAAGAAGTGAAATATTTTCTGAATACTAATAAAAGAAGATGAAGACAAAAACAATAATGTTTTTTCTTAGTTGGGTTTTCCACCTTAAATCTAGTGTCTCTATGCGATGATGTGTATGTTGAATTATTGATGTGTTGCACTTTTATGGATCATGCATTCATGATTATATGTTGCATATGGTATACATGTGATATCTGGTTATGATTGAATATGATGCTAGTTAAATGAAGATTCAATTAAAAAGAGTGAAAATTGGGTCAAAGTTTAAATAGCATGAAATACTGATTCACCCCCCCTAAGTATTTCTAACAATTCGTATAAGAGCGAGGTCCTTCAAGAAATAACTTGATCACTAGAAGGAAGATCCTGTAAAATGAGTAGTCAGGAAAAAGTCTTCTCAACCAAGCCACTGCTATTCAATGGAAAAAATTTCAAATTTGGAAAATTAAAATGAGGTCTTATTTGAGATATCTTGTAGTCGATGTCTAGGAAGCAATAGAAAGTGGGTACCAATACCCTCAATCCATGCAAACAGATGATGCATGCAAGAAAAAGTATGAAAACAATGCCAAAGTAGTCAATTCTATTTTGGGAGGTCTTGTAGAATCACAATTTGTGAAGGTAATGCAATACAAAACTGCAAAAGAAATGTGGGACAAATTGGTAAACAAATATGAAGGGGATATAAAGATAAAAAGTGCTAAACTACAATCATATAGAATTCAATATGAAACTCTTAAGATGCATGAAGATGAAAGTGTAGCAAATTTTTTCCTTATAGTAAATGAAGTAGTAAATACTATGAAGGGTCTTGGTGATAAGTTTCAAGACTCTACGATTGTTGAGAAGATATTAAAGTCACTAACTCCCAAGTTAAATGCAAAAGTTTCAACAATTGAAGAAATGCATGACTTGAGCCAACTATCCCAAGAAAGGCTCCATGTGATTCTAATAGACTATGAAACGAAGACAAAAGAGGACCAATTAGAAGTAAGAGAAGTTGCCTTCAAAGCTACAAGCAAAGGCGAACAAAAACTAAAACCTGAAAATATCAGTTATATCTCAGATGAAGAGGAGGCAAACTTCATCATAAAACTGCAATGAGAACCAGAAAATTCAAAGGTAAGCTCCCATTTAAATGTTTTAATTGTGGAAGTGTTGGCCACTATGTTGCTAAATGTCCATACAAAGACAATGTTGAAAAGGGAATAAACATATCTAAGAAAAATGCCAAAAGGAATTTCTCTAAAAAGAAGAGTTTTTATTCTCATGAAGGTAGTGAGTGTTCATTTGATGAAGAAGATAATGACTCTAACTTTAATCTTGAGCACAAAATCCTCATGGATTTTCATGATCAACTAGTAAGTGAATTAGATAACTATGATTCAAATTATTTGATTGATGCATTGAAAGAAATTGACAGATTCAAAAATATAAACAAAGACCAATACGAGGAAATCAAAATGTATAGAGAGAAAGAGGATAACTTTGTTGAAGAAATGACCCAAGTAAAGGTTTGTGTAGAAGAAGCTAAAAGAGTGGAGAACATACAGAGGAAAAAAATTGCAAGGGAAAGAAAGGCACTACGAGAAATTGAAATCAAAGGTTGTAGGACTAAATAAAGAACCTGAGAAAGAAAAGGCTCAACTAAACCTAAATCTCAAATTTGCAAAGGGATCTGAAACATTAGAAAAATTTAAAATTCATCAACGTTCTCTGTTAATCAAGACAAGACTTGGATACAATGCAACTCAAAATCAAAACAACAAAGTCTTAGATCCTATGATGTCAATATGCACATGTACAAAAAGTTATGCCAATGTAGTAAATGGAATCAATGGTAAAAGCAATAAGGCTCAACAAAAGTAGGATGAATCAAGCCATGCAAACTCAAAACAACATAGGTAATCAAGATAAAAAAGGAAACCTTTCTACAATCAAGAGTCAAAATTCTTTACTCCCAGGTACTCATATTTCTTCTATGGCCACTGCTTTTCTTTTCATAATTTTGGTCACAAATCCTTTCATCGTGTAGCATATGGAACTATAAAGACTAGAGAAGAAAGAACCATGTATTATCTAAATACGTCAATGGAGGCTAGAAAGTCCCTTAATAATGATTTCTCTCCTCTTATGAATGAAATTGAATGCTCTATATGCAATAAATTTGGGCATGAGGAAGGTGAATGCAGAAGTAGATTAATAACTTCTTATTAGCATGAATGAAAGACAAAACTACTTAAAATTTGGAAAAGGAAGACCTCATTTTTAGAAAAGTGTGGTTTAGCTCTATATGCCAAGGATCAAGAGAACCTATGGCATGTTGACAGTGGCTGCTTGAGACATATGATAGGTGACTAAAATAAATTTGTTTCCTTTAATGAAGTTAAGAAAGGAAATGTTTATTTTGGTAATAACTCTCCTACGAGTATAAAAGGAAAATGATTTGGGGTTTTAAGAGGTATAACCAAGGCCCAAAATGTCTTGTTTGTAAATGGCTTAAAACATAATCTATTAAGTGTCAACCAAATGTGATCAGGGACATGAAGTTATATTCAGGTCCAAAGGATGTGTGGTAAAAGAATTGAACACATCGAAAAGTGTAATCAAAGCAACCACAACTTCAGATAATGTATACATATTAGAAGGTGACAATGAGAATTGTTATTTGAGCAACACTAAAGAAAGTTGGCTATAGCACAAGAGGTCGGGACATCTAAGTTTCAGTCAACTAGTTAAATTATGCAAGAAAGGAGTTGTTCGTGACATGCCGAATATCATACCACATGATGATAATATCTAAAAATCCTGTCAATTTGGTAAGAAGTCAAGGGTTCAATTCAAAGAAAAAGAATATTCTTTAGAACGACCCCTTGAACTGATCCACACAGACTTATGTGGACCATTGAAGAAGAAATATCCTCGAGGTGAGCAATATTTTATGTTGTTAATTGATGACTACACTAGAATGTGTTGGATTAGCTTGCTAAATTTTAAAGATGAGGTCTTTGCAAAATTTAATATATTCAAGGCTTTGGTTGAAAATCAAATGTCTCAGATATGATAGAGGGGGTGAATATATGTCATATGAATTCTTTGATTTTTGTGATCATAATGGCATCAAAAGACAATTCTTTATAGCCAAAATTGCTCAGCAAAACGAAGTTTCCGAAAGAATGAACAAAATTGTTCAGCAAATAGATCGTGCAATGATCAATGAATCTGGAGTGCCTCATACCTTTTTGGGAGAAGCAGTACAAACAACAATCAACATACCCAACAAAGCCCATGTGAGGGTTAACGGTGACAAAAAAATGTATGAATTGTGGTATTGCAAACTTGCATCTGTAAGGTAGTTTAATCTATTTGGAAGCAAATGTTGTATTAAAAGAAATGATGATAAACCTATCAAATTTGAGCCAATGTTAGATGAAGGTGTTCTTCTCAAATACTCCTCCAGAAGCAAGGGAAACAAATGTTACAATAAAAGACTTCATAAAATTGTTGAATGTATAGATGTTACAATAGATGAAGGATCTGTATGCCCCAAAAGGCAAATACAATTGATCCATAAATTGTCAAGGATATTCCACTGGACAATTCGTCACAATAGATCTGATAAAATTATATTTAAAATATGAAATTCTACACTATTATAGTTTTATTAGATTTCTGGATCTATAGATTTACTGTTAATAGTGCATGCATGTGAATTAAAATTATGCAAAAAATAGAGAATGACAAAAATAAAAAAAATTCACACACACATTTGACACAAGTTATGCTCTGGGAAACCCTTTCAGGAGAAAAGCCCAGTTGGAAGGTGAGGTCAATTTACTCTCTCTTAATGGAAATATGGTTGTGAGTACAAAGAAGTATGGCTTGTTGCCCATGGGATAATAAAATTTACAAATCCTCTTTGTGTGGTCTACCTCCTATCCCTCTAGGCTATTCTTGCTCAGCTATGGAACAAAATGCACTCGAAATAATGGAACCCCTTTTCCTCCTGGTGGCCCGGTTATAGCAAAGCCTAATAACCTACTAGTGGTTAGATTTGACTACCTCAACTCTTAACCAGAGTTACAATATAGACTCTTCTAGAGTCTTCTACATCATAATCACGTGGATAGCCCCTTTTCCATGAATAGTGGAGGCTGAAATGGCATCCTCTTGAATTATGGTGGTGAAAATAGGAAGGTCAACATCCAAGTGGCATAACTTTCATTTACGAACTACGATTCACACAATTCTTACGTTGTTGGAAATCTATTTGTGTGTAGAATAGAAAAAAAGTTGAGACACTAAAGAGACAAGGTTTTACCCCCAAAAAATGTCATTTAATGCCTCAAAATGCTCTCGAAAGGTTTCAAACCTCGTTTTTCCAAACTAGGTCCCGCTAATAAAAATGGTCCCACGAGCTAATTCCTCCACTTTTTCCACTCTGAAAGCATCAATATGGATGAAAAAAAATATAATGATCCAATTCGGACCACACCTCCCCATTTTGGGAGGATTTTGGTCCCCAAAAGCTTCTATTGGATGAGGTGAGGAAATTTTTCCTCTACCTTCTCTCTCATGTACCATTTATCTTCGCCTAGACATTGTCCTTTCAACCTGTTGATGGTACTAGACCCGCCAACATGTCAGGGGATCTCCCAGATAAGAAGTCCCAATTAGACCTCAAACTGTTTGGTGTAGGAGTCCCAGCAGTGGGTCATATGGTATCACCTTGACCGTGGTTTCACACAGAGGCAAGTAAGATGTCCCTGTTGGTAGTAAGGGTGTGACATATGCAATAAGTCAAGGAAGGTGCATGAGAGGTTCTAACACATGGAGGGTGAGGTGAGTGCACCCCTTGGAAACCTGTGATAGCATGGAGTTAAGAAGGGAACACACGAGCAAAGATGCACCACAACATGGAAGGAAAGTTACCTAGAAATCCAAAGTGATGGTTAAACCAACAACACATTTTAGTAACATTCATACATACATATACAGAAAATAGATACACATGCATGTGTAATAAAATACATACATATATCATTTAGAGTAAACAGATAGCTGAAATACAATATGCCATATGCATGAAATGTGTTGGCTCTGTTGTATTAAGAAGTGTAAGTTTCGGTCATACAGTGGTCATATAGTACATCCATGTCCAACCACTAGTTCCGATAGCAGAACATTACAGCCAGAATTGCCTGCTCCTCCAAAGAGATATACTAGCTTTGCATAGTGGAGAAGCCAAGGCTCGTTACAATACTGTCCAAGATTTCTCTAAGATACTCCTATTGGAAGCTTGGCTGACCAAAAGTCTCTACAATGAGTTATGAGGGACTATTTATAGCAAAGGGTGGGGTGGCCCTTGATATTCCCCTTTGTGAAATTTCATCTACCCTCATGACTCTTCATCTACTCTATGACTGTTAAATCCAACTATTGAAACTTCCACTTGACAAAACATTACATACAATCTATACAAGTACCCATGTGAGACAAAATGGCTTGAGCAAACCATGCAAGACATCACTAACACTCGGAATGTTGTGGTGAGACCAAGTCTTTGACATCCTTGTGATGGTTGATGGTGGTGAACTGATGCCAATCTTGGTCGTCCATGATGGTGCTCGTGTGCTCAATGGTGACATCTTGCTGAAGCAAACTCTAGCCTCCTTTGCATATGGGTACACTGAAATGGCTCCTCCGTCCAACTCGTCTGATAGCATGCGCATGGTCATCCTGGGTGCAGTCGGACCGAAAACATGTTGATGCATAGTGTCTATGCTGATCTCCAAGCATGTGCTGGTGGCCGTGCACATCAACTTGTCAAAATATATGTTCAACTCTAGTTGGACCTGCTTCTTGTTTTCGCCTCGATGAGTGTGCCAAATGGGTGGGATCGCATGCATGCACACAATGACATGCATGTTGCTGAATTCCCTTGCATGTGATCAACATCACCAGTCACCTTGTTTGCTTCGTGCCAGTTACTGGGATGGATCCATAACTTGTATGGGTACAGTTTCATCCATCTGTGCATGTTGCGCCCCCCGTTGTACCTATTCTTGCTGCAACTCATTCGCTCGTTTATGCAACTCTCGTTCTTCCTTGAGTTACTATTTCAGCACATGTAACTCCTTCTCTGTTCCTTTCTCTACCTTCACGTGATCTTCATGTCTTGCTCACTTCATAGCCTCAATCTCCAAATCTGCTTTCGTCATGAGTGGATCTACTTTGAAGTGCAGCTTTGCTCCGCCTCTATGCTATCAACAACCTTCCTCTTGCATTCGTTGCGTGTAGGTGTGTTGCTTTCTGCTGCTACTAATGGTGATGCTCACTGTGACGATGTTACCATTTCATCTTGATATCCTTGTCCATGAACAGCTTGATGTCTTCATAGATAGGCAAGTTCATAGACACTTGATCGACTGCATCCCCAGTTGCACTCTTAACGATGTCTTTGACTCTGCTCTCCTGGAAGCCATTGTACTTGTGCTTCTGGGAGGCTGATGAACACCTGTGATGCTTAGAGACATAGCAACACTCATGGAAAGCAATATGTCAGTAAAAAACCAGAACAAAGTTGAGGATTGACTTGCAACATATCTGTGTGATTGATCGTGATGGTTACACAATTTCCACCATGAGGTTGGGAGACTGACTACCAAAACTTCGCAAGGCATAGTCCAGGCTGTGGGGAGGCTGACTGACTGCTGGAACTGTGCAATGCATAGTCCAGCCTGGCCTACTGAGGACTGAAACTGCGTAATGCATAATTTAGTTAGCAGTGACATGCAACCAGCAAATTGCATTACGCAGTTTCTGGGGCCAGTAGGACACTACCTCCAAGAATTGCACAATGCAAGCCTAGAGGTCAGCAATGGGCCAGATTTTCACAATTTCTAGAGGGAAGGCAAAGCCTTCTCTTCTGGAAATGCGTAATGCTAGCTGGGCAAGGCATGGTTTGGGCTAAGGCATCCCAGACCAGCCGAAGGGCGATTGAAAACATGAGAAGTTTGAATGCATGATGAGATAAGTGCAAACAAGAGTGAATGATCATACATGCAAATAGTAAGTGTAAGATTCAGAAAATGAGAAAGCATGCATGTGTGTGAAGCGACATCGCAACAGCGACTGTCTGTGCAAAAACAGTGTCATGCATGCGACAACAGTGAGATGCGGACGAAAAATGAAATGGTGCTTATACAAGCTAACATACATCAAAATGAAAGCAAGCGTTCACTGAAATCAAGTAGACAACACTCACACAAAGTGAAACACAAAAAGCGATAGAAACACAGCGCAAGACATGAGAAGCAGGCTTACCCCAAGACAATTGAGCTGAATGTGCTGATGACTCCTAGATGTAATGTGGGATGTCAAATTAATGAGCTATGTAGTGTCCAGTTGATGAGTTTTGATTAAAGCGAGGTTGTGACGCGCATGCCACAAATCTAGGAAAAGCGACACTTGGCGGGAGGTTTCTGAAATGATCCTTGCATGTAACCTCTAGCTACTAAAAATAGATCCTTGAATCAAGGGATGTATTTGAATGTTGTCTTGGGAGAAGTAGTCCATGCATGAAAATCAATTTTGCTCGGTCCTGGAGGGAACTAGTCAACCTGGAGGCACATGCATCAGTCTGCGAGCCTGGGATGAAAATATGCATAGTTTCTAGGCTGAGCAGAGATGGTTGTCCCAGAGGGATTGCATAATTTCTGAGAGGAACATGTGACTGTCTCCCACGATTGCGCAATTTCTGGGCTGAGCAGTTGTCCTGGGTCAGTCCTTGCAATTTTCTCAAGGAAGCCTGTCTGATTGTATTGCGCAATTTCTAAGCCCAACAAGCTGCCTGGCTAGATTTACGCAATTTCTGCTCGCTGTTGGGCTGGATGTCCCAGAGGGATTGCGCAATTTCTGGGAGCATTAGGTAACTGTTGCCCAGAATTGCGCAATTTCTGGGCTGAGCAACTGTCCTGGGATGAATTGCGCAAATTTTGAGAGGAAGACTATTAGGAAGAATTACACAATTCTGGAGCCCAGTTGGGTGTCCAATTGGGTTTGCGCAATTTCTGGAGGGAAGGTTGGTTCCCCTCTAGAATTGCACAATTCCCAAAGGGAGATGCTCAACCAGCAATTTACACTAAGACCGAAAAGAAATCTGTGAAGGGGGTGGAACAAACTTGCATGCACGAGCTGACAAGACTCGATGAAATAGCTGAATTTGATGTGCTTGACTACGCAAGACATGCTGCTGAGGAAGGTCAGTAGGGAGGCTCCAAAATGAAGCTAAGGCAAAATTTTGGAGGGTGGTTGTAGCTGCTACAACACTTGGTGACACACTGGTAGAACTCCAACTCTCGGAATGGACCTTGTTCGTGAAAAGCAAGTCTAACACCTCCGAAAGTATTTTTTAGTTCTCTGGTCATCTTGGTTTCCACACTTGCTTAATTGTAAGATGTAGCCTCTACCAAGCCCTTGGTCGGTCGACACACATTCCAAGCCAAGTGAACACAATTGTTTCGATTGGGGATGACGGGTATATTGGTGCACAAGTAGTATAGTTGTCAAAGTTTTAGTTTCTTCTCTAGTGTTGCTCCACTGCCAGCAGGCTTCGCCAGTACCTCGGTGGAGTCACACAGGAACACAAGCATCGCTCCCCTGCCAACAAGCCTGGTCAGTACCCCGATGGAGTTACTTGCATCACCTCTCTATGTAGGAAGCCTTTCTCTTCTTTCGCATTATTCATTTTTCTTTTTCTTTTCGATTTTTTTCACATTTTCATTTTTTCATTTTTCATTTTTGTAACTGTGCTTAACACTTATTCATTTTAGAGGCAGAAGAGGGATCCCGACTTATTGATAGCAGAAGAGGTTGTTCCTTTAGAGAAGTATTTTATATGTACCTCTAACGTGCTTGTTAAGGTTTTCCCCCTCACCTCACTCTACTTTACTGAGTTGCCAAGGATTAACCCAAAAAAACCAACTAGAGTAGGTGATACTAGTTCGCGCGCAAGCGCTGTGTTTTCACCAAGGTTCACTTCAAACAATACATATTTTCCATTGATGTATCATGGAATTAAAATAACATGTTCTTTATGAGAAAGTGGACAACAAATAACCAAATGTTAATAGCTGTACAAGTCCTCTTGTAGTTCACCCAGCTTGTTTCAAGAGTCGCACACAGTCCATGCGAAACTAACCTACGGACATAAACAAGCAAACAAACCAAAGAAAAAAGCAAGAAGCAAAAGAAAATGTGTATGCAAAGCGAGTAAGCAAACAAATAAGCAATCAAGAAAACACACAAAGAAAGAAGCAAACATGCATGCAAGCAAACAAGTCAAAAGCAAACACTACTCCTACTCCTAAGCTAACAGTTACCATGAGTGATCACGTGAAGTGTGTAGAAATTATGACTGTAGATTAACCTGACAATGCAATATAACCAAAGAAAAATACTTTAACCTACTTCTACAATCAATTTGTGGAAGCTTAAAATATTTGAGCAAGATCAAGCTGAACACATATGACTAGAAGAAGAATCAATTCACGTGAAACACAGAACAATACTCAGGGGAAAGTTTCAACTAAAAACCACACTATCTGTATTATCATACAAGTTGGAAATATCTTAGAATTACACAAAGCCTTAGCTCTCAGTAAAATCCTCACAGATACTCACAGGCAAAATAGACTTCTCATAAACCTTCTCCTCTGCCCTCCAAGCTCCTATTTCCTTGCGCAGTTTCTCCTGGGTGATCCTCCTGTTACCAAGTGGAACAATGATCTCTCACACTGATCTCACACCCTGTAAAACTGCGCAATCCTCAAGGAATGAATCTTCCTTTTGCATGCATGAGTTTTGTTTATAGGAAAACACATGCAACTAATAGTACACTGTCCCTGTCTTTAATCTCAATTGGGTCTTTCTCATAATAGACATGCATGAGTTACTGATGAGAGAATCTTCAGTTATCTGGAGTACACTAGTTAAGTGCATGCATGCATCAACTGACTGATAACTCACAATTAGTTCCTCAAACAGTTTGGAACTAATTTATTTGGACTCAACTCAATAAACAACGCTAACTAATTACAACTCAAATATAACTCAATCTTATCTCCTTAATTAATGGATAATCTCCTTAATTTAAGGGATAACTGTTGCATTACTTCAGAAAGATTTCTAACTTGAATTTCTCCAACTAATTAATTCAAGATGAATGAATTAATTATTTTTCAAGCAACTGGTGAGACTAAGTTCGAATTTTAATTCACAATTTTAATTCAAGGACAATCTAAAATTGGAATATTCTTGTTGCCACATTTCAACACTCCCTCTCAACAAGAAAGGGATTATCTGCCACCCCGATCATGTCTTTATGGAACTCGAATTTACACTTTGACAATGCCTTTGTCAAAATGTCAGCATCTTGCTCCTCTGTCGAAATATACTGCAGCAACATGATCCTCCTCACTACACAGTCTCTGAGATGATGATACTGAATGTCGATGTGCTTGGACCTATCATGAAATACTAGATTCTCAGAGAGTTTGATACAACTCTGATTATCACAATAGATCACAGTTGGATCCATCCTCTGATCAAACAAACCAACTAGGATCTTCCGCATCCAGATGGCCTCACATGCTGCCTGACTTGCAGCCATGTATTCAGCCTCTGCCGAGCTAAGTGCAACCGACCTCTGTTTCCTGTTGTATCAAGAAATTACAACTGACCCAAGATTGAAAATCCCTCTTGATGTGCTCTTCCGATCTAATGGACTCCCTGCCCAATCTGCATCAGTGAAGCCTTGTAGATTCACTCCCTCTGTCCGTCTGTACCATAATCCATACTGAGATGTGCCTCTGAGATATCTCAATACATGCTTTGTCACCTTCCAAAACATCTTGGTAGGCTAAACCATCGCTTGAATCAACTGGTTCACCGCATAGCACAAATTTGGTCATGTGTTCACTAAGTACATCAGCGAACCCACAAGCTGCCTGCACACAGTAGCCTCTACTACTTCACCTGAAGTAGCATCCTCCTTCCTCCAGTTACCTGCTAGAGGAGTTTGCATGGGCTTGCACTTCTCCATGTGGAATCTCCTGAGTATCTCTTTGGCATACTTGCCCTGAGACACAAACAACTCCCCATCCTCACCATGATGTGGTACAGGTTCGAATCCAATTCACTCTTTGTGAAGCCCAACCTGGTGAAGTAGTTGTCTATCCTAGTGTACCAAGCACGAGGTGTTTGCTTTAGCCCATACAATGCTCTCTTGGGTCGGCACACATGCGACTCACAATCGAAGGTCTCAAAAACTTTCGGTTGCTCTATGTACACCTCTTCCTCAATCTTGCCATTGAGGAATGCAGTCTTCACATCCATCTGATGGATCTTCCAACCCATCTGTGCTGATATTGCCAACATCGATCTGATATATGAGTACCTTGCAACAGGAGCAAAAGTCTCATCATAGTCAATCCCCTCAACCTGTGAAAAGCAACGGGCAACAAATCTTGCCATATGCTTCTCCACACTACCATCAACAACTTGATTTACCTTGTAAAGCCAATGGGAACTCACAACTGACTTGTTCTCCGGTCCCGGAACCACGTCCCAAACACTGTTACGAACTATGGCATCATACTCCTCCACCATATCATCAACCCAAATCGGCTACTTCACTGCTTCCTCAAAGGAAGATGGCTCGATCTCAACACATTCCCCAACAAGGGCCATGCATCCAGTGTACCTCTCAGGTGACCTCCTTTGTCTGTGCTGAGAAGATGGTGCTCCCACATTCTCTGTCGCATCCTCCAACAATTTGTTAGATTCTCTTGTGTGTTTCCGTCCATCTTTGGAAGACTCTGCTTGAGTGGATGTCTCCACTCATGGAACCTATGCATGCAGCTACTACGCATCAGTCTAAGGCTCCTCCTCCTTAGGAACCAACAGTTCCTCCACAGCTTGTAGTTGGATCTCCCTCTCAAGGGAAACTTGCATGGCCTTTTTCTCATTAAACTTAAGATCTTTGCGAACCACTGTCCTCCGACTGGTAGGCAAGTACACCTGATAGTTATGAGGTGTATCAATGTACCCCACAAGTATTCCCAACTATGCTGTCGGCTTAAGCTTCTTTCGTGCATCCTTTTTCACATGGAAATATACTGATGAGCCAAAGATCCTGAAGTGACCCACATCTGGTCTCTTACTAGAGAAAGCTTCCTCTGGTGTCTTCATCCCAAGTATGTGATGTGGGCTTCTATTTTGCAAATAGACCACTGTGTTGCATGCCTCAACCCACAAGTGAAGTGGTAGGCCTTGGTCATGCAACATCGCCCATGCTTCCCCTACAATAGTTATGTTCTTCCTCTCGGCCACCCCATTTTGCTGTGGGTTATGAGGTGCCGTCAACTCTCGTTTAATTCCTTTCGCTGCACAAAAGTACTTAAACTCTTGAGAGACATATTCTCCACCATTGTCACTTCTCAAGGCCTTGATCTTCTTCCCTGACTCTTTCTCGACCAAAGCTTTGAACTCACAAAACTTTGTGAAGGTTTGGTCCTTCTTCTGCATGAAATAAATCCAACATTTACGAGAAAAATCATCAATGAAAATAAGATAATACCTTTGCTTCGCTGTGGATGCCATCGAGAATGGTCCACACAAATCAGTATGAACTCACTCTAAGATAGCCTCTGCTCGACTGTCTCGATCATGAAAGGAAGACTTTGTGTACTTTCCAAAGGTACAACCTTTGCATGTGTCAACTTGCTCAAGTTTACCTTTGGGAAGTCTTGTAGATATCTGCTGCATTATCTTCAAAGCTCCATGATGCAAATGGCCCAACACACCTGTGCCACAACTCGCCAATACCTTGGATTTGCACCAATTCTTCTTTCGTACTCAATGCTGCACAATCATCTACCTCTAGTTTATAGAGATTCTTCATCCAAATCCCTATCCTCTTGGTTTTACCCATGGCTATGTGTCTTAGGAATGCCTTTCCTTTATTGAAGACAACATGGTAGCCTTTGTCCTCCAACATCGTGACTGGTACCAAGTTATTCTTCAGTCCAGGCACATACCTCACATCTGTCAAGGTGAGAGGAGCTCCATGCTCCCTCTGAAAAGCAACCATGCCCACTCCTGAAACACTGTACTTTTTGTTGTCACCCATCTCTATGCACATCTTGAGGTCTTTCTCCTCCAAGGTACTAAATAAACTTTTATCACCGGTCATGTGGAATGAGGCTCCACTGTCAAGATACCAAACACAACCCACCATCGATGACACCATGCATGTGATGAGGGTAAAGTCCATTTCGAACTGAGAGGCTAATGCCTCACCTTCTGATCCTTTTGTGGATCCCTTCTTGGACTTCTTCGATGGGTAATTAGTCACATAATGTCCCATCTCGTGACAATTAAAGCATCTCACTTTAGACTTGTCACCCTTCTTCCCTCCATGAGAAGAATTCGATTTGGAATGGGAATCCTTCCCCTTTCCTTTCCTTGCCTTACTTGCTAAGGCCATATTTTCTTCATCATCATTCTTTGATGAAGAACCATCTCGTGTGCTCCTCCTGATCTCCCCCTGCATCAGATTCGACCACAGTCGTTCCAAATCCAACAGTTTCTCCCTTCCATTCATAAAGTCCTGGTAGCTATTCCAAGTCTTTGTAAGGCCAAGGAGAGCAAGGCTCACCATATCATCATCAACAATAGTTATTCCCACACTGCCAAGCTCATCTTTGCAGGTTGCGAGCTTGTTCAGGTATGTGGAAATAGTATCGCCTTTCTCCATCTTGATTTTTCGAAGCTTATCCTTGAGCGCCAATTTCCGCTGGTCACTACTGTTCTAGTAGAGGTCCTTCAATGTCTTCCACATTGAAAATGGAGTATCCTTCCCATGGAGCCTCGAGACAATATGGTCTGGAACTCCCTTAAGGATGATTCGTCTCACCTTCGCTACACACTTCTTCCACTCATCCAAGTCTTGTGCATTAGCTGCAGTTGGCTTTGGGATTTATTGATCAATGAGATCCTTCAAGCCATTGTCTTCTAATACAACCTCCATTCTATCTTTCCATGCTATGTAATTTGAGTTTCCTTCCAAGGCATACTCAAGTCTCAAGCCATAGAACGCCATTGACCAACCTAAAGTATGATATGAATTCGATTTGCACCTACAACCCTGGACTTCAAATTCTCTTCTCAGTATACTGTTCACAGCTTTGATAACCTTTGCTCTGATACCATGTAGAAATTCTGACTGTAGATTAACTTGATAATGCAATATAACCAAAGAAAAATACTTTAACCTACTTCTACAATCAATTTGTGGAAGCTTAAAAGATTTGAGGAAGATCAAGCTGAACACATATGACTAGAAGAAGAATCAATGCACATGAAACACAAAAGAATACTCATGGGAAAGCCTCAGCTAAAAACCCCACTATCTGTATTATCATACAAGTTGGAAATATCTTAGAATTACACAAATCCTTAGCTCTCACAGCTAGCTAGCTCTCAGTACAATCCTCACAGATGCTCACAGGAAAAATAGACTTCTCATAAACCTTCTCCTCTACCCTCCAAGCTCCTATTTCCTTGCGCAGTTTCTCCTGGGTGATCCTCCTGTTACCAAGTGGAACACTGATCTCACATCTTGTAAAACTACGCAATCCTCAAGGAATGAATCTTCCTTCTGCATGCATGAGTTTTGTTTATAGAAAACACATGCAACTGATAGTACACTATCCTTGTCTTTAATCTCAACTGGGTCTTTCTCAGAATAGACATGCATGAGTTACTGATGAGAGAATCTTCAGTTATCTAGAGTACACTAGTTGAGTGCACGCATGCATCAATTGACTGATAACTCACAATTAGTTTCTCAAACAGTTTGGAACTAATTGAACTGGACTTAACTCAGTAAAATGAGCTAACTAATTACAACTCAAATATAACTCAATCTTATCTCCTTAATTAAGGGATAATCTCCTTACTTTAAGGGACAATTGTTGCATGACTTCAGAAAGACTTCTAACTTGAATTTCTCCAACTAATTAACTCAAGATGAATTAATTAATTATTTTTCAAGCAGCTAGTGAGACTAAATTCGAATTTTAATTCACAATTTTAATTCAAGGACAAATTAAAATTGGAATATTCTTGTTACCACATTTCAACAAAGTGATATTTCCAATGCAGCCACCGACGCATTTGTTGACCCATGTCGGTGAAGGCATGGTACACGAACCTCGTAGTTGCGCAAACCAGCAAGTATGAAAGATGTAACATGACGACGAACACACTTAGAGCTTAAGTGCATCCACAGAAAAGAAGCAAGTGAAAGCGCATGACATGCACTCTGTGGACTTGCCATGGTGTTGTGCTACACTGCGTGCAGATGTTGAGTGTATGCAATATATTAACTATGACATGCAAATAAACATGAGAAAGGTAGACCACTTACGTTATGCAAGTGTGCTTTTTGTGTAACATTCCTCCAACGCATGAGCGATGGGATCATGTAGTTCGAGTGGAGGGAGCGAAATCTGGGTGTTAGATTGATCTTGAATGCAAAGTAGAGAGTGATGAGGAGCCTTGTGTGTTTCAACAATTTCCTGATTAGAAGTGAAACCAACCTCAGGACAACGAGGGCCTAACATAACCATCAGCTCGGGCTAAAGTGCTTCGATAGTCTAGGGGGTTTCGACTTCATCGACAGATAGATCATCGTAGACCAGTGTCTTAGACAGATTAACAACGATTGAGTCAACATTGTGATCAGATGAAGAAGTGGATAGATCACGAAAACCAAGATCAAAAAATTCAGGATGTTTGTTAGCATCCTCATTATTTGATGAATCGTGTAGAGGGGTAGATGAGAAGCAAGGATGTTCACACTCTATGTTTTCAAAAATGATCGATGACAGATTGGATGGTTTTTCAGAGGAATTTGTGTCCTCTCTGCAATGTAATGAAAGATTGACATTTGACGTGTCTTGTGAACGATCGAAAGTAGAAATATCCAAAAATGAGTTTTCACAGGGGAAATAGTAGTGGCAGAATCACAAGGGATGTCAGGATAAAGAAGATGAGGCACGGATGGAAGGAAGTCATCCTTCACTGCGGGTTCTTCTTTAGATTCCCACACACACTCATCATGAATGATGTCGCAAGTTGGCTGCATAACATCAACTCCGTCAATAACTTGATCCTTGTTCACAATAGGTGAGGAGTTCGGAATGAAAGAACACAAGACAATACTATCCGGAGGATCAACATAACGTGGGGACCGAGGTTGAGGGAATGAATCCACGTGACAACCAACAGGCTTACAAGCCAAATCTACGTAGATATTAAGAGCAGGTGGGGTGGGAAGATGTGATAGTTCAATAGATGTGTGTGCATGTTCTCCCACATCACTCTGCGGTGGTGGAGTTGTTTGATGAGGTGAAGGTGGACAATCACTTGTGACAGAAAATGTGCCTGCCTGTGGTTGTACAGCTACATTACCGAAGTGCGCTGAGCGGGATTCGAATGATTTCAAGAATTGCGTATTTTCAGATATGTGAAGAAGATACTCAAATATTCCATCGAGAAATTCCCAATCAATTTCATCTTTGGGAAATTGGTATGCAAGATTACAAAAGCGTGTGTGAAACTGTTCAATGAATTCATTGGGTGATTTTCATAATTCCATAATTTCTTTGTCAAGTGCTTTATGGTTAAAGTGATTGAAAGCACAGTCTATCTCTGCAATCATATGAGAAAGAGAATGAATAGATTTTTCAGGCAGCATGGTACACCAATGCATTGGGTGCCCTCGAAGCGTTAAGACGAACAACACATAGGTCATGTAATCTTCAAAGATTCCATGTCTTTTTCATGAGCCTACAATGCTGACCGTGTGCCTAACCAAGGCTACGTAGCCTCTACCATTGTATGTTTTATGTGACAAGTTATCCGAGAGATTTTCCGAGATAATGAAGTCATTTCCATAAGACATACACTCCAGAAGAGAAACTCTGTAGTTAGTAATGATATATATGCAAAGATTCAAAACAAATGTGAGGACTCAACTTGTCATCTAGCCCTCCTTTTAGCGCCAAAATGTTGACAGTGCTGGACCTGCCAACATGGCAGGGGATCTCCCTGGTAAGAAGTCCCAATTAGATCTCAAACTGTTTGGTGTAGGAGTCCCAGTAGTGGGTCTTATGGTATCACCTTGACCATGGTTTCACACAGAGGCAAGTAAGATGTCCTTGTTGGTAGCAAGGGTGTGACATATGTAGTAATTCAACTAAGGTGCATGAGAGGTTCTAACACACAGAGGGTGAGGTGAGTGCGCCCCTTCGAAACCTGTGATAACACGGAGTTAAGAAGGGAACACATGAACAAAGATGCACCAAAACATGGAAGGCAAGTTAGATATCAATCCAAAGTGATGGTTAAACCAACAACACATTTTAGTAAGATTCATACATACATATACAGAAAATATCTACACATGCGTGTGTCAACAAACAGATACATATATCATTTAGAGTAAACAAATAGCTGAAATACAATACAACATATGCATGAAACGTGTTGGCTCTGTTGTATTAAGAAGTGTAAGTTTTGGTCATACAATACATCCATGTCCAACCACTAGTTTTGATAGCGGAACATTACAGCCACAACCGCCTGCTCCTCCAAAGAGATATACTAGCTCTGCACAGTGGAGAAGCCAAGGCTCCTTACAATACTGTCCAAGCTTTCTCTGAGATACTCCTATTGGAAGCTTGATTGACTAAAAGCCTCTACAATGAGTTATGAGGGACTATTTATAGCAAAGGGTGGGGTGGCCCTTGACATTCCCCTTTGAGACAGTTCATCTACCCTCATGACTCTTCATCTACTCTATGACTGTTACATCCAACTATCGACACTTGAACTTCCACTTGACAATACGTTACATACAATCTGCACATGTACCCATGTGAGATGAAATGGTTTGAGCAAGCCATGCAAGACATCACTAACACTCGGATTGTTGTGGTGACACCAACTCTTTGACATCCTTGTGATGGTTGATGGTGGCGAATTGATGCCAAGCTTGGTCGTCCATGATGGTGTCCGTGTGCTCAATGGTGACATCTTGCTGAAGCAAACTCTTGCCTCTGTTGCATCCGGGTACATTGATATGGCTCCTCTGTCCAACTCGTCTGATAGCATGCGCATGGTCATCCTGGGTGCAACCAGACTGGCAACATGTTGATGCATAGTGTTTGCGTTGATGTCCAAGCATGTGCTGGTGGCCGTGCACATCAACTTGTCAAAATACATGTTCAGCTCCAATTGGACCTGCTTCTTGTCTTCACCTCCGTGCGTGTGCCAAATGGGTGGGATCGCATGTGTGCACAGAATGACATGCATGCTACTGAATTCCCTTGCATGAGATCAACATCATTGCTCACCTTGTCTGCTCCATGCCAACTGCTGGGATAGATCCACATCTTGTATAGGCGCAATTTCATCCATTTGTGCATGTTGCACCCTCTGCTGTACCTGTTCCTGCTGGAACTCATTCTCTCATCTATGCAGCTCTTGTTCTTCCTTGAGTTGTTGCTTCAGCACATGCAACTCCTTCTCTGTTCCGTTCTCTTCCCATCACTTCATAACCTCAAACTCCAAAGCTGTTTTCGTCATGAGTGGATCTGCTTTGAACTTGAAGCTTTGCTCTGCCTCTGTGCTGTCAACAACTTCCTCTTGCATTCATCGCGTGCAGGTGTGATGCCTTCTACTGTTGCTGATAGTGTTTCTCACTGTGATGTTGTTACCATTTCATCTTGATATCCTTGTGCATGAACAACTTGATGTCTTCATAGATAGGCAAGTTCATAGACACTTGATCGACTGCATCCCCAGTTGCACTCTTAACGATGTCTTTGACTCTTATCTCCTAGAAGCCATTGTACCCGTCCTGCTAGGAGGCTGATGAACACCTGTGATGCCTGGAGACATAGCAACACTCATGGCAAGCAATCTGTCAGTCAAAAACCAAAACAAACTTGAGGACTGACTTGCAACATACCGGTGTGATTGATTGTGAAGGTTGCGTAATTTCTGCTGGGAGGTTGGGAGACTAACTGCCAAAAATGCGCAAGGCACAGTCCGAGCTGTGGAGAGGCTAACTGACTACTGGAATTGCGCAATGCACAGTCTAGCCTGACCTGCTGAGGACTGAAACTGTGCAATGTGCAATTTCAATCAGCAGTGACATGCAACCAACAAAATGCATTCCACAGTTTGTAGGGCCAGCAGGACACTGCCTCCAAGAATTGCGCAATGCAAGCTTGAAGGTCAGTGTTGGGCCAGACTTGCAAATTTTTTAAAGGGAAGGCAGAGCCTTCGCTTCTAGAAATGCGCAGTGCTTTCTGCGCAAGGCATGGTTCGGGCCAAGGTAGCATAGGCCAACCGACGGGTGACTGAAAACATGAGAAGTCTGAATGCATGATGATATGAGTGCAAACAAGAGTGAATGATCATACATGAAAACAACAAGTGCAGGATTTGTTACACAAAAATATCGTCATCATGATTATTTGCAGTCAGTATGGGTCTATCATTACTTGTACTGTCCTCCTAAGCAAGTCTCAGACCTCAACTCTTCAAATCAAGCTTTGGAAATGAGAGAAAGACATTAAAAATCAATGTAACTCTGGTTCCGCACTTTCTCTCATGGTCACCTGCGGTCCCGCACCTTCTGTGTACAAAAACTGCAGACCGACCGCTCTGTCCCTAATGGTGTAGGTGCAGACCCCTGTGAAAGTCAAAAGGCGCAAGTTTTATCTTAAAAAACTCACTTTGGGTTAATTCTAGAGGTTTCTAGAAGGAATTTTGACGTGGATTGTTCGCTCTGAGGTGGTTCATGCATCCCAAAAGAGAAGGAGCTAATCCCTTGATGAGAGGAGCTATCCCTTTGAAGGAGGGCTTTATCCCTTTGAAGGAGGACCTAATAACTTCCCTCCATTGCACTATAAATACAGGCATTGGGCTAGTTGCTGGGGAAGTTAGAAGCTAAACATTTTTGAGGGTAAATGCTGGTGAAATCAAGACTTCCTAGTTAAGCCTAAAGAGGAGAGATCACATACCTTTTTGGTTTCATTGGGGAGTGAGTGAAACTTGTCAAAGTAGAGGAGACTTCTTGCTGGACCCTGGGAGGAGCTTGTACAGCGTCAAGGCAAAGGTTGTAAGGTTCTTCTTCTTTTGAATTAATACAATCAAACTCATTTTTCTCAACAAGTATCTTATGCTATTTGTTTCATGGACTCCTTGACTTTCATGTTAAATATGTTTTATGCAATTGGCTTTTCAGGTGCTATTTAATTTGTTTGCCTTGTTTGTGTTTGCAGATCCGCGAAAAGGAGCTCATTTGGATCGAAGGAGTGAGGGCATCCACAAGCTAGCATTGGACCTAAGGTAGGCCCTAAAAACACTTGTTTGCTATTGTTTATTAAAGCATATTTAGAGAAAGATAGTGTCTGGTTGGTTTGCTTGTCATTAGGTCTTCTTTAGATTCTAGGAAGGTCTATCTTGTCCGCAAGATCGACTTATTCCGTGTGACAAAATGGCGACTCCACTGGGGACTTGATTGTTTTCCTTGTTTATACTTTGACTTGAGAAATTGTATTTTTTGTTTCTGTTTTTGACTTGATGATTGTGGGATTGGGTGTTTTTAGTTAATCTTGAGTTAGTTTTTATTTTTCATAATTTTGGGAGAAGTACGCACCCTCTGAGTTAAGCACAGTGCATACCTGTACGCGCTTTTGCTTTGTGCACAGAGCGTGAACGCACCTGTGTAAACAGGCTGCCTGCGTACCCTGTCAAAATTTTGAGAAATTTTAAATTTTTCTCTTTTTTATCAGTTTAGAATTTGTTTATAGGTTTTAGTCATTGCCCAGACCGGCATGTACTCTATCAAAAACTTTCCTTGGATTGATTTCGTTAGTGTTAGGGTTTTAGGTGAATTTCCTAGGAGTTTTGCTTGTTGAGTTTGTTTTTCATTTTGGTTGTGTAGTGGCTCTGAGCTTAGAGGCTGTAGGGACTTCAGATCACCTTAGTGTCTACCAGCTTTCTTATGAGTCTGACCATGTATGAAATCTCCCCTTGTTGAGGAATCCGCTTTGTATTTTCTCATTTCAAAACTTCGAAAAGCTTGTGTTTGAGAGTTTGGATTTTCATTTTCAAAAAGAAAACAAAATTGGTTGTTCTTGACTGATTTGTGATTCTGCATAAATTAGTCCTTAGCTTGCATCTAGCTGAGTAAAACATCCTTAAAAAAGACTTTTAGTAGGCTTTGACTTCAAATAGGTTTTTATAGTTTATAGCTCTCAAAGTTAGTCATTTCCATTAGTTTTGAGTGTTTTATTTACAAAATATAAAAAATCTCTTTTAAAAAAAAAGTTTGTTTTTTGTAGTGATTGAATGCTTTGAAACGAAAAGGGAAATTTTTGTGAAATAACTAGTTGTCTCGTTTTGAGTGCTTTGAAAAGAAAAGCTCTTCTTTTAATTTGTTTAATTGAGAAAGATTTGTGTTACAAAGTATTTGCATTCTCAAACTCTTTCTTAGTTTTAGAAGTTCATCGAAGAGAAAAAGATTGTTTAGATCATCTTAGGTGCATTTTTAGTGATTTTGAGTCGAGTCTTCATACCACGAGTTTCATCTCCGCACCTTTGGACTTAAACAAAAAACCACTAAAATTAACGCTTAAAGTAAAATTCACCTAGTAACATTTTTATTTCTAGGGCTCTGATACACCAACTTAGCTTAGGCTAGTGTCTTGGAGTAGAAGAGTAATTAACTCTCCAAGACAGTAAAAACAAACAAGTAGCTGTATCTTGTGGTAGGGAAGAAATCCAATTGTTGCATTTATGCTCTGGGAAAGCTCCTCTTAAAGGAGAAGCACGAGATCGTGTCCGAACCAGTGTGGGAATCAATCCTTCCTCATTGGGAACGATGCCAGATATTCACGTATTAAAAACGGTAAACCTCGGATTAACCATTGTCGAGGAGCTTGGGGTCACTTGTTGGTAAACCTTGGATTATGTCAAGGAGCCTTCAAGGGGATTGAGCTTGCTACTCTGCCCTTGCGTGCGTATCAGATCATAGACTGTTCCCCCAGGTGTATTTGTCTTAGTTGGTAACCTTAGTGGCCATATTCTTTAGGACTCTTCCTGAGGTGACAGTGGTGGGAAGATCCCACTGTACCTGGAGCAGACATCGGCTAGACTCACTTGGATTTTCTGGGGGGTTCACTTCACTCGAGACGGTTAAGTGGAGGAACTTGTGCCAGTCTATTCATTAAGCAGGTTGCCGGGGTAACTGTTCCAACCGCCATTTCTGTACTGAACTCTGCGACGTTGGATTTCATCACCAACTAGTGTTTTCGGTCCGGAAAGTTACTGTTTGTGTGTGTTTGATCTCCTAGATTCTTTAGGTGTGTGATTCAAATTTGTTTGGTTCTTTAGAGACCTTAGGTGCTTTTCATTGAGATTTTACTTTGTTTGCGTGTGAAGTAGTTAAAAGTCTTTAACTGTGGCTGAATTACCAAGACAGTCCCGTAGACTTCGGGGCCAGTCTCCTGAGATTATAAACATGGCTGAGTTACTGAGGAAGTCTCGTAGACTTCGGGGCCAACCTCCTGAGGAAGTACCGAGCCAACTTGAAGGCTTAAAAGTCCTCGTAACTCCTAGAGATAGTAGAGTTGGGTCACCGGAAGAAGGAGAATCTTCTTTGATAGTACATCCTGATTTTCAAACGCCAGTAGCAGAATATAATCCACAGTCAGTGTCTGTCTCCGAAATCACTGGTATTTTTTCATCTACTAGTAATATAGTTGAAGAACCCGAAATATCCGAGCCTGAAAGTGAATTTGCTGCTACTCCGACATCGGGGTTTGTTTCTCCAACTTTTAGTGGTCCTGGTTCACCTAGGGTAGAAAGAGTCATCACTCAAGATCTTCCTTCTGGACTTATTTCTATTGAAGAACTTGCTCCAGAAGAAGAAGAAGTAGGCATCCCTATCCCTGAAAATCAACCTGTCATTGAACTAAGGGAGCGTGAATCAATTTTTTACAGTCCACCTAGGAGTAGTTCTTGGTATCTTTCTTTGACTAATTATTTAGAAAACTCAGGGTTAAGTTTTTCACCACCTCGTGCTCCTTATCACTCAACACCTAGAGGTTTTTATACTCCCGTAAATATGTCAGGACAGTTGTCCATGTTTACTCAATCGCCCAAATCCTTTTTGTACGGCGGTCCATCTGTTCCCTCTGGGTATCAGTCTCTTTCTGGTACTTTTTTGGGAGCATCTCCTCAACCCGTTGAGCAAGGGTTATTAACTGGAAGCAATGGTAATAAACCGTTGAGCGTAGAAGACATTCTTATGATGTCAGGTTCTATTCCCAATCCTCGACCTCAAGGTGGCCAGTTACCGCCTGGGGGGCAACCTCAAGGTACACAATTTTCATCTGGGGGGCAACCTCAAGGACAGTACATACCTACGGGACAGTACGTTCCTCAAGGTCAACCCCAGACTCAATATGTACCCCAAGGTCAACCCCAGTATCAATTTATACCTCAAGGTCAACCCCAGTATCAGTATGTGCCTCAAGGGTATCAACCCTAAGGTCAGTACTCGAACCAAGGTTTCCAACCACCCCAAGGTCAAACATTTGTTCAAGGAACGAGAAATGTACCTTTCAATTATCAATCCTACCCTCAACCCAGTTATGGTCCTCAATATTCTCAACCAGTTATGGGTCAGTACCCCGGAATGAATATAGTGTGGGATCCATCGCAAACCCAACAGGTGTTGCAGCCAAGTGTATAGTTGTCATCTCAAACTGGACAACCCTTAGTTTCTGGTACATCCCAACAACCGGTCCAGTCTAACATTCAAACTTCTGTACCTTCGGTAGTTTCTCAGCCTGGGCCTAGTACACCTCGTACTCCGCCTCAAACGACTGCTATAATTGCCGCTAGAACTGTTCAATCTACCCCACCTACTTCTGGAGTATCAACAACTTCGGTTTCTACTGTTCCTGTATCTACTCCTCAGACATCTTTACCACCGTCTGGATCTACGATTCAAACTTTGGTTCAGATGCCTTTAGGACAACCTGGTTTAAGTACGGTTGTCACAAGTCAACCACAATTCACCTATCAACCGTACCAAGGACAGTACCAATTCGGTCCTGCTATCCAGCAGCCAGTTTATCAGTATCAACCGTATCCTGGGTACACTTATCAACAACCTCAACAACCCCAGTACGGTCCGGTTAATCCTGGTTTTCCGGGAGGATACAATATCCCGAATGCGATTCCTATTCCTAGTTATCCTGGATATCCTCCTCCTGGGGCTGGTCTCATGACCCAGAGTTTTAGGGATCCTAATCGACAGTTACCGTTTATCGCAACTTTGGACTTACCTGATTTGTCGCGCCTAACGAACGATCCCATTAATTATCTTCCGTTTTGGCCACCAATGCCGAATAAGTTGCCTAGTGACATTCCCAAGTTCGAAGGTAAATCAGGAGAGGACCCGTCGAACCATGTGATGACTTACCACCTCTGGTGTGCGTCTAACTCCATCACAGATGATTCGATCCGTCTTAGACTTTTCCAGCGCACTCTAATTGGTCTCGCGGCCAAGTGGTACATTGAGTTACCGCGAGGCACTTTTTATAATTTTAGTCAGTTAGCTACCTCGTTTTTAACTCATTTCCAGTTGCCAGTCTGATATGACAATGGCACAGAATTGTTAACTTCGCTAAAACAATCGACATCCACGTACATTTCAGATCATATTCATGAGTGGAGACGTCGACGTCGTTTAGTGAAGGTATTTATTCCGGATCAGATCTTGGCTGAGTGGTTTGTAAAATCTTTGTTGCTAAAGATCACTGAAGATGTTGCTAAAGCCGGAGTGGTTACTGAGGAGCAAGTCATTGCTCAAGCACAGTACCTTGACTTGGTCTATACTCAGTCAGGTACGTTACGCGAAAAAATCCCCGATCTTCCCAAGTCAAATCAAATCGCTGCAGCTCCTTCGGGATCTCATGCCGCTAACGGTATGATTGGTACGGTTAACACTAAAAGTAAGAAGAAGTCTTCCAAGAATTCTTCTCCTATCATAGCCTTGCCTGATTCCCCAACAGGAGATTCTTCTACAGAGATTTCCGCCGATATTCACGTTGTAGAGTCATCTACAACCAAATCAAAATCCGGTGGGAAGAAGAAAGGAAAGAAGAAGAATAAAATGGACAAAAGTTCAAAGGAGAAACCTGAAAAGGCGGAATCCAATGACGAAAAACGCAAACCTCGTTATCCTTGTCTCATTTGTGATAATGAACATTTTACAAGAGACTGCCCTCATCGTGCAGAGGTTGCGAAGATTGTCAAGGGTTCCCAAACTCCTGCTGTTTTGAAGGATCCTTTTCCGGCTCAAGACAGTAAGATGATAGGTTCATCCTCGAGTGCCAATGAAGAACCCATACTGATGATGTCCCATGTTAGGATTGCGACTCGATCGCAAGATTATGGTAGTAAGAGTCCTGTTGATGGTAAAGAAGCAGAATCTTCTCATTCTAATCCATCAACCTCAGCTCCCGGTTCCGATCCACTACAGATCGAGAAACCTAATCCAGACTTGGTAATCAAACCGCCCGCCAAGGGTATACTTCGAAAGTTAGCTTTCAATTCACATGCGAGAGCAGCTCAGAATTATAACATTGTTGAGGATTTAGCTATTTCACCCTCAGCAATGTCGGCTTTGGAAGTGCTGCAATCATGCCCAGCACAACGTAAATTACTTTTGTCGGCTATAGGAGTTGTTGATGTTCAGGACCCGAACCTAATAATTTTCAATCTAGAAAATAGTACACTGCGTTTGCCTCATCAAATGGCTTTCCAGATTCCAGTGATAGTAAAAAATAGGCCTATTCATCGGACTGTAATTGATGAGGGAGCCTCAACGTGTATTATGTCGATACAGTGTTGGAGATCCCTTGGTTCGCCTTCACTAAATCAATCCCCGACGATTCTAAAGGCCTTTGATGGCCGTGGGTTTCATCCTTTTGGCATTCTATAGGATTTTCCTATAGGGGTTGAAGGAAAAACAATTAGTTTAGATGTGGAGGTGGTTGATGCCCCTCTAGACTACAACCTTCTCTTGGGTCGAAGTTGGTCTTACGCTATGACAGCGGTCGTTTCATCGGTCTTTCAAGTAATAAAGTTTCCACATAATGGAAAGATCGTAACAATAGACCAACTGGCTTACTTTTCATCCGACCCAGCCTCTTCGGAGAGTATTCAGCATGTTGGTAAAACGACTATCCCATATAAGGATGTTGGAGTAGGATTAGTTAAAGATGCCGATTTACTGGGAACTTTTCCTTTTCCTCCAATCAACGCATCATCTTCATTTGCAACCATTCAACAGATTACATCAGACACCATTATTTATGATGATCCTTGGATCGTCCCTTCTGAATCTGAGATAGACTCAATTGGTAATTCCATGCCTTTGAGTCCATATGAAATTTCCTATGAAGCTGTGCAGTCGTTTGCTGACTCTTTTTCAACCAAAAATGACTTAATGAATGTGGTCCGTGAGGAATCACTTTTCACATCAATCTCGGATTTAACTACGTTTTCTGAACTTGTTCACTCTGATGAGCAAATTCGTGAAATCCTATGTGTAGATGATTTACCATGGGAAGATCTCCATCACAGATCTTCGTTTTTACCTAAGGATGATCGTTTTGAAAATGATTTCTCATCAATTTTTACAACTGAATATGTCAAGGAACCTTAGAATCCAATGAAACATCCCGATTCAGAGTTAAATTTGGGAAACATCTCTCGAACTATTCCTATTGACATTTTGGTTAAGCCCGAAATTGTTGAGAACATTCATATAGGTGCCTCGTGTTCAGATAACGAAATTCAATTATATAAGGCCCCATTTCAAGAATTCTGCGACGTGTTTGCCTGGTCTTATGAGGAAATGACAGGAATTGATCCCGCGATTGTTTTTCATGAGATCAAGACTTACCCAGACGCTAAACCCGTCCGGCAACGTTTGCGTCAGATTCACGCACGAAAAGCTGCTGCAATTAAAGAAGAAGTTGAAAAACTGTTGAATGCAGGTTTCATTTATCCGATCCCGTTAACGAATTGAGTATCGAATATTGTTTTGGTCAACAAAAAGCAGGGAACAATAAGAATATGCATCGACTATAGGGACATTAAATGAGCCTGTCCAAAGGAAAATTACCCACCCCCCAATATCGATCAAATCATTGATGATTGTGTCGGCAGCGAAATATTTTCCTTTATGGACGGTTTTTCCGGGTACAATCAAATCAACATTCTACCTGCCGATCAACCAAAAACGGCTTTCATTTGTCCATGGGGGGCATTTGCTTATTGCAAATAACCTTTTGGGCTTAAGAATGCCGGAGCAACTTTTCAAAGGGCGATGTCTTATGCGTTTCATTACATCAAGCACATTGTGCAACCGTATCTCGATGATTTCCCTGCTCATTCATTACATCGAGTTGATCACCTCGTCCATTTACGAGCAATCTTTATGAGGTGTAGGCATTATCGTATTCGGTTGAACCCACACAAATGTGTCTTCTGTATAGAAACGGGTCGATTGCTGGGATTTGTAGTTTCGAAAGCCGGCATTCGCGTTGATCCCTCGAAGGTCGAAGCTATCATCAAACTGCCTCCTCCTTCGAGTCTTCACCAAGTCCAAAGTTTGCAAGGGAAAGCAAACTTTTTACGACGATTCATTCCTAACTACGCCAAGGTTACAAAGGGTTTTACCCGGTTGTTGAAGCAAAACACTCAATTCTATTGGGATGAGATAGCTCAGAAATCTTTTGATGCACTCAAACACGCGTTGACCCATGCACCGTTGTTGCATCCTCCCAACTACAACCAGGATTACTTCTTGTATCTCGCCGCTTCTCATTCCACCATTGGAATGGTCTTAGTTCAGGAAGATGAATTCGGAACGGAACATGTGATATATTACCTTAGTCGAACGTTAAATCCAACTGAGCTAAAATACTCACATGTGGAGAAATTGGCATTGGCAGCCGTCCAAGCTGTCCAACGTTTTCGTCACTACATTCTACTACGTAAAACTACAGTCATTTCGGATTGCAACCCTATGATCTACATTTTGACCAAGCAATTGCTAGGGGGCAAGTACTCTAAATGGATCGTTATCCTGCAAGAGTTCGACTTGGAATTTGAGAAATCTAAGTCTAAGAAATCTTTAGTTTTTGCGGAGTTAATGTGTGACTTCCCGCGTGCTGACACGGAAACTGTGGCGGAGGAGCCCATTGCGGACGAATCCTTGTTTCTAATCAGCACTTTAGATCCGTGGTATGAGGATATCATTGTTTATCTCCAGACCCAATCCTTTCGGCCAGAAATTTCAAGGTCAGAACGTCGGAAAATTCGATTCTAGTCCCAACAATTCAGAATTATTGGAGATACTCTTTATCGCCGTGGGGCGGACTCTGTTTTTCGACGTTGCTTAACTCACGAGGAAGCTGAAAGGGTTCTAAATGACTGTCACTCTGGAGCGTGTGGCGGTCATATGTCTGGGTATGCCACAGCCCAAAAGATATTGCGCGCTGGCTACTTCTGGCCGTCCTTATTTAAAGATTGTATTACGGCGGTCCGAAAATGCCACAACTTCCAGATTTTTGATCGTAAGATGCACGCTCCACCTGCTCCTCTCCACCCTATAATTGCCGTTGGTCCTTTTGCCAAATGGGGTATCGATTTTATTACATGTAACCCTCACTCGGCCCGGGGGCATGCGTATATCATCCTTGCGGTAGATTATTTTACTAAGTGGGTCGAGGCGATGCCTACATTCGAGGCAGATGGCAAGACAACTGCAATTTTCATGTTCAATCATATAATTGCTAGGTTTGGTGTCCCGCAAGCGATAATCACTGATCATGGGCGTCATTTTCGAAACGTTATGATGACTGAACTTACAGGCTAGCTTGGTTTACGTCATGATAGTTCAACCCCTTATTATCCACAAGCGAATGGTCTGGTTGAGTCCATCAACAAAGTTTTAGTTATCATGATCCGACGAATCATTGGGATTCATCGGTCGAATTGGCACAACATGCTATTTTCAGCGCTTTGGGCATACCGAACTTCAGTAAAAACATCAACAGGGTTCACTCCTTTCCAACTAGTCTATGGTTTGGAAGCCGTGTTACCCATTGAATGCGAAATCCCGTCACTGCAAATGGCCATTGAGTTACTTCCAGCCACTTCTGAAGAGGAAAAGCGTTTGTTATACTTGGCTCAATTAGATGAGAATCGACGTGATGCTGCATTGGCAATCGAGACTCACGCAAAACGGATAAAAGCTCAGTATGATCGAAAGGTGACCCCTCGAAATTTTTCGGAAGGAGATCTAGTCTTAGTTTATGATCAAGCTAATGATAAATTAGGCGCTGGAAAATTCGTTCCTATGTGGCATGGTCCCTATGTTGTCAAGCAAAAGCTAGCCAAAGGGGCTTATGAATTAGTAGACTTTGATGGGGACTCTTTGGGTAAACCCAGAAATGGCCTTTACTTGAAGAGGTATTATGCTTAAAAGAATGGGTATGGAGATTTTTTAGTTAGGATAGTTTTTTCTTTCTAGCTGGTGTGTTTTAGTTTAAACAGTGTGCTTAGCTTAGAGAGTGTTTTTCGTCATTATTCCTGCTTATCTTGGTTTTACTCTTGATATTGCAGATGTCGATGCCTCTCCAAACATACATTGGTTTCACTGATGGTGCTTGTCGTAATACATGGAACATCTCTTCCGCAGCTTGGGTTATCTATTCGCCCTCTGACGAGTTAGTATCTATGCATGGGGTAAGCCTCGGTCAAACAACAAACAACATTGCCGAGTACAGTGCAGTGATTGAATTATTGTCTGAATCTATTTCATTTGGGATTCGGAGTTTGATAGTGAGGTTAGATTCTGAACTCGTTGTATTACAGCTTAATAGAGTGTATGCCATTAGAAATCCAGTGTTATTAAGATTATTTTTGAGAGTGCGTCTCTTGGAACGTGAGTTTGATTACATTGAATATCAGCATATTCCAAGGTCTTTAAATACATTAGCAGATGCAATTGCTTCTCGAATGTTAAATAGACATTTGCAATAATCATACATGTGAATTTAAAATCATTCCATAACATGATTTACAAGATAAGCCGGTAATAGTGATATATATATATATATATATATATATAGGAGTGTGTCAAAAAATACATCGTCCTCGATCATAGGTTGAAAAACACCTTATGATCGGCAAAAATGATAAGTACAAAAAACAAAAATGTCACATGTGCCCACAATAGGCGATCATCCTATCACTGGTGATGATCTCTACAAGAAACCACTGCACGGGCCACCTTGCAAAGGAACCTCCTAAAAGGTTCCGGGACTCCAATCACATAGCGCTGAAGTCGACGAGGAATGTCGTCTATAGTGGTCTCAGGAATATCTCCTGTCAAGCACTCGAGATGACCCTCCAACTCGGCCAAAACCTCTGCTGATTCGTCCTGTGGGGCTGGCGCGGGTGCAACTGGTTGCCTCCTCTCGAAAGGCCGGAGAGCGGCTGGTCGCTGTGGACCCACATCTGCATTTTAAAATTTTTACTATCAGTTTTGAGACGATGGAAAAATAAAAAAAATAAAAATAGGAAAAATGTTGGAAAGGATTTTACCTGACGCATCCCACTGCTCTCTTGGTGGAAGAACCATGTCTGGGTCACCACAAAAATCTATCCCAGCGTAAGGGAAGTCCTGAATGGAAAATACCTAGTTTTCCAGCCATTGGAAATACTCAGGTTTGAATCGAGCAACCTCTGTCCTCTCGTCCGGGTGATGGGCCATGACTGCGACCCATCGCATCAGTTTGGGCTCTCGAGGAAGCCCAGCTCCAACAGTAAGGTGCTGTGGGATTAGCATAGGAACCCTCTCCAGGCCAAAACTCACAACCAAAGCCCCATAACCAAAGGTCTTTAGTCGTCCGTTCTTGGCCCTGGTCAGTTGGCCTTTCACATCGGCCAACACAGCATTGCACCAGTTGAAGATGGTGCCTCGAAAGCAATCAACTGCCATACGCATCTGGGATCCAGTGGAAATATGTAATGCGGCAGCTCCGCAAAGTTTAGTGACAGTAAACGCAATCACCATGAGTTCAGGACGGGATATGGTCTTTATGTCTATCCCTTTATCTCTACCCTGGCTGTTGCAGTACTCTAATTGGAGGCTATCGACAGACTGGCCACCTGGCCTAGTCCCGTGCAGAGTCAAATCTTCGCCTCTCTTAGGCAAACTAGTCAAGAAATATATCTCCGCCGGCTCGATTTCGAGCTGGTGGCCGCCGATGAAGAAGCACTGGTCTTGTATGCTCCATCTGTCAACCAGCCACTGTAAGAAATCCACCTGAGCCCTCATGCCAGGAATGGCCCAGAATTTGTACAGTCTGCACGCCCTCAAAGCATCAAGTGAAGGCTGATGATTCCATGCGGCAGCATCCACGTCCTCATGCTCTCGTTCACCCCTATCTAGCATGATGTACTCTCTGCATCAAGTATAAAGATTAATTAAATTGCTAGAAAATATTTTGATTGGTCCATTTTTGAGAATTTTTGGGTTCAAAACCCTTGCGGCGGGGTACGCACCCTCCGGGTTAGACACAGTGCGTGGGACCGCACTTTGTCTACACGGAAGGTGCAGACCCCGAGCTTTTTCCTAATAAAGAAAAAGTCGGGGTCCGCGGGTCTGCAATGGTAAACCTGCGGGCCCCTGCGCGCGGGTTTTGCGCCTAAAAACCCTCCCAAAAATGAATTAAAGGACTAAAACATGTGGATTACCTGGAGAAGATGACGCTTGATTCCGACGGTTGGATTTTCCGCAATCTTCACGGGAAGTTTTCTAAGCAAAAGCACTATTTTCTCACCCAAACTCAAACGGTAAAAATGATTTGACAAAGGCCCTTTTTATAAGTTTTTTGAGTAAATAAATTGCAAATTTGTTTATGTTTCACTTTGAAAAGGTATTTTGCGACGTTTTTATTCATTTCAAACAGGTATGAGTAATGTTTGTGTTTTTGTGCAGAATAAAGGATTATTTAGGCGAAATCTACCATTTTCGACAGAAAAACATGTAGAGTCATCTTTAAGCTCTTTTCTGACTCCTAAAACATGAAAAGATTGCCGAGTGTTTCTTTTAAACTCGTTAAAATGGAATTAAAAGACGGTCCGCTTACAACTCTTTTCCGACCGTAAAAACATGAAAAGATTGCCGGATTTTTGTCGTTTCAAATTCGATACTGGTTATAAAACGACGTGTCATTGATCGCTTTTTTACTTTTTTGGGTCAAGGGCACTAATGACGAAAAGTACTCCTTGGTTGTAAAAGATCAAGCGGTTCTCTCAAGTATTATTTTATACTTTTTCGGGCTTGAGAGACACAAATTTACGAAAAAGGTCAACCCTGGAGTCTTCTTAAGTTTTTTCAGACTCTCTAAAATTGAAAAACACCGAGTTTCTCCTATACTGGACTCGTTAAAATTTCACAGTAAAGGACCTGTTCAATTACAAACAGGAACGAACCACTCCTTCTTAGGGTTCGAATTTAAACTAAGTTGGACTCATCCGAAGAATGAGCTTATAATCAAGCAAATGTTATCCTCCTCAAGCTTGTCAAAAATAAAGAGGTACTTGCCAGAAATGGTGGGGGAAAAGAGAGAAAAATGAGCCTGTTTGTCATACTTTGTAACCACTCTTGAACACGACACTTTTATTCACCTGGGTTGGGAAATCCTTTGCCTAACAGTTGATCAAACCACATTGAAAGTCTTCAGCCGGTTTCTGGGTATTAACTTTGGGTCAATTGTCACCAAACCATCTGTCGTGTCGTTATGTGTTCAAGAGGTCACTGCCAATAAGCCATTCATCTGCAAAATATCTGTCATCCATCTTGACCATCCCTGAGTCAGTTCTTGCAACTAAATTTCTTCAACTTGATCTATGATTTCGTGTTGTGGGCTTGCCTACGACAGATCGCTTTCTATCGACATCAACTCATTATCTAGAAAGTTGATCTAGGAATCGTTAGTACCTTGAGATCTGCATGCATCAATGGCAGGTTTCTCGCCTTTGACGACAGTTTATATCATTGACTTTCGATCAAAAGATTCCGTGACATGCTCGACATCAGCACATTTATTCGCATCTCATGGATTGTACTGGGTACTTTGAGAGCCATTGACATCACTGGTGGTTTCTCTCACACTTGTTAACAGTTTACATCATTGACTGGTAATCAAGTGGTTTCTACCATGTTCGACATCAACACATTCATTCGCATGGATAGAATCGTACTGTTTCGGGAAGTAGAAATGAAGACCCTGGATCTAGTTTCCACAATCCAGGCTGCGAGGAATTTTGTATTCATTATATAATGGACTATTCATAAACAGATGGCTGTGTCCATACTGTGTCCACATGAGTCTATACTTGTGATGTTTTACAAGATCATTCCTGTATCAGAACAATAGTTAGTTTTTCTAGTCAGTTTTGATCTGAGCATGGGAATGCCTACCTCAGCGATGATATGATCTCATATATATATATTTTGCATTGAATGTTTTTACAGGTTCCAACCGGGTTCTCCACAAGATGATCCTCGAAATGATAAAGTACTTCACTCTTCCTAAATGATAAGAAATCCTCATCTACTACAGACTTCGCACTTTAGGGGGCAATCTGTTACACAAAAATATCATCATCATGATTATTTGCAGTCAGTATGGGTCTATCATTACTTGTACTGTCCTCCTAAGCAAGTCTCAGACCTCAGCTCTTCAAATCAAGCTTTGGAAATGAGAGAAAGACATTAAAAATCAATGTAACTCTGGTTCCGCACTTTCTCTCATGGTCACCTGCGGTCCCGCACCTTCTGTGTACAAAAACTGCGGACCTGACCGCTCTGTCCCTAACGGTGTAGGTGCGGACCCCTGTGAAAGTCAAAAGGCGCAAGTTTTATCTTAAAAAACTCACTTTGGGTTAATTCTAGAGGTTTCTAGAAGGAATTTTGACGTGGATTGTTCGCTCTGAGGTGGTTCATGCATCCCAAAAGAGAAGGAGTTAATCCCTTGATGAGAGGAGCTATCCCTTTGAAGGAGGGCTTTATCCCTTTGAAGGAGGACCTAATAACTTCCGTCCATTGCACTATAAATACAGGCATTGGGCTGGTTGCTAGGGAAGTTAGAAGTTGAACATTTTTGAGGGTAAATGCTGGTGAAATCAAGACTTCCTAGTTAAGCCTAAAGAGGAGAGATCACATACCTTTTTGGTTTCATTGGGGAGTGAGTGAAACTTGTCAAAGTAGAGGAGACTTCTTGCTGGACCCTGGGAGGAGCTTGTACAGCGTCAAGGCAAAGGTTGTAAGGTTCTTCTTCTTTTGAATTAATACAATCAAACTCATTTTTCTCAACAAGTATCTTATGTTATTTGTTTCATGGAATCCTTGACTTTCATGTTAAATATGTTTTATGCAATTGGCTTTTCAGGTGCTATTTAATTTGTTTGCCTTGTTTGTGTTTGCAGATCCGCGAAAAGGAGCTCATTTGGATCGAAGGAGCGAGGGCATCCACAAGCTAGCATTGGACCTAAGGTAGGCCCTAAAAACACTTGTTTGCTATTGTTTATTAAAGCATATTTAGAGAAAGATAGTGTCTGGTTGGTTTGCTTGTCATTAGGTCTTCTTTAGATTCTAGGAAGGTCTATCTTGTCCGCAAGATCGACTTATTCCGTGTGACAGGATTCATAAAACGAGAAAGCATGCATGTGTGTGAAGCGAGTCGTCGCAACAACGACTGTCCGTGCAAAAACAGTGTCATGCATGCGATAGTAGTGAGATGCAGATGAAAACTGAAATGGTGCTTCTACAAGATAACATACATCAAAATGATGACAAACGTTCACTGAAATCAAGCAGACAACACTCACACAAATCGAAACACAAAAAGCGACAAAAACGCAATGTGAGCCATGAGAAGTAGGCTTACCTCGAGACATCTGAGATACTCCTAGATGCAATGTGGGATGTCAGAGCTGCAAGGTTGATGTGAGGAATGAGCTCTGCAACGTCTAGTTGATGAGTTTTGATAAAATCGAGGTTGTGATGCACACGCCAAAAATTTAGGAAAGGCGAAATTTGGCGGGAAGTTTCTAAAATGATCCTTCCATGTAACCTCTAGTTGCTAAAAATAGATCCATGAATCAAGGGATGCCTTTGCATGTTGCCTTGGGAGAAGCAGTCCATGCATGAAAATTAGTTTTTCTCGGTCCCGGAGGGAACTAGTCAACCTGAAGGCACATGCATCAGTCTGTGAGCCTGGGATGAAAATCTACGCAGTTTCTGGGCTGAGAAGAGATGGTTGTCCCAGAGGGATTGCACAATTTCTAAGAGGAACAAGTGACTGTCTCCCAGGATTGCGCAATTTCTGGGCTGAGCAGCTGTCCTGGGTTAGACCTCGCAATTTTCTCAAGGAAGCCTGTCTGACTGTATTGTGTAATTTATGAGGCCAGCAAGCCACCTAATTGGATTTGCACAATTTTTGCTAGTTGTTGGGCTGGCTGTCCCAAAGGGATTACGCAATTTCTGAGAGCAGTGGGTGACTGCTGCCCAAAATCGCGTAATTTCTGGTCTTAGAAGTTGTCCTGGGATGAATTGTGCAATTTTTGAGAGGAAGACTATCAGGAAGAATTGCGCAATTCTTGAGCCCAGCTAGGTTTCCAGTTGGGTTGGCATAATTTCTAGAGGGAAGGCTGGTTCCCCTCTAGAATTGTGTAATTCTCAAAGGGAGCTGCTCAGCCAGCAATTGACACTAAGTCAAGAAAGCAACCTGTGAAGGGGGTGGAAAAAAATTGCATGCACAGGCTGACAAGACTCTATGAAACAACTGAAGCTGATGTGCTTGATAGTGCAAGATATCTTGTTGAGGATGGTCGGAAGGGAGGCTCCAAAACAAAGCTAAGGAAAAATTTTGGAGGGTGGTTGTAGCCGCTGCAACACAACCCAATATGCCAAAGGTCATGCTGCCCCTATCTTGTAGTTTTGGACCTCTTCTACAAAACTGTATCTTCTAACGACTCTTCCTGAGAATCTGGTGCCAAATCTTCCACAGAAGGTAGGAGTTGTTCCTCTTCTCGATCTAACATGGAATGCTCATAAAGTTTCAAATTCTCTACACTCACAACTGAGTAAATGTATTTATATGGTGGTAAACTAATTCGATAGGAATTATCACCCACCTTTTCCAGTATCTCAATGGGTTCGTACCCTAGATCCTTATTTTTCTTACTAGGCCTCTGTAGCCTCTCCTTGTTCCACTGTAGCCATACTATGTCTCCCACCTTGAACGATTTCTTTGTTTTATGCTGATCATGCCTAGCCTTAAATTTCTCCTATGAATTTTGCAGTGTCTCTTATACCTATTTATGGATTTGCGTCATCTTTTATACAAACTTCTCAGACCTCAAGGCATCTCCTTTAAGATCTTCTCTCACTCGTCCTTGCTACCCATATGCAATGTCCAAAGGTGAAGGCGAAAAATATCCAAAACAAGTTTCAAATGCAGAATTTCTTGTAGAAGTGTGGACTGCTCTATTGTAATAATGTTGTATATATACTAGAGTTTCATCCTAGGTTTTTGTATGCTTCTGGTTGTATCCCCTCATAAGCTGCACCAAAGTCTTGTTGACTACTTATGTTTTCCCATCTGTCTATGGATGAAATTTTGTAGATCTCTTCAAATTTGTGTCCATCTAATTCCACAATGTAGTCCATAATGCACTGATAAATCTTGTATCTCTGTCTGAAACAATGTTCCTTGGTATTCCAAAGTGCACCCAAACCTGTCCAAAGAACAAGTTCACTACTTCTTACCCACTCATGGTATTTTTACAGGGCATTAGAACACACATCTTGTTGAACCTGTCAACTACCTAGCCATGTCCCTTCCTGGTTGTTGGTAAACCTCCCATAAAGTCCATGCAAATACTTTCCCAAGGATGAGTGGGTACATGTAAGGGATGATATAGACCTTGTTCCCTGTTGCGAGATTTTCTAGTACAACAAAGCATGCATCCTCTTATGAGCCTAGATACCTGCTCTTACGTATTGGGCCAATATACATACCTCTGCAAGTTGGCCTTCCCTACAACAAAGTTCCTTGCAACCTTGGAGGTGTGAGCCGCTCTAATCAGTTGTAATTTCTTAACTTTAGGAACACATAGCTTATCTAGCCTATAGAGTAACCCATCCTGGAGATGGTAGTCAATGATGTTGTTGCCATCATGCAACTGCTGAAACACCTCCTTGAAGTCCTTATCCTTTGAATATGCCTCTATGTATTCATCACGGGTGAATTCATCCATGTGCATAAGAGTTCCCAAAGTTGTGATATTTAGTGTGGGTGGCCTTGAAAGCATTTTGACCAGCTTATTTGTTCTTCCCTTCTTGTACTTCATCACCAAATAAAACTATGGTAGAAACCCCATCCACTTGTAATGCCTGGTTTATTGTAGCTACTATGGGCCTACAAGTACTATAGTGGTTGGTGATCTATGTGGATTGTTGTCTCCTTTCCCATTAGGCAGTGCTTCCACTTGTTCACATCTTGCACCAGGTGTTACACAACATTTTGTCGCATTAGGTAAATGACGATCAATCCAGATCTTTTACTATCCATCAAAGTGTTCCAAAGCATCCCCTTGTAAGGCTAAAACCTAAACAATCCCAAAGAGAATGAAATTCCCGGATCTCAAGACCCAAAAACCTATTTTTGATTTCCTACACAGTTCCCTAGTCAGTTTCTGCACATACACATAAGTGACCATTAGAGTTGACACAAAATTGCGCTCTGTCTTACACTATGGCTTGTGCACATGACTCAACACAAGTAAAAAATAAAATGTCCCAACTAACAACTTCGAGTCGATTCTTACTCAAGCCTGATCCCTCCCATCATGGAGCTACTTCCTTCTCTTTGTGGATCCTCTATCCCACCATTTGTGGATATCATCCCTTAGGAAGAGGATCCCAAACCTCCTCCTCTTGGCCTATAAATAAAACACAGGCCAAAGGGTTGGAGAGGACCATGGAAGGTAGTCTTATGCGGTAGAAATAGGGCTAGAAGGATTTTCATCCAAGGAGAAGGTTGGAGATCGCAGGAAGAGGCTTGTAACATCAAGTCAATGGGGTTGTAAGTTTGTTATGCTTTTTATTCAATAAAAAGAAATTGTTCTTTCCTAATCATGTCTATTCTGATATCATTTGTGAGATTCCTTGATCACTCACATAGGTTATGACTGGTTATTGATTCAATTTATGATGTATGTTGATGTTGACAGTGCTGGACCCGCCAACATGTAAGGGGATCTTCCCGGTAAGAAGTCCCAATTAGACCTCAGACCGTTTAGTGTAGGAGTCCCAGCAGTGGGTCGTAAAGCAATGCCTTGACCGCGATGTCACACAAAGGCAAGTAAGATAACTCTATCAGTAGAAAGGGTGTGACCACTGCATTGAGTCAGGGAAGGTTCATAAGAGGTTTTAACACATGGGGGTTGAGATGAGTGCACCCCTTGACAACCTGTAACAATACTCAGCTGGGAAGGGAACACACGAGTGAAGATGCATCAGAAGCTAGAAATTAGGTCAACCGACAATCCAAAGTGATGGTTAAACCAACAACACATTTGCAACAAGATTCATATAATTGCATACAAAATAGTTCATACACAACTACGTAAGTTAAACAACATACATTGCTACAACAACCAGAACAATCCAACTACAATAACAACATATGCATGAAAATGTGTTGGCTCTTATTATATAAAGAAGTGTAAGTTCCAATCATACAATACATCCATGTAAACCGGCTAGCCCCAAGGGTGGAACATTACAACCACATCCTCCTGCTCCTCCAAAGAGATGTAGTAGCTCCGTGCAATGGAGAAGCCAAGGTGCATTACAATACTGTCTAAGCTCTCTCCAAGATAGTCTTATCGGAAGCTTGGCTGATCAAAAGCCTCTACAATGAGTTACGAGGGATTATTTATAACAAAGGGTGGGGTGACCCTTGACATTCCCCTTTGTGACCATTCAACTACCCTCATGACTCTTCACCTTCTCTATGACTATCACATCCACTATAGACAATTGACTTACACTGGACATGACTCAACATTACAATGCACATGTACTCATGTGAGACAACATGGCTTGAGAAAGCCATGCAAGACATCAATAACACTTGGTCCGTTGTGATAGGACCAACTCTTTGGCATGCTTGTGATGGTGGAGGTGGTGATTTGATGCCAAGCTTGGTCGTCCGTGATGGTATTCAAGCACCTCATGGTGACATCTTGTTGAATCGAACTCTTACCTTCGTTGCAACTAGTGCATTGGTCCGACTCCTTCATCCAACTCATCTGCTAACATGTGCATGGTCTTCTTGGGTGCGGCTGAACCAACAAAACACTGATGCATAGTGTCCATGCTGATCTTCAAGTGTGTGCTGGTGGTCATGCACATCAAATTTCCGAAGTACATGTTCAACTCCAGTTGGACTTGCTTCTTGTCTTCGCCTTGGTGAGTGTGCTGAATGGGTTGGATTGCATGCGTGCGCACAATGACATGCATGCTGCTGAATCCCTTGCATGTGATCAACAACACTTCTCACCATGTCTGCTCTGTGCCAGTTGCTGGGATGGATCTTTAACTTGTACGGGCGCAGTTTCATCCGTGAGTGCATGTTGTGCCCACTATTGTTCCTGTTCCTGTTGCAACTCATTCGTTTGTCTGTGCAACTTCATGTTCTTCCTTGAGTTGCCTCTTCAGCACATGCAACTCATTCTTTGTTCCATTCCATATCTTCGCGCAATCTTCATGTCGCCCCGTCACCTCATAGCATAAGTCTCCAAACTTGATTTCATCATCAGTGGATTTGCTTGATCTTGCAACTTTTTTCTGCCTCTGTGTTGTCAATAACCATCCTCTTGCATTCATTTCATCTGCTGTGTTCACTGCATTCAATGCATTTGCTGCATTCAGTATGCTGCTCATGATGCTGCTCACTGTGATATCTTGATGTTCTTGTCTACGAACAACTTGATGTCTTCATGAGTAGGCAAACTCATAAACATTTGATCAACTGCATCTCCAGGTGTGCTCTGAACGGTGTCTTCGACTCTGCCCTCTTGGAAACCATTGTACCTGCACTGCTGGGAGGCAGATGAACACCTGCAATACCTGGAGACATGGAAACACTCTTGGCAAGCAATCTGTTAGTTGAAAACCAAACCGAACTTGAGAACTGACTTGCAACATAGCTGTGTTACTAATCATGAAGGTTTCTCAATTTCGGCCGGGAGGTCGGGAGACGGACTGCCAAGACTACGCTAGGCACAGTATAGGCTACTGGGAGACTGACTGACTGCTGGAATTGTGCAATGCACAGTCGATCTGGCTGCTGACTACTGGAATTTCACAATGCGCTATCTTAGTTGGCAATGGTTGTGGGCTCAGTGACTGCATTGCGCAATTTTTTGGTCCAGTAGTCACTGTCCCTTATAAATGCACAAAAAAATCCTAGAGGATAGTGCCTAGGCACAAATGCACATTTTCTGAGAGGAAGACATAGCCTTACCTCTCAGGATTGCGCAATGTTGTCTTGGTGAGGCAGAGTCTGGGCCAAGGCTGCCCAAACTCGCCGACGGGAACCTAAAACCACCTACAATTTCATATTTTTCCATAAATAGATACTCTATGCAAAGTAAACAAGTTTGATAGAAAAAATAACTTCATGCCCCAAAAGTGACAAAATTCATGATTCATCATTACCTTTTAGTTTAAGACCTTAAGGCACATCTTCGTAGTGGCTCACATATGGAAATACCTTTCTAGAATATATAGCTTTTTATCTTAGAAATCATAAAATGAAGGTAAATGAAAACATGGTTTCATTTTAATTAACAATATTGTGGATCTAGAGCAATGTTGTTCTTAGGTTTAAACAAAATATAGGTTATATGCCTTAAAGACATGTACGTGAATCGTTGCAAGGGGCTAGTTAGAAGTACATTGCATAAAGATATAAGACACATTTATGCATATGCTTTGATATTGTGATGTTTCTTTTCAAACATTTTCCATTATTCACAAATAGGATGGTAGACACTTAGAAGATCATGCCCACCAAGAATCAGATGCTCCAAAGACATCCATCTAGGCGCTAAAATTATAATTCTTCTCAAAATTCACATTGACATTAAAGATGGAAAAGTGTAGTGGACAATGACTAGATTTGTTATTGGCTTTTTCCACATATGCCACAACCATAACATGAGAAATGAAAATGAAAATGAAAAAATGGACCTCATCATCTATTAAAAAATATAAGTAAAATAATATATTGATATTGTTTCTTATTTCTAACTAGAAATTGTAACTAAATATCACATTATGATTCAAAGAAGATAACATCCAAAACATAAATGTATGTTTTTGGGATTTCCAGGTCATTATTGATTTCCTTGTCTAGAGAGATGATATGAGTAGCAAGCACAACTAATAACTTTTGTAAGAGGACTCATATTATTGACATGTACCACCTATGTTGTTATATGTTGAATAATTATGTATAATGATTTATGATGTTTTTAAATGGTCACACTTTGTGATATTGACAATAAACATGAATTTGAAATTTTAGAATGAAGTTTACCATATCACATGTTACACATATAAATCTCATTTCCTTATCTTAAAAATCAAAGAAGTCAACCTATTACATTCAATACCAAAGATTATACAAACCAACAAACAATGAAAAAGCATTACTTGGAATAATTTGTAATTGTTTCACTTAATTCTTAATATAGAAGAAATAATATATAAGTGTGATCAAATGAGGAAAAACAAACAATGCACTATTAATTGGCCTATAATTTGTTTAAACATCATGGTGCCAATGGACAATGAATATTCTATGATTTTCTTCTCTTGCTTAGTAAACAAAAACCAAAACAAAACTTAATAAAAAATTACACTCCTATGAAAACAATATCTATTGATCTCCCAATAACATGATTGAGCATTATTAACCCTTCAACAAGCCATACAAGGAAACTCCATCCCTTGGGAGACTCCCACGTGGTTCACATACTTAACTTGCCAACAAAAAAAGGATGAAAAATGAAAAATTTAAGTATGCGTGTGTATAATTCCATGTCTCGTAATTGATTGCTTCTTAGAAAATATATGTAAATTCCATGTATAATTAAATGTCCAAGAGTTGATTATTTTTTCAAAAATACAAGTAAATTATGCAAAAGAGTTAAGACCTTCCATAAAGCAAAGTCACAATTATTTCATTATTCTGAATTGGAAATATTTGACTCAAATTCTAATGCTAGATCAAAACTATGAACAACCCATGGGTTCAATTTACCATAGGTGTTCCCTACCTCCTTGCACAAGCCATAGTATGATTTATAATGTTATGGGCCTATTTATTTTAACTTCTTTGTAAGCAATGGGTAACTTTGTTCAATTCATGATTATAAATATCATTGAATCTACATGACTTAAAACTAGCATATAAATGCCAATATATTTATTAGCAAGACTAACATATGGTCACATTCTAGAAGCCCCAAGGGATAGCTCAATTGGTCGATTTCTTGTTGCTAAGTACCTTGTCAATTGGGAGGTCACAGGGTCAAATCTCCTCGACACCCTTGCGGTTAGGTCTGACCAGATAAGTTGGCAGGAGACCCCTTCAGGTGGATTTGCCCAGATTATTACCCATGGATGTAGTGACCACTCAGTGACTGTGAACCACAGTTGAAAAAAATGGTCACGTTCTAGTCTAATATCTATATATATATATATATATATATATATATATATATATATATATATATATATATATATATATATATATATATATATATATATATATATATATATATAACCTAATAATAACCTCATACAATTACCAGTTGTGTACATATAAGAATGCCTATCCATTGAATATTCACTTCCTTTAGTAATGTAAGCTAATATTTGATCGCTTATGTTTTGAACATGATATATAATTATATCAATATACCTATATACAACCAAGTACAAAAAGTGTTAGTAGGGTCAAAATGAAGTTTCAAAGTAGGGATATAAAGAGGACCATAACTTTTCTTAATCCTAGAATAGGATAGTCAACTCAACCTTTATGTATCCCCATCCTTTAACATTCAATTTTACGAAATTATATCAACTTTTGTTCAAAGAAAAATCATAATTTTCATTTATAAATTGAATTGAAACTACATTTCATGTGCATTTTTTACTTGCAATGAACATTGATTTTTTACCATCCCTTTCTTCCAAAATCTAATTCCAAAATCCTATCTCTTAACCTTCAATACATATTTTTATAAACATGTTCATTATCCATCTACTAGATAAACTAAATTTCGCATAAAAATAAACCTTTGAGCACTTCCTAACAACAAATTTATAATGAAAAAAGACAAAAATTGTTCTCATCACCTTAAACTAGTCTAAAGAATAAAATTAAATAATGCATCATCATAAACTGCCTTAGATATGGCCATTATGCCTCCTCAAGACTCCTCTAAAATCATACTCATTTATGCAACCTACAAATCTTCCTTTAATAGGGAATTTGCCTCCTCATTTAGCTCCCAAAAAATATGAGAGAGAGGAATTTCTTCTAAATAATTGGCCATCAATTTTAGGTAATCACCAATAGGCCTGAGATATATGTTGGTTAGTTAAAGAAGGGTTTTTATTTAATTAATTACTAAATTGGAGTCTCCAAATACCTTGGTATTTTAACATTTTTTTCTAGGGCATACTTTAAAAACATCTTAGAGCCATAAATTTAGATACTTAGTGAATTAAATCCCCAATCCATCTTTTAAATTCACAAAGTGATCATCGCATAAGTATAATTCTCCACCAACACCATTGAATTTTGTAGTACCTTGGCTAGATCCATAAAAATATTCCCATACTTGGGGGTTTTCTGAGTCTCCAAATTCTTTGTTTGCCCCAAATGTCTTGAAATGGAAGGCTTACAATTCACTTAAAATAGTGATCTCACTTGTGATGAAACTTGGAATGAAGGAATAATTCTCCCTTCAAAATATAAGAGTTTATGACCAAGTAATTTTCCAAATTTATAAGATGGAAAATCCCTAATGTTTTAAGCTCTTTTTTGTGATACCATTTTTTCGTACAAGTTTTTGTAGAATCACCTACCCAAATATTTTTGAAACCTATTAGTTTCTTAACTTCTTACTAGACTTGTTATGCATACTAGCATTTAATAAGCAAGTGGGATCTCATTTCTTTATCAATTCTACACATCATGCACATCCATAAACCATTATTGAAAAAGAAAGCATTGACATGTGTCATAAACATGCAATATGCTCTCCCAAACATTTGTTCTTGGACCATGCAAGAGATCATTCTCATCCTTTAACCTGATATGACTCAGGATGCAAATTATATACATATGATTTCCATAAATCATCATTTTCCCCTTTTGAAACCAATGACTTAGCATTCTTCCACCCCTATAGCCATTTATTGCTTGTGTCATGATCTACTACTTGATTGCTGTGTGGTATCCTTGTTCCTACGATAACTCTATCATCAACATTGGAAATGTAACTAGATTCTTGCATGCTAACCAAGGATATGAGCTACTTCTTACATGTTCATCTTTCCCCACTCTCCAACCTATCGTGTTCCCAATCACAAGGTAGGCTTGGAAAAGAGCCCTCTAGTGATGAGAAATTCTATTTACATATTTCTTAGATTTATTAACTAATCTATTAAGGATCCATGCATATTGTATTTATGCTCCACAAACCCTCAAACCCTCATGTTGGATTGTATTTAAGCTTCCACAAACCCTCTAATTTTAATTCTCTCCATAGAATTATTTTACAATGAATGGATATTCTTAAAACCATAGCTTCCATACTTTTCATGGTGTTCTTCCATTTTAGAGGTAACCCCTTACTCTCTTTATTCCTAACCATGAACATTTGAAATGTTTTTCCTTATTGTTTCCATAACACCTTTAGGTATGTAGGTCAATGAATAATAGAAAACTAGAATTGCTTCTAAAACCAATTTCACCAAAGTCAACCTACCTCCAATTGACCACAATTCCTTGCATCATAGATTTATCTTGACCTTTGTCACGTCCAACAACCAATACTAGTCTCTCTTCCCATAGTTGTTTGGTTTTAGGGGAAATTTAAGATATTCAAACCCAAATACAATCAATTTACTTAAAAGAAAATATTTGTTGGGATAATCTTGACTCAGTCATAAAATAATTAAGATAACCTTGATTTGATCATTTATGGGTTTATTAGCCCATGGTATTGGGTACCCCATGGTATTTGATGTGATGAAGCCTATTTGAAGGATCTAAATAATCCATTGTAAAATGCGTCGAGTGAATTGGTGTTTGGTTGGCTTGGAAAAGATCAATAAAGATATATATCTTGAATGTTGATTTTTCCACTAAAGAGTTTATGGGGTAAATATTGGATTTATATGCTTAATTTTGTTTCTTGTGCCTATATTTGTGTTATTTCTCTCCTCTTAGATTTGACATGTGGTGTCAGATCCTGATTGGCCTTCACTCTTTAGTGAGAATGGCCTAAGCATTTCATGGATGGTGATTCAATGCTTGGTAGAATCAGAATCTCTTATGAGAGTGGTCTAATATTTGGATGCATCAAGGGAGAGAATATGTCACCATCGTTGCATGGGGCTTCACACATATAATACATATACTAGCAATTGGAATTTTATATTGGTGTTGTTCCATGAGAATTGTTGCCAACAGAACATATCAAACTAGATATACTATATTATCATGGAAAGGGCCACATGGAAGCTAGCGTGATGACTAATATCTTATTGGTAAATTTTTTGGAGGATGAGAATGATTTAGAGATGTTTTGTAATAGCATCAAAGACCTCATAAAAGGATGTAGATTGCAGTGTACTCATGGATATGGATGACCCAGTGTGTAATGCAAGTGTGTGGAAATGCTATAGGGATCTATGAAATGATAAAATGGAGCCATAAGTCAAATATCAATGAGAAAATTCTAGTGAAAGGTTTGTTTGTTTTTTCCAAGCATAGGAAGAATTGCATATTTGGTAGAGGCTCAACAATGGAAACTAGAAAGGGATCACAAGGATATACACAGAGATCAATTTTCAATTTGAGAGATTTGTTATCCCTTTATTGGGTTATACTATGCCCTTTGACACTTATAGAATCTAGAAGTAGGAGAGAAACTTGAGGGCTAGTGGGGTTCAATGAATTCAAGATACAAAGGTTGGATTGTAGCTTCTTATTCTTGGCTGAGGAAAGCAATGGTAGGAGAATCACACCCAATTTTCTCCTCATGTTGGACCATGAGAAGAAAGAGATCATGCATCCATTTAAGGCCAATAGGATTCAACCTTTTGATGTTGAGGTGAAGCAGGAGGTTGAGGCTATGAAATAAATGAGTGAATTTAGGATTGTAACTAAAGTTACAAATGATAAATGTGTTCCTTAGCTATGTTAGAAAGGCGGGTTGGTACTGCAAACCTCACACAATTGTTAGTGGGGATAGATCCAACAGTGATAGTTTGGAGTAAAGTGTTGGAGCATGGATAAATGGCCTTACGAAGCAGTGAAAATTGTTATAAATTCATGAGAATGGAACCATCAACATAAGGTACAAAATTAAAGTGATGGTCCTTGGATTTATGAAACATGATGAATGACACATTGGAAACAATAAAAAAATACATCATGGGGATTAATGTGAGCATTGGTGGAAGGACATTCAGGATAATAGATAAATAAGTACTTGGTGAATGAGTGCTTGATTTGACTAATTGTGTTTGGAGCAAGAGGGATGCTAGCAATGAACAGGATGGTGTTTCATAGTATAACATGCTAAGGCATGTAATTTTAATTATTTTTATGGAATTTTATTTTATCACATGTGGTTGGGAATATGGTTGTAAGACCTATTTAGGGATGCATACCCCTAGTTTGATGGTGCACTGATAAAGTCTAGACATGGACTTAGGTGATGTGGTGGGGTGAGGTGGTGGGGCGTGGGGTAGTTGTGAGATGTTGTATTCGGGGAAACCTAGTTAATAAAATCTAAGTGGGGTAGGTATTTATGTTGAATTAAGTTTAAAGAGGGGAATTTTGGGTCAATCTTGACTTGGTCATGGAGTAATTTAAATAAACATGGTCAAATCATTTATGAGTTTACAAGCCCATGGTATTTGATGTGATAAATCCTATTTAAAGGCTTTGAATACTCCATTTTAAGAGTAGCTTGGTGTTTTTCCAACTTGGATAAGGTCAATAAAGACATATATCTTGAATGTTTATGTTCCCAGTAAAGGGTTTCCATGGTAAATATTGGTTTTATGTATTTAGTTTCTTTTCTTGTGTCTATATTTGTGTTATTTCTCTCCTTCCAAATTCAGAAATTTATCCATGTATTGATTTTCTAGATCTTGACCCACTCCATTGAAAGTTATAGCAATTTTTTTTACATTAACCTCCACACCTTATGCAATTTTGTACCACTCAAAATTTCCTCCAATCTTTGTGCTTCTCCTAGGGATCCATTACTAATAATAGAACATCCTCCATTAATAAGAGGTAGGTAAAGGATAAAACCCTTCCAATATTAACCCCTTAATGGATATTTAAGAATGAGTTGAATGAAAATGGAGAGGTTATTAGAAACAAAGCAAGACTTGTTTGTAAAGGGTATGCTCAACAAGAAGGTATAGACTTTGAAGAAAATTTTGCACTTGTTGCCAAACTTGAAGCCATAAGAATGTTTCTTTCTCTTTAAAGTTTTAAAAAATTCAAAGTATATCAAATGGATGTAAAATCAACTTTTCTTAATGGGGATTTAGAAGAAGAAGTTTATATTGAGCAACTAGAAGGATTCATCCTAGGAAATGATGTAAATCTTTCATGGAAGCTCAGAAAGGCTCTATATGGTTTGAAACAAGCTCCAAGGGCCTGATATTACCATCTTGACAAATGTCTACAACAAGAAGGCTCCACAAAAGGTTCTGCAGACAACAACTTATATACAAAGATTGAAAATGATAAATTGCTAATTATTGTTGTTTATGTTGATGATATCATCTTTGGTAGCAATGAAGAATCTATGAGTCAGAACTTTGCTTCAATTATGCAGCAAGAATTTGAAATGTCCTTACTTGGTGAACTTACTTATTTTCTTGGTCTACAAGTACAACAAACAAAAGATGGTATTTTTCTTTCACAAAATAAATATCTCAAGCATATTCTGAAGAAGTACGGAATGGAAGATTCTAAACCAGTATGTACTCCAATGATAACAAGATGTAGTCTTAGTTCTAACGATGAATCACCTGCAGTGAACCAACCAGCATACAGATCTATGATTGGAAGTCTTCTTTATCTAACATGTACCAGACCTGATATCATGCATGCAGTAGGAATTGTTGGAAGGTTCCAAGCAAATCCAAAGGAATCACATCTTCATGCTATAAAAAGAATATTCAAATATCTTCAAGGAACTCAAGACTTTGGTCTATGGTATCCTAAAGATATAGATCTCACTCTTCATACATAAACAGATGCGGATTGGGCAGGAAATGTTGATGATCGAAAAAGCACTAGTGGAGGGGCATTCTATAAGGGATCACGGTAAGTGTCTTGGTTCAACGAGAAACATAGCTCGATTTCCTTATCTATAGTTGAAGCGGAATATGTGGCTACTGCATCTTGCTGCACAAAACTACTTTGGATGATGCAAACATTGAAAGATATTCAAATCACATGTACTCCACCAATCTCCATTCTATGTGATAATTCAAGTGCCATCAGTATTTCGAAAAATCCAGTCATTAACTCCAAGACCAAGCACGTACCCCTTAAGTACCATTTTCTACGAGAATAAGTGCTTGAACAAAAGGTGAAATTGGAGTATCTTCCCTCCAAAGAAAAAGTTGCTGATATATTCACCAAACCGCTTCCCAGAGAAACATTTGAATATCTCAGACAAAAGCTGGGAGTAGTTTCTACATCATCTTGCCGTTAAATCCAGTTTTTCAGAGGAAGGTTCCTATACACAGGTTTCATGAAGGATAGTTGCGTATATACACAAGTTTCTGTGGCTGAAGAAGCGTATATGTTTTTCTGATAGAAAAATAGTGGGTCAGACTCTGATATGGGTGCTTGGTATAATATTGATGATTATGGTCTGTTGTTATGCTTTGTTCATTGATTTTTATCTGATTGATGAAGATGCCTTGATGAATGATTTGTTGACAATGCACAGGTAGCACAGGTTTAGAGGGAACATTAGCCTAATCAAACATTCTGCATTGTTGGCATTATGGTTGCTGATTTCAACTATGGTTTCAGATTTTCATATCAATTGTTGCATAAGTCATGTAGAGATCTAGTGTGTAATATGTCTTTTTATGTCATAGTCTATTTTTGAATGAGTCCTATTGGACATATGATGTAATTTGTATCCCCACTACGCATGGGATGGATGATGTAATATTTGCTATTTCAGTCATGTATAAACAATTGGTATATCCCCACTTGGTTGGGTGGATGAGTCAAATTTGGTGTCTCCCCACTTGGTTGGGTGATTGATGTATGTATAAGTCATTGGTCTTAGGGAGTTCATACTCTCTTAGTTCAGATATAGAGTCATGTTATTCTCTTGAAAATTATCTCTGCAGACTCTACATGTACTCAGGGGGAGCATGGACAACATAGTGTATCTCAAGGGGGGAGAATATCTTGGTCCACCCTTTTCCCTTGATGTCAAAGGGGGAGAGTATTTTGGTGTTGCTTGATATCTCTAGTGATTTCAACAACTTGCAATAATCAACACCAATATGGTTGCCATTAGTTCAAAAGGGGGAGATTGTTGGCATTATGATACAGGTTTTATCCTTGATGGAAACTCACTCACAGGACAACACAGATTTGATAAAAGGCAACTCACAATGTAACAAGTCAATTCAGAGGTCACAGGGAATTGGTACAGAAGAACATGAAATTGGAACAAAGGTCTACTGATAAAAATCAAGAAGTTGAAGGAAAAGGATGTTTTTAGATAGTTTAAGCTATATACATAGGTTCAGCTTGATAAAGCGGCATATACTCACTGGTTCATGTAACACAAAAAGACTATACGTATGCACGCACTTTCAAAATAGGAAAAGCGCATATGGGTTGGAAAATCAAGAAAATTCAAGAGTAAAGAATACCAAGGGTCAATACCATGGTATTAGCCCACAAGTTTGAGCAGAGTAACGACAATTTGATCTCGTCCCAGAATACCATAGCTTCTATGTGTTGTTTTGGTCCGAGGTATTGAGAAAGGCTAAAACTATATAAGGAGGAGAAGATCAAAGGGCCAAGAGTGAAAGTGGAAAGGGTTTCCTAGTCATACTTCAATCTGAAGTATATTTTATGTTGCAGGGGTTATGATTATGATATAATCTGAAATATTTTGTGCACCTTGTATACAATGTTGGATCAGGATCATGAGACCCGAAATGAATTATCATTGTATGATCTGATATTGGTTGGGCTAGATATGATTGCTTACACATGTTTTATTCTTTAAATATCATGATCTAGGTATGTTTAAAGTTTGGAATAGAAACGAAGTTTTAAGTTAATATTTGCAGATCTATACACTGGTTTTCCTTGGTAAAGGCACCTATACATGCAGATTTGACTCTTCCAAGTAGCGTATGCAAAAGAAATGCCTGTTTTTCAGAAATGACTGATCTATCTGATCAATGCTACTATTTTACTGCTGTCTGTTAAAAAAGTTTTCTTAGATCTGAAAGTAAAACTGAATGCATAAGGAGTTTGTGTGTGATTGATTGATTGATTAAGTGAGAAGGGTTATCTTTGATGCTAACTGACCAGATCTCTGTAAATTAACAGTAGATGTTCTGAATATTACTGGTTGGTACAAATCTGATTCAGAAGTTTTTATGATTCAGTAGTTTTGGAGGTATACGTAGGTTTTGTTGCAGGAAGTAGTGTATACACGCAGGTTGGGTTCATTAAAGTAGCATATACATTATGATGTATGATTCTTGAGGTTGCAGCTGGTTCTGAATGATGATGCAGGTTTCTGGGTTCAACACAGTGTTCTAGTGACAATGATTTGACTATTCAGATTAACTGATTGTTGGTTGATGCAGTTTGAGTTTCTAAGTTTCTGATGGGTCCAGTGTGAAAATTTGATGAAACAAGGCCTTCATATTGTATTGTTGTGTACTAGGAGCATCCAGTCTAAAAATTAATGAAACATGGTCCCTGGAGGAAGAAAGAAGGTCGTAGCCTTCCGTAAGCTGGTGCCTATGTACTAGTAAACATATCGACTAGTATAAGAGTTAGGGGGTTGTAGCTCCCTTCTAGTAGAAGTTGGAAAATGAGAGAAGGTTGTAGCCTTCTGCAGGTGGGTGCCTGCGTACTGGTATGAGTCTGCACCAGTACAAGATTGTAAACATATTTTCTTTATATTAAAAGAAGACAGAGACGACAACAACAGGTGGTTTTTCTCCCGCATTGGGTTTCCACCTTAAATATTGGTGTTCATGTGTGTTGTTTATGTGTGATGGTTTATTATGTTATTATTGCACATAGTTACTGTATAATAAGTTACTGATGCATTGATTAAAAATCAACACATGATAAATTGACTATATCATAAAGTCTCTAGGTATATGTTGGTTTCTCTAATCACAGTAGCGTGCACACACAAGTTCACTTCATTGAAGTAGCATATATAAATTTGTTTGGGAAACGAAAAATTATTGAATTGTAAATACCGATTCACCGCCCCCTCTTAGTATTATTTCCAAAACTGATTCATTCTTAAATTATTTATTTGATTAAATTTGATTAGATATGTTTTAATTTTAGATTTATTATTTTGATTTTATTTTGGCATTTTAATTTTGTTTTTTGATTTGTTTTTGTAAGAAAAAAATTGAAGATATGAGGAAAAAATGATCTCATTTAATGAGAATGCTCTAGCAATAGAAGAATGGAATTTTGGGCCAATGAAAATTGATGGAGTAGATTTATTCTTCAACAAATTTTCTTGTTGAGAATTCTTTTGTAAATATTATAAATAACATATTGTAGAATGTATTAGGGGGCTTCTCTTCTCTGCAATTCTAGAAATCTAAAAGCACTTCTGTAATAGGGATTTAAAGTTGTAGGTGAGAGGAGAGAAAATCTTAGATCTAGGGTTATTGAGAGTTTTCTTTTGCATTATGAATTATGTATAGAGAATAGAGCTAGCACTACTGCAGTTCTCGTTTTAACAACAAAAGTTCAAGCATTGTATAAGACTGTTGGAGACCAGAGCTAGAGAAATGGATTCAATAAATTGGTATTTCTAATACTATTTTTTAAATACTAATTTCATTTTATGGTGGCAGGAATGTGTCATTTTATTCATCTTTGTGCACTTTTGTCAGTATGAGTAATTTTCTTCATTCATATGTTATTATTTATCTCTGCTCTTATGGGTTGAATTCTGATTTTTGAGTAACTATTTACTCAGAAATCTGTCTTTTAATATTGATTTAACAAATAATGATATGTTGTGAACTATTTCCTCATATTATTGTTTAATTATTCGAATTATTGATTTAACAATCAATATCATTTTGTGAACTACTTCCTAAATGTTGTTGGTTGATTATTTCAATTAATAGGTCTCTGAATAGAATGTGTTTTGGTATTCATAGTGTCAGTTATTTAAACTACTTCGTTAGCTTGACAGTCATCATAAGCCAGACATATTTAAATCCTAATCATTTCAATATCTTTCTCTTGGTTGGGTTAGATCTATATCTGCCTTATTGAGATAGGATTAGGGCTTAGGTCCTTTTGCTTGCATTTTAGAATAATTTTGCATACATATTTAATTCTACATTCCTAAAAGTCCTTTTCACAAAGAGACAAACTTTAGTTGTGGCTTGGCTGAGCCACAGATCAACTTAAAGATCACTTTCTTGCCTGATCAGCAAGAGGTTTGATATGATGTCTTTTCTCCATTGGTAGATGTAATTCATATTTTAAGCCATTTTCGAGATTGAGAGAAGGTAACTGGACCTAGTTAAACCATTCGGAACTACCATTCCAAATGGAAAAGGAGTTGCTTTAAGGTCCGGACTGGGTGGTCATCCCCTATGTTTCTACAACAAATTTCGAGGATTCAATGCATCCATAACCTCATATCAACATTTTCAAGTCATTTTCATGCATTTATGTGCACTTCCTTGAGTTGCTATAGGAAAGTCATGTAATGTTATAGAATAGCCCAAATTTAATAAAAAGTTATAGAGTAAGGATTTTCTCTGCATATGTGTTGCATATAAGCTTATGAAAATATTTAGAGGCATCCTGGCACTCAACCATTCCATAAACATGCCTTACCTCTTAATTTTTCCTCCATTGTTCATCATTCTTTTCAACAACAACTCAAAATCGTTATCTTTTCCACACAACCACACTCAAAATCATCTCCAACACCAACATAAGCTCCTCCTTGAATTATCAATACCCCTTGATGTGTATGAAAGATATAACGATGAGCATAAAGAGTTTCTGTAACCGCTACAAGAGACTATACAGTCCTGCAACAACCCATAGAAACCGTACAAGCCAAAGTCTTCAGAAGTCTTGAAAATATCATTGTAAGCCATAAATTTATACACCTCTAGAAGAAACATTGGCATTCAAGATACACCCTCCAGCTCAAAAAATATAACCTTGAGCAACTACAAGATCTCCTCTTGTTTGTTACAAGATCATCTGTTCATTAACAACAACATCAGATCACCTGCAAAAGCATCAAAACAACCTCCAACATCATAAGAAGGTAAGACATCAAGTATGAGGATCTCCTAATATTACCCTTTGAACTTATCCAAATCATTAGTAATCATTATAATTGCAAAATGCAGTTGGATATATATCCAAACAAACTGGTAGAACGTCTTGGCCAAATCTGAAAGGAAACTTCACTTTTTCTCAAAAGCTCTCCACATGTGTGAAGATGAGTAGGGAGAAAATAGAGAATAATTTGAAAAGTAAGCCATTGTAAGTTATTGATGGAAAGGAGAAGTAATGTATGAGTATGCTAAAGTGTGACAATAGTTAAGTAGGGGCCAACTCAACCACTTTGTGTTGAGCCTCCTCTCATCACCCACCGACAACAACTCCACTAAAACTGGGGATCACTGAAAGCTTTCAATTTCATGTTCCGCATGCAACAATTTTTAAAAAAGCCTTGATGAGGTGTGCCACCACTACAGGAATAAATTATAGGTATCAGGCTCAAAAGGTTGTTTGCTTCAAGAACCAACATGTAACATGATACAAAGGTTATACTACATGATATCAAATTTCACCCAAAACACTAACAAAGGTCCTGAGTAAGCTAAAAATAAATAAATGTATCCTTAAAGAAGAAGTACATCCAACATTTATACACTCCCTTGCTCACATTTGGCATAATGTTTGATGCTCAATTGATTCAATTTATCAACACGATTTTCTATGTTAAAGAGTTCGAGTTAAATAGAGGGGCAGCAAAATAATTTTGTTATCTTCAAAAGTTCAAAATGATTGAATGATTTAGAACATGGAGTGATAAGTTCCATGGGATGATAGACTAATAAGTTTCTTTTTAATTTTTTTTGTTGTTGGAATATTGTGCATCTCTCTTATCTACATTATCTCTTACTACCATAGGAAAACCTTAATTCATGTAGCAACACAAAACCGTTATTTCCTTGCAAGAAAATTTATTACCATACTTTTGTGGGTTGTGTCATACAATGGGAGGGAGATTCAATAGGAGACAACCCACATATACAACTTGTATTCATTAGAATCTCAAGGTCAGGGCTATCTTATAAAACTACCACTAGTTAGGGTTATTTGAGAAACTGATAAGTTATTATGACGAAATTACCCTAGACTTTTATCTAAACCTACAACATCCTGAGGGCCATGAAGTGGCTATTGCAATTAAAGTATTGGTCATATACATTGATGATGACTTGATTAGTAGAGTCACTACCTTTCCAAAGGGGATTAAACGGAGTAAAGAGAAGAGACATGAAGCCATTAGTGCAAACATAGTATTTTCCCTCCCTAATGAGAAACTAGATGAAGACAAAAATTGGATAAGAAGGGAAAGCCTACCATACCCCAAGGATGAAATAACATATCATATCCTTAAATATATTTCTTGTGAAGTAATATTAAACATAGTCTATGCTTATCAATTTAGGATCCTTTATCAACTCAGATTCTAAGATGACCAGCCTATGAGAGGCTAAGCATCCCACATTTTCTCCTCCAGTCCCTGAAAGAGATTGTCATGGATGCCTTATAACACCTTCAAAACCCTATTCCCTAGATGTATTATTTTTACATGGATAGACAAGCCTTCTTAGAGGCCCAAGTTGAATTAGCAGAACCAGAGGTAGACTTGGTGAGAAAGAATCATCAGAGCCACAACTAGAGTTGGCTGAGGTGGGATTGTTTGAGTTAGAATTGACAGAGAAAGGGGTCCCAACTGAATTGGCATCCCCATAGACAAAATTTTAGATAGATATAACATAGCCTCAAGAGGGGTTAGAAGAACCTGAAAAAGAAGTTGGGAAACCACAAAGAAGGCCAAATAAAGAGAGAATGAAAGAGGCAATAGAAAGCTCTATAACATTGAAAGGAGGATAATAACTTTTAGAGGAGGAAGAAAAAGAGATTGTTGCTACATTGGCAACACTAAGCACTAAGAACTAAGGGATTTATTTAATGGTTATAAGAGTGGGAGATGGAGTGCTTGGTTTTCCAATATACTGCACTTTGGTATTTTTTCTTCTTCTAAAGTAAGTAGTAGGTTGAGTTGATTCACTTGCCTTGGGCTTTGTTGGAGTGCTTAGTTCTACCAATGTAGCAAAAAATTCTCTCTTCCTCCTCCAATGACTCTTCCCCTCCTTTCTACGTTACAGGGCTTTCTACTGCCTCTTTCTTCCTCATTTTAGCTAGCCTCTTTTGTAGTTTCTCAGTTTCTTCCTAAGGAATTAGAGGAAATTTCAACCTAAAAGTGGCCTCTTAAGGAAAAATAATAAAACAAGAGTTATGAATTTTGGACGGAAAATAAGAAAACTACAAATTTTAATTGTATTTTTGGTTTATCTCCTTATAGGTTTACTGAAATTTCAAGTGTAAACACTCGTTGGATGCAGAATTAAATTCTACATCCAACGAGTACCCATTATGCATACTTTTGAGAAGAACCACATTGATAAGAATTGAATATACATTAAAAAAATAAAAAAATAAAAAGATTAGAAAAATAAAAAAAAAAAAAAAAAAACCTCAAAAATCTACTTTTCAACTCATATTTTCAAAATCTCCCTATGGTTTTACTCAAATTTCAAGCAAGATCATTTGTTGGATGCAAAATTTTATTCGTCATTGAAGGAGTACCCATGTTTCATACTTTTGATGCACCCTGCTACACGAAAAATGAGAAATACATGAAAAACATTATTGCAATAAGACATTCATGTATTTTCTATTTTTCATGTAGTGGGTTCCATTGAAAGTATGAAACATGGATACTCCTTGAATGAGGAATTAAATTTTGCATCCAACGAGTGCTCCCACCCAAAACTTGAGTAAAAATGTAGGGAGATAAGTTGAAAATACGAGTTGAAAATATAGGGTTTTTTTTCCCTCTAAAATTTGATGGTGTAATCCAATCTTATTTTATTATTTCCACTATTATTTTATAATATTCCTTAGGAGGCCCATTTTATACCTCAACATTTCTCTAAGGGAAGTGAGGCATGTTGATGGAATGGTTGAGTGTTTGGGATGCCTCTGATGCCTGTTTTAGGCTTATATGCAGAGAAAATCATCGGTCTATAACATTTTATCAAATATGGGCTCTCTTATAGTATTACAGGACTTTCCTATAGCAACTCAGGGAAGTGGAAAAAAATGCATGGAAAGGATTTGGAAATGTTGATACAGTGTTGTGGATGATGGATGATGATGGAAAATGGTGTAGGGCTACTTTATGGGCCCTTTGAGAGTGCATGAGATGATGTCTTGGGTCGCGAGTGTAGGCTAGTATGTCTAACCAATCTTGTTGTTTTTTCTTCGTGATACCTGCACATAGATAAAGGTAAGATATAAAATTTTTCTTTTTGGAGGCTTACTAGCCTCCTCTTGGAGGTTTTCAGCTAGTAGGTCTGCCCTAGGTGCCACAGAGGAGGTTTTCTTTTAGTGATATTTATTATTTTTTCTCTTTTTTTCAAACTTAGAGGTTGCCTCATAGGATTTTTTAGCTAATGGGCCTGCCTCAAGTTCCTCAAAGGAGGTTTTTAGTTGAGTTTATTTTTATTTAAGTTAATTTTTCTTGTTGGTTAGAGGCTGAATTGATTAGGACTTTTGAGGCTCCCAATCAAATTCAACTCCTTACTTATGGAACCAGTAAATTCAACCCTAAAGAGGAGCTTCTTGTAGAATTTCAATTGATAACCATTTACCAAAAGTGGAATATTCTCTTTGTTGGCTTATTGGGGCCTGATCCAGGTTTTGAGTTAATTAGCCAAACAAATCCCGGTACTACTGGCCCTTTCGGCAACAGTTTTGCGGAGCGCGGATTAAGGTCTCACCTGAAGTAGTATGGGAGGGTGGTAGAACCAGGTTTCTGCACCCTTGAGATGTCTGAGAGGTTCAACTGGTCCCACAGTTTGTTCCTATGCGCAGGTCACTCCGCGCACTTCCCTATCCCTTACGCCCTGATACACTGCATTTGCGCAACCCTAACCAGGGATTGTGGAGCTTCCGTGCTTGTAGAACTACACTCTGTGCTATTACCCATGATCCTACTTATCTTCCTATTCCAGTTAATTACCTTCGCGTACTTGGATGTCTTATGTTATAATTAGTTATACAAAACATTCAAATAAGTTCGCGCAACATATAAACAATATACTGGAAAATTATACCCAATCATATATTAAAACAGGAAAAGATGCATAGAAATATGGTAAACTTTATCTTTGTTGATTCTTCCAATGGTTACAGACTTAACCTGCCCTACGCACTCAGCTGTAGAGGTCCGCGCACTCAGCTGCGGACTACTAGGCCTTTGTGCACTTAGTTGCAGAGGTTCGCGCACTCAGCTGTGGACTACTAGGCCTTTGCGCACTCAGCTACAAAGGTCTGCCCACTCAACTGCAGAGTTCTGCGCACTTAACTGTGGACTACTAGGCCTCTGCGCACTCAGCTGCAGAGACTTCCCCTACTCTACAACCCAAAAGACACACTTTACACTACTTCTCAATCCCTTAGACCTCTTCTCTATTAGTTACCTTATACACTTAGAGCCTCACTCTATTTATACAATCCCATGGTCCGCGGACCATGTGTAGGTCTATCTAGCCAACATTACATTACAAAAAATAGGGCGAACAACCCTGTGACTCTATTATAATTTTGCGCCCCGCGCCTGCAATTCACAGAGCTTTTACAAAAAGATTTGGTCAAAACTTGGGCTTTAAGCCCCAAAACCTGCCTTGGGGGGATTCCATGCCCAATAGGCCCCCAACACAAACATCGTGACTCGCCCTCGAGTCACTCTGTTGGCACGGAGATCTTTGCACGGAGTCCTTCCAACTCTGCTCGAACTGCGGTGAGGTTGGCAGCGCACTGAGCTGCTGCTTGTTAGATCTGTTGCATGATTTGTTCCGAGATCGTGGTGTCGGAAGTGCTTCTCTACATCTGTGCCTGTATCCCCCATATGTGTTTATAGTCCTGCACCTTCTTCTGGATCCTTGGAGCACAAAGACTGTGCTTCTGCCAGCTAGTCAGATAATCGGGCCACCCGTGTAGGGCTTTAATCGGCTGCCATTCACTTTTCCTGGGAAAGGTTCTCCATTTAGTTTGACTAGCTGTACTACACCTTCGTTTGTGACCTCCTTAACAACGTATGGTCCCAGCCAATGCATTCTAAACTTTCCCGGGAATTTATCAAACTTACTGTCATACAAAAACACTAAATCATTTACCTTGAAGGTGCGCAACTTAATATGGCGATCATGCCAGGCCTTCTCACGCTGCTTTTGCACCTGCTGATGAAAGCCAACTAGGAACCGTTCCTCCTCAAGTTCTTCCAACTGTGCGAGCCTTTCTTCCAGGGCTTCGTGGTCCGTCATACCTGTGAGCGCTGCTATGCGCAGACTAGGTACAATATACTCCATTGGCATGACAGCTTCCATGCCATAAACCAACCAGAAAGGTGTCTGTCCCGTCAATTTCTTGCACATTATCCTATAAGCCCATAGTATTGCAGGTACGCATAGGTCCTAATCACTTCGTTGCACGTTGCAGACTTTGGTTAGTGTAGTCTCCAGTATTTTGTTGAATGCTTCTACTGTCCCATTGGCTTGTGGGTGATACGGTGTGCTTTTCTGATGATACATCTGGAACTCTTCTGTTAGCGTACTGATGGTTTCATTCAGGAAATGTGTACTGCGATCACTCATTAAGATTTTCGGACAGCCAAATCGAGTCAACATGTGTTCAAACAAAAACTTCGCAGCCGTGGTGGTCGTGTAGTCTTTGATCGGCTGCGCTTCCACCCAACAAGTTAGGTACTCTGTCGCGGTGATAATGTATCGCGTGCTCATTTTTCCCTGAGGTTTGATAGGGCCTACAAAGTCGATTGCCCACTTTTCGAAGGGATGCAGCGTTATTTGTGGATTTAAAGGCATCTCGTTCCTTCGCGATGGTTTACCTGTCCTTTGACATATATCGCAGGCCTTACAGTGTGCTTTTGAATCCTGATGAAGGGTTGGCCACCACAACCCCGTGCAGAGAATATTTTGCGTGGTCGCTCGTCCTACATAGTGTCCTCCTGCAGTGCCCCCATGCGCTTCCGCGAGGATTTGACTTCGTTCAAATTTAGGTACATACCTTCACAGTATCTCATCATTTCCCATTTTGTATAGGTGCCCTGCAATGACAAAAAAAACAGCCATGCGCACCACCAGTTCCTTCTTCTGCTGGATGGAGTATTCCTTCAGCACAGTTCCCGTGGTAAAAAAGTGGATTATATCTTCAAAGTGTTCGTCTGCTATGTGCACAGTAAAGAGCCGTGCATCAGGTAATCCTTCCTCCAAACTAGTAGGTTCCTCTCCCGTCTCAATACAAGACAAGTGATCCAGTCCCGCGTCCAGGAGTCCAAGATTTACCACGACCTCAAGGTCATATTCTTGGAACAATAGGAGCCACCGACATATGCGCCCCCCCAACACGGGCTTGTTGACCAAGTATTTTAGCGCGGAATGGTCTATATACATCTTGAAATGTCCCCCTAGCAAACAGTGGCGGTGTTTTTGGAATGCGTACGCCATAGCCAACCCCTCGCGTTCGGTTGTGGAATAGTTCTTTTCTGCTTTAGACAACCTGCGACTTATGAATGTGATAGGGTGATCTAAGCCCTCTCCACCTTCTTGTGTTAGCACCGCTCCTAGCACTATACATGACGCGTCAACATGGACATAAAACTCCACATCCCATTTTTGGAAGACCAGGATTAGGGTAGAGGCCAATTTCTCTTTTAGTACATCCACGCTCTTCATGCAATCATCATTCCAGCAAAACATGAAATCCTTTTTCAACAGCTTCTCCATTGGTGCTGTGATCTGGGCATAGCTTTTTATGAACTTCCTGTAGTACCTCGTATGTCCCAGGGTAGCATGCAACTATTTAACACTTCTTGGTGCTTCCAAATTCAGAATTACTGCAATCTTTGTGGGGTCTACCATTAGTCCCTATTTTCATACCACATGTACTAGCAGGTTCCCAAAGGGAATGAGGAATGTACACTTTTTGAGGTTCAGCGCGATTTGGTGTCGTCGGCAAGTATCTAGCATCAAGCGTAAGCTTGCTACATGGTGCTTAACCAATCCAAATATAGTCCAATCATCCAGATAGACCTCCAGGAATTTGTGGATATATTCTTTGAATGCCGCAACAATTATGCACGAAAAAATGGCCGACGCGTTCTTCAACCCAAACGGCATAACGGTGTATGGAAAGCAGCCCCACTCAGTAATGAAGGTGGTATTGCTCCTATCTTCTGGCGCGATTTTGATCTCGTGGTACCCTAAGAACCCATCAGTAAAAGAATATGCTTCTTGCCCGCTGACATTTTCCAATACTTTATCTATGAACGGAGTTGGGAATGGGTTATATACACAAGCCTCATTCAATTTCCTGAGGTCCACACATATTATTATCTAGCCCTTCTGCTTCTTCTCTTGCACTACCATAGGGCTTACCCAGTCAAATTCTTCTACTGGCTCAATGATTCCATCTGCGAGCATTTTGTCTAGTTGTACGCAAACCTTTTCCTTGTACTTTGGATTCAAGCAGTAAGGCCTCTGCTTAACTGGCTTCGCATTGGGTTTTAGGGTGATCTTCATCATCCCTAAATCGCCAACGATCCCCTTTAAGTCCATGATCTTGGTTGGGAATAAGTCTTGGTACTCGCGGAGTAACTCAACGACCTTATCCACCGTGGTGTCATCCCAGTAGTCGCCGAGCATTGCATACTTCGGTTCGGCCTCTGTACCAATGTTTACCTACTTTGTCTTTACCGGCACGGTTATGTCAGGGTCTTCAACCAATGGCCCTTGAACCTCGTGATAGCCCTCATTTTTTGGAATGTTAACTTTTCATGTATCTTTGTCGTCTTCTTCAACATTTATGTTGTAACACTCCAGTGCGCAGCTCAGCTAGGTTGCCCAATCCAGCTGAAGTACATCCATTGGTTCTTGGGGTATTTTAAAGATAGCTTCTTTTATTTTTTGTAGCGCATCATCAATAGTATCCCACCAACGATCCTCAAACGTGAAGGTTAACAGGAATCCCTTGCGCAAGAAATCCCATTCCTTCATGCCATGGCGAAGCTCTGTATCTATATACCAATTCATGGGTATAATATCCAGGGTATGACAAAACAAGTGCACCCACTCAGGTTGTGGCTCTTCCCCATAAACCTTTGTCCATTTTGCGAGGTGTGCACGTGGATCATCCCGTCCATCATACTTGTCTTTTAACTACATCTGAGGCTTCCGTCATGCGCATCATCTTTCTGCATTCGCGCCAATCCTAAAAAATTCTTTGGTGCGTACCCCACCATCTTGCGGGCGTAGCTCACAGTACACATTTCAGAGCGTCGAAACGCTATTGTTCCGGTACTTCTCTTTCAAATTTGTTCAGGAAGTCGTCCACCTCGCTTAACCCATCATACGTAGGCAGATCTCTTATCTCTGTCGCTACACAGCGCAATGATCTCGTCATCATGTTATCGTTGAGCGTGGTTACCTCGTGTAACTGGTTTTGCCATCGTTCTGTCTCCTCGTCAGAATTTGATGTGCAAGAGCTTTTGCACTCCCATGAGATTCGGCCATCTGCGGTTGGATTTACCAAGTCTTGCTCCTGCACAGTTATATTGTAGATGCAGTCCAGATCATCATCACTATCGTAGTCATGCACTCGCTCCATGTAGTGCGATCCTTCTACAGGGTCTAAAGGTACCACTATGCGAAATGAATTTTTCTCAAAGATCATGTTGCACTTCTTCAGATTTATCACTCCATTCATGTCATTGGCCCAATCTATTCCCAATAGTGTGGGGTAGGGATTGCTGTCATCAACAATCTCTATTACTTCGAAATCTGCTAGCGCACTTGCTCCTTCAATATCTACTGTGATTCCCTGCAATCTCCCCATAGGTAGGATCTTTTGTTGGTTCGCCATTCACAGTTGGATAGGAGACCATTGTAACGCAGGCCTGCCCATGCGCTCCCATGTCTATTTTGGCAGGACGTTCACGTCCGATCCTAGATCTAGAATCACTTGGTCCATCTCACATTCCCTAATCTACGCGGTCAACCTCATCTCTCTTCCTATTCACGTCGTGTGCTTCCCGAGCTTCTGGACTATGCGTGGTTCTCCTGGCGTGGTCCCAGCACATCTAGTTATGAGTTCTTGCAGCCCCTTTACAGCCTTGTTGTCGCGCAGTAGCTTCATGCATGTCTCCAAGAATGTAGTGAGCATTGATGGGTCCATTTACGGCTCTAGTATGTCTTTATTTCTTGAAGTGGAGGCATCAATGAAGCTCCTCTTAGCTTCCATTAAAGTCTCCTCAGCGCACTCCAAATCAAATTCTGGTTCCTTCGTTGGAGCCTTGCGAACCCAGGTACTCTCTTCAGGTTGCTTACCTTTGTCATCCCCTGTCGTAATTCCACTCCAGAGCATGATATTTACATTAGGGTCTTCCTCACATGGCTCAAACCTCATCATTTGTAGGATCTAAGTCGGGGGGGGGTTTGGAGTGCTCCTTTATCGCGCAACCTCGCTATCAGTGTGGGATAGTCCTCTGTCTCATGATCAAACAACGTACAATACAAGAATTATGGTCGCGTTGGATTCATACAACCACGGGTATAATGCCTTGGCCCTTCGAAATAGTAATATATTAGTTTTCAACAACCTCTTCCTGGTCCCCCTACACCTCGGCCTCATCCGCGCCCCTGAAATCCGGTGCACACCATTCCTGCTTTTTTATCGAGGGGTCGTGTTTCAGCCTGAACTCTGTAGCTAGGAGTTCGATCCATCATCAACTCATAACTTCTATAGGTGTGCTTATCATGTCCTACTGATCTACAGAAATTACAGAACAACTGCTGTGAATTTTGCATATACTTCTGTAATAGATGGCAGTTATCTGTAGCATGCTTTCCTCCTATCTGACAAATCGCGCACCACAATGCAGGCACCGCGCTTGGTCCTGCTTGTGCCTTCGGTCTTAGTGGCATTGGCCCTCCTCCCACAAGGTAATTCGCGAACACCGGGCAGTGGTCCTTATCGTGCCCCTCGCCCTTGCATTTTATGCACCATACCTCATCGCGCATCTTTGGGTGGGTTGTCTTGTCTTGTTTCAAAATTTGCATCTCCAGGCACAAGTTTTTCAACTACGCGTTAATCTGCTGAACTCTCAGGTTAGGATCTTGTATCGATGTCTCGTGCAATCTCATCGTGACCTCCAAGGCCTTGGCCTGAGTGGTTAGCCTCTATTGTGACATCATGTTTCGCAGATGCAGAGTTAACGATGCTATAAACCATTCGTGGTGTTTCCCATCTATTAATGTCATGTTCGCTTTTCGCGAATTATGCACTTCAGCCTTTGATCCAACTCCCACGGGGTATCGCTTGGTAGCATTGTGATTTCCTTGAATCCAATGATCGATTGTGCCTCTGACTTTGGCCTGCTAAAGTCTTTGTTTAGCACAGCTTGGATATCCGTGATCCCCACATTTGGATTGTCAATGGAATGCTTAATTTACCAGGTCAGCCCGCGAACCTGCAGAGTGCTGACCAACATTGCCTTCTTTATACTGTCATCCATGACACCCTGTGCTTCCCATATAGATTTTTTCACGAACCAAAACTGGTTCTGATCTTTATTCCCTACTCCCTTGAACACTGGTAGCTTTATCGCACTTGCCATATTGCTTTGCGATGGTGGCGGGAGTGGTATGGGCGAAGATGGGGGTGAAGACGGTGAAACTGGCGGTGGCATGGGTGGGGGTGGTATATGCGGAATTCTCTGTCTTATCAGATTGATCGCACTTCTTGGCAAGACCTTCACAAGCTCTTCTTCGCCCCCTCACGGAGGTGAAATTAAGGGGCTAGTTTCTAGTTCTGTGCTACCTTCGTTTCTGTAGATTCTCCCGCTTCGTGTAGCCCCAAACATCAATTTATTCGCATAACTTGATTTTCACACAGTAGCATTTTAATCCAAGTGTCTACCAATAATTCAGTGATGAATCCTCCTATGGTTTGATTGAGCCAGTGATTGGCAACATGCACAGTCTTATCTTCTGATGCTTCCAATCTGCGCACCAATTCTAGAGTCCACACAATAGGTTTGTCGAGTTTACACCTTCCTTGGCTATCTGCTAGCTTCACGATCCCCTCGTACAACTCAATGGGAAGGATGCAAAGAAAATTTTGTGGATCTCTGTATATAAGTAGCAGTCTAACCACTCTTCCTTTGATAGTCACAGATTCCTATTTTCCCGAGTTACAAACTCGTGAATCTTCCTGTCCAACCAATCTTCAATTCCTTTCTTTGTCGGATTCTGGTGATACGACATTAGACATCTCTATGCAAATCCCGGTCCCGATAATGGAACCATTTGTTGGCTTGTTGGGGCTTGACCTGGGTTTGGAGTTAATTAGCAAAAAAAATCACGATACTACTGGCCCTTTCGGCAACAGTCCGCGGAGTGTGGACTGAGGTCTCACCCAAAATAGTATGGGAGGGTGCTAGAGCCAGGTTTCTACACCCTTGAGATGTCTGAGAGTTTTGACTGGTCCCACTATTTGTTCCTACGCGTAGGTCACTCTGCGCACTTCCCTGTCCCTTATGCCTTGATACACTGCCTTCGCGCAACCCTAACTAGGGATTGTGGAGCTTCCGTGCTGCTAGAACCACGCTCTGTGCTATTACCCGCGATCGTACTTATCTTCCTATTCTAGTTAATTACCTTTGTGTACTTGGATGTATTATGTTATAATTAGTTATACAAAACATTCAAATAAGTTTGCATAGCGTATAAACAATATACTTGAAAATTATACCTAATCATATATTAAAACAGGAAAAGATGCATAGAAATATGGTAAAATTTCTCTTATTTGATTCTTCCAATGGTTACAGACTCGACCTGCCCTGCGTACTCAGCTGCAGGGGTCCGCACACTCATTTGCGGACTACTAGACCTTTTCACACTTAGCTGTAGAGCCTTCCCCTACTCTACGACCCAAAAGACACACTTTACACTGCTTCTCAATCCCTTAGGCCTCTCTTCTCTATTAGTTATCATATACACATAGAGCATCACTATATTTATACAATCCCATATCCAGCGGACATTACATTACAAAAACTAGGGCGGACAACCCTGTGACTATATTATAATTTCGCATCCTGTGCTTGCAATTCGCGGAGCTTTTACAAAACGATTCAGTCAAAACTTGGGCTTTAAGCCCCAAAACCTGCCTTGGGGGGATTCCATGCCCAACACTCTTCATCTATAGTTCTGATCTAGAATGATCCATTGTTGTAGTATATTTCAGCCAAATAAGGTCCCAACCATATGGTCATGAGCTTCCCTTTAAAATCCTTAAACCTTGAGTCATATAAGAGGGTTGAATCACCCTCTTGGAAGGCTCTATTTTTGATATGCTTGTCATGCCATATTTTTCTTTATAGTTGGACAATTTCGATATGTAATAAAGCCTACATCCTATATTCATTAAGTGAATTTATTTGTTGCAGCCATTCAACTGGGAACCTTGGTCTGTGTTGAAGGTGCTGGACCCGCCAACATGTCAGGGGATCTCCCCAGTAAGAAGTCCCAATTAGACCTAAGTCCATTTGGTATAGGAGTCCTAGCAATGGGTCGTACGGTGTCACCTTAACTGCAGTTTCACACAGAGGAAAGTAAGATGTCCCTGTTGGTAGCAAGGGTGTGACATATGCGACAAGTCAAGGAAGGTGCATAAGCGGTTATAACACATAAAGGGTGAGGTGATTGCGCCCCTTGGAAAGCTATGAAAGCACATAGTTAAGAAGGGAACACATGAGAAAATACGCATCACAACATGGAAGGCATGTAAGCTATCAATCCAAAGTGATGGTTAAACCAACATCACATTTTGGTAAGATTCATACATACATATACATAAAATAGCTACACATGCATGCGTAAGCAAATAGATACATATATCATTTAGAGTAAACAATATAGCTGAAATACAATACGACATATACATGAAACGTGTTGGCTCTATTATATTAAGAAGTGTAAGTTCCAGTCATACAATACATCCGTGACCAACCACTATTTCTGACAGTGAACGTTATCGTCACTGCCGCCTGCTCCTCCAAAGAGATATACTAGCTCTGCGCAGTAGAGAAGCCAAGGCTCATTACAATACTATTCAATATATCTCTAAGATACTCCTATTGGAAGCTTGGTTGACCAAAAGCCTTTATAATGAATTATGAGGTTCTATTTATAACAAAGGGTGGGGTGACCCTTGAAATTCCCCTTTGTGACCATACATCTATCCTCATGACTCTTCAACTACTCTATGACTGTTACATTCAACTATCAACACTTGAACTTCCACTTGACAAGACGTTACATATAATCTGCACATGTACCCATGTGAGAAAAAATGGCTTGAGCAAGCCATGCAAGACATCACTAACACTCAGACCATTGTGGTGAGACCAACTCTTTGATATCCTTGCGATGGTCGACGTTGGAGAACTGATGCCAATCTTGGTCATTCGTGATGGTTTCCATGCACTCAATGGTGACATCCTACTGAAAGTGAAACCTTGCCTCTATTGCATTCGGGTACACTAATATGGACCCTTTGTCCAACTCATTTGATAGCATGTGCATCATTGTCTTGAGTGTGGCTGGACCAACAACATACTGATGCATAGCTTCTGTGCTGATATCCAAGTGTGTGCTGGTGACCATACGCATCAACTTGTCGAAGTACATGTTCAGCTTCAGTTGGACTTGCTTCTTGTCTTTGCCTCGGTGAGTGTGCTAAATGGGTGGGATCACATGCGTGTGCACAGTGACATGCATGTTGCTGAATTCCCTTGCATGCGATCAACAACACTGTTCACCTTATCTGCTCCGTGTCAGCTGCTGGGATGGATCTATAACTTGTGTGGCACAGTTTCATCCATCTCTGCATGTTGCGCCCCCTATTGTACCTATTCATTCTGCAACTCATTCTCTCATTTGTGTAGCTCCTATTCTTCCTTGATTTTTTGCTTCAACACATGCAACTCATTCTCTGTTTCTCTCTCTGCCTTCGCTCGATATTCGTGTCACTCCATCACCTCATAGCCTCAATCTCCAAAGCAGCTTTCGTCATGAGTAGATCTGCTTGATCTTACAACTTTGTTCCACCTCTATGTTGTCAACAACCTTCCTCTTGCATTTGTTGCGTTCAGGTGTGTTGCCTTCTACTACTGTTGATGGTGATACTTGCTGTGATGTTGCTGCCATATTATTTTGATGTCCTTGTCTATGAACGACTTGATGTCTTCATAGGTAGGAAAACTCATAGACACTTGCTTGGCTGCAACCGTCGTTGTGCTCTCACTGGTGTCCTTTGACTCTGCTCTCCTAAAGGCCATTGTACTTGTGCTACTGAGAGATAAACAAACACCTGTGATGCCTGGAGACATAGCAAAACTCATGGCAAGCAATCTATCGGTCAAAAACCAAAACAAACTTGAGGACTGACTTGCAATATACCTATGTGATTGATCGTGAAGGTTGTACAATTTCTGTTGGGAGATCAGGGGACTGACTGCCAAAACTCTGCAAGGCACAGTTCAGGCTGTCAGGAGGTTGACTGACTGCTGGAACTGTGCAATGCATAGTCCAGCCTGGCCTTTTTGAGGACTGAAACTGTACAATGCACAATTTTAGTCAGCATTGACATGAAACCAACAAATTGCATTGTGTAGTTTTTGGGGCCAGCAGGACACTACCTCCAAGAATTGTGCAGTGCAAGCCCGGAGTTCAATGCTAGGCCAAAATTGTGCAATTTATGGAGGGAAGGTAGAGCCTTTGCTTCCGGAAATGCACAGTGCTAGCCGGGCAAGGAAGCACAGGCCGACCAATGGGCGATTGATAACATGAGAAGTTTGAATGCATGATGAGATGAGTGCAAGCAAGAGTGAATGATCATACACATAAAAAACAAGCGCAGGATTCAGAAAACGGGAAAGCATGCATGTGTGTAAAGCGAGTCACCACAACGATGATTGTTCATGTAAAAACAATGTCATGCATGCAACAATAGTGAGATGCAAATGAAAACTGAAACGATGCTTCTACAAGCTAACATACATCAAAACGACAACAAGCAATCACTGAGATCAAGTAGATAATAGTCACACGAAGCGAAACACAAAAAGCGACAGAAGCACAGAGCGAGACATGAAAAGCGGGCTTACCCCAAAACAACTGAGATGAACGTGCCGATGACTCCTAGATGCAATGCGGGATGCTAGAGCTACAAGGTCGATGTGAGGAATTGTTAGGCCCCTATACTATTAGTGTAACCCCTTATTGTTATTAGTACAACCCACTTATTATATTGATGTACCCATGTAGTGCCCATATTGTTACTATTGTGCCACATAGAAGCCCACTATTGTTATTATTGTGCCCTTACATTATTATTGTTATGTCGGCTCTGATTATGTTATGATCCCTTAGACTCCTATATATAGAAAGGAGGTCTTTTCATTTGTATCATTGAAGAATTGTTCATTTATGTAATGTAAAGGAGGTTTTCCCCTCGAAGAGGCTGAATTCTAAGGCGTTGATCTATCTTTTCTATCTTTTTCTTGAGTTGGTTTCATAACATTTGGTATCAGAGCTTTGGATTCTAGGGTTTTGCTTCTCCAAACAGGTCATCGTGGAATTTTCGCTATAACTTTTTTTTGCAACATTTCAGAATCTAAAAAAAAAACCCATTTGAGAAGAAATCGTGCTGAATCTTGGGTCCAAATTTCAGATCTTTTCGTGCTATATTTGTGGAGATATGATCTGAGGAAGTTGGTCTCTTTGCAGATTCCTGAATTACATTCCAAACAGGTGACCTGGGGAAAATCGTCATAACTTTCTCTCTGAGAATTGGATTGAAATTTCATAAGAAGGTACAGAAAGAGGATGGACTGTAGTTTCTTGTATATATTTTTCAGAGCCAAAGGTCGAAACAGTGACACGTGGCACTTCATAAAAGTTCGCTCTTCTGGAAAGGTCTATAATCAGGTCATCTTGGGAGATTGTGCATAACTCTTTCTTGGAGAATCCAATTTGGATAAGACTGGTGGCATTGGAAAGAGGATGCAGAGGGCTACTACAGGTCGCAATTTCAGAACTTAAAGATCTGAAAGTACAGAGTTACAGTCGTTTCAAGATCGAGCTCCTAAAATCAAGAAAAAGCAAGATGAGGAAGTTTGATGGCAAGGATCCGGTAAATTGGATACATCAGATGGAGAAATATTTTGATCTAAATGGTGTACCGTTGCTACGAAAGGTAGTATTGCATCTTCATTTTTAGAAACGGATCAATTTTTATGGTATGAAGGGCTTTGTTCTCGTAAACAACTTGTTACGTGGTCAATTTTCACGGAGGAAATGATAGCACATTATGAGGATACAATGAGCAACACCTTCTTTAGAGCAACACCACAACAATTGGAAAGAGTAAAAGGGCTTTGTGACATAGTGGAAAGAAAAATTATGGAAATTAGGAAGCATACCCCTCACAACTATAAATATGGAAGTGTTGTTTCTCCCGGCCTTCCACAACCTACAAGGGTTACACCACAACAATTGGAAGAAAAAAGAGAAAAAGGGCTTTGTTACAATTGTGATAGCAAATGCACTAAAGGTCATAAGTGTGTTGAGAAGAAATTATTTTACATAGAATATGAAGAGGAGGAAGAAAAGGATCAAGAAACATCAAAAGAAGAGGATATATGCTAGGACCCCACCCCAGAGAAAGAAGAAATGAATCAAACCATATCTTGTAAAGCATTGGCAAGAATTACCACTCGTCAAACTCTCAAGATAGAAGGACATATCAAGAAGAAAAAGGTGAAAGAAGTGAAAGATCACATCGATAAAGAAGAAATGAATCCAACCATATCTTGTAATTCATTGGTCGAAATTACCACTCTTCAAACTATCAAGATAGAAGGACATATCACGAAGAAAAATGTTCAAGAAGTGAAAGATCACATCGAGCATCAAGAAATGAATCCGACCATATCTTGTAAAGGATTGGAAGAAATTACCACTCCTCAAACTCTAGAGATAGAAGGACATATCAAGAAGAAAAAGGTTCAAGCAGAGAAAGATCACATCGAGCATCAACAACAAGTTCTCCAACTTTTAAAGGATAACGCCACTTCAGTGCAAAATCAAACGAAACAACAGGTAGATCAACATCGTAGTGAAAAATGTTTTGATGTAGGTGATTGGGTATTTTTACTGCTACATCTCAAGCAAGATATTTATGAGAAGGAAATGTTGGCAATACTACATGCACTTAAAAAATGGTGACCTTACCGAATGGGAAGACTCTTCAAGGATGAGGATGTGGAAGCATTGTTTTGTGCTATTTCTATTATCCAACCAGATTGGATACACGAAGCAAGGGATGAATGGAATAAGGACAAAGAAGTATGGCCACTTATTCAAAAGTTGCAAAAGATCCCAATTCAAACAATATTGCTAGAAATTGAAGAGGAAGGAACAATCATAATGGAACCTGGAGCAGTCACAGAAACAAGAACCCGACAACTACAAAATCGATCAATTTCAGAGTATCCCATCAAGTGGAAGAACTTACCCGCTGAAGATTCCACATGGGAGGACAATAATTTTATACAGAAGCATCAAGAACTACTTAAGCATTGAGGACAATGCTTTTTGAAGGAGAGGGGCATGTTAGGCCCCTATACTACTAGTGTAACCCCTTATTGTTATTAGTACAACCCACTTATTATATTGATGTACCCATGTAGTGCCCATATTGTTACTATTGTGCCACATAGAAGCCCACTATTGTTATTATTGTGCCCTTACATTATTATTGTTATGTCGGCTCTGATTATGTTATGACCCCTTAGACTCCTATATATAGAAAAGAGGTCTTTTCATTTGTATCATCGAAGAACTTTTCATTTATGTAATGTAAAGGAGGTTTCCCCCTTGAAGAGGCTGAATTCTAAGGCGTTGATCTATCTTTTCTATCTTTTCCTTGAGCTGGTTTCATAATAGGAATGAGCTCTACAACATCCGGTTGATGAGTTTTGATAAAATCATGATTGTGACATGCATGCCATAAATCTAGGAAAAGCGACACTTGGCGGGAGGTTTTTGAAATGATCCTTGCATGTAACCTCCAATTGCTAAAAATAGATCCCTGAATCAAGGGATGCCTTTGCATGCTTCCTTGGGAGAAGAAGTCCATGCATGTAAATCACTTTTGCTCGGTCCCGAAGGGAACTAGTCAACTTGAAGGCACATGCATCGGTCTGCGAGCCTGGGATGAAAATCTGGGCTGAGAAGAGATGGATGCCCCAAAGGGATTGCACAATTTCTAGGTGGAACAAGTGATTGCCTCCTAGGATTGTGCAATTTTTGGGCTAAGTAGCTGTCTTGGGTCAGACCTCGCAATTTTCTCAAGGAAGCCTATCTGACTGTATTGCGCAATTTCTGAGAGGAACATGTGACTGTCTCCCAGGATTGTGCAATTTTTGCTAGCTGTTGGGCTAGCTATCCTAGAGGGATTGCACAATTTCTGGGAGCAGCAGGTGACTACTTCCCAGAATTGCGCAATTTCTGGGCTAAGAAGTTGTCCTGGGATGAATTGTGCAATTTTTGAAAGGAGGACTGTTAGGAAGAATTGCGCAATTCTGGAGCCCAACTAGGTGCCCAGTTGGGTTTGCACAATTTCTATAGGGAAGGATGGTTCCCCTCTAGAATTGCACAATTCTCAGAGGGAGATGCTCAACCAGCAAATGACATTGAGTCTGGAAAGCAGCCTATGAAAGGGGTGGAAAAAACTTGCATCCACAGGGTGACAGGACTCTATGAAACAACTGAAACTGATGTGCTTGATAGTGCAAGACATGCTGTTGCAGATGGTTGGTAGGTAGGCTCCAAAATGAAGCTAAGGAAAAATTTTGGAGGGTGGTTGTAGCCGCTAAACACTTGGTGACACACTAGTAGAACTCCAGCTCTTTGAATGGAGATTGTCCGTGAAAAGCAAGTCTATCACCTTCGGAAGTATTGTTCAGTTCTCTATTCATCTTGGTTTCCACACTTGCTCGATTGTGAGATGTAGCATATTCCAAGATCTTGGTCGGTCGACACACATTCCAAGCCAAGCCAAAATAGTTGTTTAGATTGGGGATGAGGGGTATATTGGTGCACAAGCAGTATAGTCGTCAGAGTCTTAGTTTCATCTCTGGTGTTGATCAGCCGCCAGCAGGCCTGGACAGTACCCCGATGAAGTCACGCAGGAACACAAGCATCACTCTGCTACCAGTGATCCTGGTCAGTACCCTGTTGATTTACTTGCATCACCTCTCTACGCACGAAGCCTTTCTCTTCTTTCGCCTTATTCATTTTTCAAAAATTTTGACTTTTCATTTTTTTTTCATTTTTTTCATTTTCATAACTGTGCATAGCACTTATTAATTTCGGAGGCGGAATAGGGATCCTGACTTATTGAGAGTAGAAGAGGTTGTTCCTTCAAAGAAGTAGTTTATTATACGTTTGATGTGCCTGTTAAGGTTTTCGCCCTCCCCTTACTCTACTTAACTAAGCTTCCAAGGGTTAACACAAAAACAACTGACTAGAGTAGGTGACACTAGTTAGTGCGTAAGTGTTTGTGTTTTCACAAAGGTTCACTTCAAATAATACCTATTTTCCATCAAAATATCATGGATTGAAGATACCAAGTTCTTGCATAAGAGGCAGGACGACAGATAACCACGTATTGATAACTGCACAAGTCCTCTTGTAATTTAGCCATATTGTTTCAAGAGTCACACACGGTTTCATGCGAAACTAGCCTACGAACAAAAACAAGAAAACAAACAACAAGACAAAGAAGAAGCAGAAGTAAGTGCGAAAGCAAAGTGAGTAAGAAAACAAGCAACAAATTTAGGAAAAGCGACACTTGGCGGGAGGTTTCTGAAATGATCCTTGCATGTAACCTCTAGTTGCTAAAAATAGATCCCTGAATCAAGGGATGCCTTTGTATGTTTCCTTGGGAGAAGCAATCCATGCATGCAAATTAGTTTTACTCGGTCTTGGAGGGAATTAGTCATCCTAAAGGCACATGCATCATCTGCGAGCCTGGGATGAAAATCTGTGTAGGTTCTGGGCTGAGTAGAGATGGCTACGCCAGAGGGATTGCATAATTTTTGGGAGGAACAAGTGACTATCTCCCAAGTTTGCACAATTTCTAGGCTGAGCAACTGTCTTGGGTCAGACCTCGCAATTTTCTCAAGGAAGCCTATCTCACTGTATTGCGCAATTTCTGAGAGGAACAGGTGATTGTCTCCCAGGATTGTGCAATTTTTGCTAGCTTCTGGGCTGGCTGTCCCAAATGGATTGTGCACTTTCTGGGAGTATCAGATGACTACTGCCCATAATTGCGCAATTTCTGGGCTAAGCAATTGTCCTGGGATGAATTGCGCAATTTGTGAGAGGAGGACTGTTAGGAAGAATTGCGCAATTCTGGAGCCCAACTAGGTGTCCAACGAGGTTTGCGCTATTTCTGGAGGGAAGGCTGGCCCCCCTCCAGAATTGTGCAATTCCCAAAGGGAGCTACTCAACCAGAAACTAACATTAAGTCCAGAAAGTAGCATGTAAAGGGGGTGGAACAAAATTGCATGCACGGCCTGACAAGATTCTATGAAACAGCCGAAGTTGATGTGCTTGACAATGCAATACATGCTGCTGAGGATGGTTGGTAGGGAGGCTCCGAAATGGATCTAAGACAAAATTTTGGAGGGTGGTTGTAGCCGCTACAACACTTGGTGACACACTGGTAGAACTCTAGGTCTCTGAATGGAGCTTGTTCGTGAAAAGCAAGTCTAACACCTCCAAAAGTATTGTTCAGTTCTCTGTTCGTATAGGTTTCCACACTTGCTTGATTGTGAGATGTAGCATCTTCCAAGCTCTTGGTCGGTCGACACACATTCTTAGCCAAGCCAACATAGTTGTTTCTGTTGGGGATGAGGGGTATATTGGTGCACAAGTAGTATAGTCGTCTAAGTCTTAGTTTCATCTCTGGTGTTGCTCTGCTACCAGCAGGCCTGCATAGTACCCCAATGGAGTCACGCAGGAACACAAGAATTACTCCATTTCCAACGAGCCTGGTAAGTACCTCGATAAATTTACTTGCATCACCTCTCTAAGCAGGAAGCCTTTCTCTTCTTTCACCTTATTCATTTTTCATTTTTAAAAAATTTTCACTTTTCATTGTTTTCATTTTCATAACTACGCATAACACTTATTCATTTCGGAGGCGGAGGGATCCCGACTTATTGAGATCAGAAGAGGTTGTTCCTTCAAAGAAGTATTTTATTATACCTATGACGTGCCTGTTAAGGTTTTCCCGCTCATCTTACTCTACTTGAATGAGTTTCCAAGGGTTAACCCAAAAACAACCAACTAGAGCATGTGACACTAGTTAGCGTGCAAGCGTTTGTGTTTTCACCAAGGTTCACTTCAAACAATATGTATTTTCCATTGGCGTATCATGGACTGAAGATAAAAAGTTCTTACATAAGGGGTAGGATGAAAGATAACCAAGTATTGATAACTGCACAAGTCCTCTTGTACTTTACCCAACTTGTTTCAAGAGTCACACACGGTTTCATGCGAAACTAGCCTATGAACAAAAACAAGCAAACAAACAACAAGACAAAGAAGAAGAAGAAGTAATTGCAAAAGAAAATTGAGTAAGAAAACAAGAAAACAGACAAACAAACATGCAAAGCAAGTAAGAAAGTAAGCATGCAAGCAAACAAATGAAAAGAAAACACTACTCCTACTCCTAAAGCTAATGATGCATGGGCGTGATAACGTGAAGTGATACTTTCAATGCAGCCACCAACGCGTTGGTTGACCCATGTTCGTGAAGGCATGGTTCGTGAACAAAATGACTGTGTGAACTAGCAAACAAGAAATATATAACAATGAAGACAAACACACTCCATGTTTAAATGTTTCCACAAAACATAAGTGAGTGCAAGTGCATGACATACAGTCTGTGGACTTGTCATGGTGCTGTGCGGCACTACGTGCAGCTGTTAAGCATATGCATACTCTTGACTATGACATGTAAGCAAACAAAAAAAACAAAGACAACTTGCGTCATGCACATGTGCTTGCTATGTAAGATTCCTCTAATGCATGAGCGATGGGATCGTGTAGTTTGAGTGGAGGAAGTATGATTTGTGTGTGAGATTGATCTTCAATGCATATAGATGAGTGATGAGGAGCCTCGGGTGTTTCAAAAATTTCCTAATCGGAAGTGAAACTAACCTCAGGACAGAAAGGGCTTGACATAACCATTAGCTTGGGCTGAAGTGCCTCGACAGTCTGGGGGGTTTCTACTTTGTCGGTAGATAGATCATCATAAACAAGTGGCTTTAAAAATTCAACTGCGATAGAATCATCATCGTGATCGAATACGGGAGTAAATAGATCATGACAACTAAGATCAGAAAAATCAACGATTTCATTGGCATCCTCATGATCCGATGAATCAAACAGAGGGGTAGATGAGAAGTGGAAAAATTCACCCTCTGTGTTTCTGGAAAAGGCAGATGAAAATTCAAGTGGATTTTCAATGAAAATCTTATCCTCTCTGTTTTCGGATAATGGACTGACATCTGGTGTGTCCTTCGCATGATCAATAATGGGTGCATCTGTAGATGGAGATACACATGCGCAATCAAGGATGGCAGGTTCACCAAAAATGTCAGGAAAGAACGGAGGAGGCTCAGACAAAAAGGAGTCATCCTTCACCAAGTGTTGATCCTCAAGCTCCCAGTCATACCCTTCATAAATGACAACGCATGTTGGTTGTGCAACACCAACTTTGTCGATGGATTGGTCCTCATTCACAACAAGTGTAGAGTCCAGAATGGAAGAACACAAGACATTATCATCTAGAGGATCATCAGAGTATGAAGACGGAGGTTGTGGTAGAAAATGCATGTGACAACCCAATGGACTCACAACCAAATCTGCGTGAAAATTAAGTAAAGTGATTGTTGGGAGGATGTTGTAGTTGAACAAATGTGTGTGCCTGTTCTCTCGCATCACTCTACAGTGGTGGAGTTGTTTGATGAGGGGATGATAGACGGTTACTTATGACAATGACTGTGTCCATCTGTGATTGCGCAGCTCTATCACTGAAGTATGCTGAGCAAGGCTTGGGCTCAAACTTCTTCTTGGGATGGACTAATTTGTTAGGACAATACTCGAATCTATCCCAAAGATAAGGAAATTTCATCTGGATTTTCAGAGCCTGAAACTAAAAAACACGGAAGCACTGCTAAAAATCCATAGGCGATTCATGTGGGGCCTTCCATTGTTGTAACAATTTTTGGTCAAGATGTTCTGGATAAAAATGATGGAAAGTATCTTGAATGAGATCACATAAATGCTTGAGTGAGTGCATGTTGTCAGCTGACAGGTTGCAACACCACTATAGTGGGGATTCACGAAGTGTGTATGCAAGCAACAGACTGGCCTATTCGTCAAAACATCCATCTTCCTCGTCAACCATGGCAATGAATCCTTGTAAGAACACAGGCCATGCCACTTTGCCTTCACCATCATACATGAATTTGAACAAGAGATCAAAAAAACCCCTCGTGATGTTGAGAGGTTCGGCATGGGAAAAACATCATGGAGGGGTGAGTGTAACAGAATCCATGATAGATGTGCAAAGGTTCAAAACAGGATGGGAGGACCCAGCTTGTCATCTGGCCCTCCTTCTAGTGCCATAAATGTTGACGGTGCTGGACTCACCAACATGTCAGGGGATCTCCCCGGTAAGAAGTCCCAATTAGACCTCAGACTATTTGGTGTAGGAGTCCCAACAGTGGGTCGTATGGTATTTCCTTGACCGTGGTTTCACACAGAGGAAAGTAAGATGTCCCTGTTGGTAGCAAGGGTGTAACATATGCAACAAGTCAAGGAAGGTGCATGAGCGGTTCTAACACACGGATGGTGAGGTGAGTGCGTCCCTTGGAAACCTGTGAAAGCACATAGATAAGAAGGGAACACAAGAGAAAAGATGCATCACAACATGGAAGGCAAGTAACCTAGCAATCCAAAGTGATGGTTAAACCAACAACACATTTTCGTAATATTCATACATACAGATACAGAAAATAGCTACACATGCATGTGTAAGAAAAAAAATACATATATCATTTAGAGTAAACAAGATAGTTGAAATACAATATGACATATGCATGAAACATGCTGGCTGTGTTATATTAAGAAGTGTAAGTTCTAGTCATACAATACATCCATGACCAACCACTAGTTCTGATAGCGGAACATTACAGTCATTGTTGCCTAATCCTCCAAAGAGATATACTAGCTCTGCGTAGTGGAGAAGCCAAGGCTCGTTACAATACTGTCCAAGCTTTCTCTAAGATACTCCTATTGGAAACCTGGCTAACCAAAAGCCTTTACAATGCGTTATGAGGTTATATTTATAGCAAAGGGTAGGGTGACCCTTGACATTCCTCTTTGTGACTATTCATCTATCCTCATGAATCTTCAACTAGTCTATGATTATTACATTCAATTATCGACACTTGAACTTCCACTTGACAAGACGTTACATACAATCTGCACATGTACCCATGTGAGAAAAAATGGCTTGATAAAGCCATCCAAGACATCACTAACACTCAAACTGTTGTGGGGAGACCAACTCTTTGACATCCTTGTGATGGTCGATGTTAGCAAACTGATGCTAAGCTTGGTCGTCTGTGATGGTTTCCGTATGCTCAATGGTGACATCCCGCTGAAAGTGAACCCTTGCCTTCATTACATTTGGGTACATTGATATGGCCCATCTGTCCAACTCATTTGATAGCATGCGCATCATCATCTTGAGTGTGGCTGGACCAACAACATACTGATGCATAGTGTCTGTGCTGATCTCCAAGTGTGTGCTGGTGACCATGCGCATCAACTTGTCGAAGTACATGTTCAGCTCCAGTTGGACTTTCTTCTTGTCTTTGCCTCGGTGAGTGTGCCAAATGGGTGGGATTGCATGCGTGTGCACAATGACATGCATGCTGTTGAATTCCCTTGCATGCGATCAACAACACTGCTCACCTTTTCTACTCCGTGCCAGCTGCTAGGATGGATTTATAACTTGTGTGGGTGCAATTTCATCCGTCTATGCATATTGCGCCACCTGCTGTACCTGTTCCTGCTACAACTTATTCTCTCATCTGTGCAACTCTTGTTCTTCCTTGAGTTGTTGATTAAGCACATGCAACTCCTTCTCTATTTCTCTCTCTTCTTTCATGCGATCTTTGTGTCACGTCGTTACCTCATAGCCTCAATCTCCAAAGTTGCTTTCGTCATGAGTAGATCTGCTTGAGCTTGCAACTTTGTTCCACCTCTGTGTTGTCAACAACCTTCCTCTTGCATTCATTGCATGCAAGTGTGCTGCCTTCTACTGCTGTTGATAATGTTTCTTACTGTGATGTTGCTGCCATATTATATTGATCTCCTTGTCTACAAATGACATGATGTCTTCATAGGTAGGCAAGCTCATAGACACTTTCTTGGCTACAACCCCCGTTGTGCTTTCAATGGTTTCCTTTGACTTTGCTCTCCTGAAGGCCATTGTACTTGTGCTGCTCAGAGACAAACAAACACCTGTGATGCCTAGAGACATAGAAACACTCATGGCAAGCAATATGTCAGTCGAAAACCAAAACAAACTTGAGGACTGATTTGCAATATACCTTTGTGATTGATCGTGAAGGTTGCACAATTTCTGTTGGGAGGTCGGGGGGCTGACTTCTAAAACTGCGCAAGGCATAGTTTGGGTTGTCAGGGGGCTGATTGAATATTGGAACTGTGCAATGCATAGTCCAACTTGGCCTTATGAGGACTGAAACTATGCAATGCGCAATTGCAGTCAGCAGTGAAATGCAACCAACAAACTGCATTGCATAGTTTCTAGGGCCAGCAAGACACTGCCTCCAAGAATTGTGCAATGCAAGCCCAGAGGTCAGTGCTGGGCCAAACTTACGCAATTTATGGAGGGAAGGCAGAGCCTTTGCTTTCAAAAATGTGCAGTGCTAGCTGGGCAAGACATGGTCTAGGCTAAGGCAACCCAGGTCGACCGACGGGTGAATGAAAACATGAAAATTCTGAATGCATAATGGGATGAGTGCAAACAAGAGTGAATGATTTTACACACAAACAACAATTGTAGGATTGAGGAAATGAGAAAGCATGCATGTGTGTGAAGCAAGTCGCCACAACGACGATCGTTCATGAAAAAACAATGTCATGCATGCGACAATAGTGAGGTGCGAATGAAAACCAAAATGGTGCTTCTGTAAGCTAACATACATCTAAATGACAACAAGTGCTCACTGAAATCAAGAAGACAACACTCGCACAAAGCGAAACACAAAAAAGTGATAGAAATGCATCATGAAACATGAAAAGCGAGCTTACCCTGAAACAATTGAGATGAACGTGCGAACGACTCCTAGATGCAATGTGGGATGTCAGAGTTGCAAGGTCGATGTGAGGAATGAGATCTGCAACATCCGGTTGATGAGTTTTGATAAAATCGAGATTGTGATGCGCATGCCACAATTCTAGGAAAAGCGGCACTTGGCGGTAGGTTTCTGAAATGATCCTTACATGTAACCTCCAATTTCTAAAATAGATCCTTGAATCAAGGGATGCCTTTGCATGCTGCCTTGGGAGAAGCAGTCCATGCATGCAAATCAATTTTTCTCGGTCCTGGAGGGAACTGGTCAACCTAAAGGCACATGCATTGGTTTGCGAGCCTGGGATGAAAATCTGTGCAGTTTCTTGGCTGAGTAGAGATGGTTGCCCCAGAGGGATTGCACAATTTCTGGGAGGAACAAATGACTATCTCCCAGGATTGCACAATTTCTAGCTAAGTAGCTGTCTTAGGTTAGACCTTGCAACTGACATTAAGTCCAAAAAGCAGGCTATGAAGGGGGCGGACCAAACTTGCATGTACATGCTGACAAGACTCTATGAAACAGCTGAAGCTGATGTGCTTGACAGTGCAAGACATGCTGTTGAGGATGGTCAGTAGGGAGGCTCCAAAAAGAAGCTAAGGAAAAATTTTGGAGGGTGGTTGTAGCCGCTACAATAGGCTGCCACCAATTCTCTTGGAAAATCAAACTTGTAGAATTTTTTTTCTCTTAGAAACTCAAATACTTTCTACTCAATTGCCGCCTTCATTGTTTTCACCTTAGCACAATTTTTCAGGTAGGTAGTTCACATAATAATGTATTTCATTTGTACATATTGAGGATTAATAGGACCAATGAATTCCATGCCCAAATTCTCAAAAGGATCAAAATACACTTAAGTTGTAAGGGAATTTCAGCCTTCTGAGTAGGTTTCCCCATCCTTTTGCGAATTGTTTAGTGAATCTCTAGGCATCTTTGTGAAGGGATGACCAATAGTATCCCGCTTACAAGATCTTGTAGGTTTTCCTCTTGGTAGAAAAATTCCTCCCATATGGTCCATTATGAAAAGTTGAGAGGATGTCTCTTCACTCACACATCTTCTCAAGATCTAATTAGGCCCAAAATTGAAGAGGTTACCCACAATCCAAGTGTAAGAGACACTCTTCCTAAAAATTTTACTTTTCTCCTTCGAAGATAAGTTAGGAGGGAATTGGCCAACATCTATGAAGTTGGTTATGTCAACAAAACATGTATATAAGAGTGATATGGAAAGACATGCTCATTAGGGAGCTCGTCATCCACTACTTCTTCATCATTTGTAGACAAGGCTAGTCTTGAATGAAAAGCTACAACAACATTTTCCTTTCTGGGTTTATTAACAATGGTTAGATCAAATTGTTGCAGCAATAATAAGCACTTGATTTTGTGAGCATTCACATCTGGAATGTTTATTAACTATTTGATTTTTGCATGGCCAATATGTACAAAGAATTGATAGCTAGTCATGTAATGACTAATTTTTTTGAAGGAATGTACAACAACAAGGAGTTCTTTTTCAGTAACTGTATAGTTAAGTTCAACTTTGGACAAATTCTTGCTAATAAAATAAATGGCATAAGGAAGTTTACCTTCGACTTGTCCCAATGTTTCTCCAACTACTTTATCTAATGCATCTGTACGCATATGGAAGGGAAAATTTTCAATTTGGACCTCTAAGGATAGGTGCATACATTAGCTTTTATTTTATTTCTTCAAATGCCTTCTAACATAAATCCGTCCAACAAAAATCTGTATCTTTTGTTAGTAATGAGAAGAAAGGAGAAACAATATTTCTAAAATATCTGGTGAATCTTCATTAATATCCAACAAGGCCCATAAAAATTCTAACATATTTATGTTTTTGAGGAGAAAAAACCTTTTTAATGATGGATATTTTGTTAGGTTCCACCTGGATTCCTTTTGAAGAGAGAAAGTTCCCTAAGACAATTCCTTAATTCATAAAAAATAGGCATTTCTCATCTCCTAGGGAGAGGTCCATTCCCTTACATCTATGCAATACTTTACATAGGTTTGGGAGAGCCTCTTGGAAATCATCCCCGTAGGGTGTAAAACCATCCATGTATATATCCACTGAATCATGCACAATGCCAAAGAATATGCTCAACACAACACTCTAGAAGGTGGTAAGGGTATTACACCAACCAAATGGGAGAACTATGTAAGAAAAGATTCCCGATAGACATGTGAGAGTGGTTTTATCCTAATATTTAAGGTTGATCTGGATTTGGTTGTACCCATTGAACCGATTTAGGAAAGAGAAGAATTTTTCCCCTACAAGTACATCTAGAACTTGGTCAATAAAAGGCATGAGAAAATGATCCTTTCTAGTACCTTTATTGATTTTTTTGTAATCAACGTAGATTCTCCATTTTCCATAATTTTTAAGGACAATGACTAAGGGAGACACCCATTCACTATTTTAGATTGGATAGATGAATCCTACATCTAACAACTTATGAAATTCATCTTTCATAATATATTTTAATGCACGGTTCATTCACCTCTGAGGTTGATGAACATGTTTATGATCCTCCTATATATATGTGATGAGTGCATATTAAAGGATGAATTCCCTTCATTCCTTTATATTCCCATGCAAATGCATCAACATGTTGTTACAAGACATTGAGTAATTGGTCTTCTTGATCAACTGAGAGAAAGGGGTTGATTATCCAGGTTTTGGAGGTGTTGATTTCTATAGGTTTCACATTATTTTTCTCACAACTAACAATTATTAGATATGGCCATGAGCTATCTTTAGAACAACTAGGTTGTCCTATAGTTTCATCTTTCAAGCCATTAACATTCATGGAAATAGGGTATTTATTTTGTAGAAAATTATCAATCATATTATCTTCATCCATTTGTTTGCTACCAATGGTGGTTTCTAATGTACATATAGGGTAGGGTTATCATTGAAAAGGGCCTTCTTTTTCTTCCTCTTCTACCCAAATATGAAAATCACGTTCAATGAAGGATTGAGTAGGTGTATATAATACAAGTTTTTTTTTAGATTTCCCATTAGTGATAGTCATATTTCTAGCCCTACAACTAATGTAGGCATCAACAGTGGCCAACCAAGGTCTTCCTAAGATAAGAGGGTATCCATTAAACTTGTTATTGGTATGAAGGACAAGGAAATATATGGGATACTACCAAGAATCAATAGAGACCATAACATCTTCAATGATACCTTCAGGTGCTACTATGGATCTATCAACAAGTTGTAGCACTATGGTGGTCTTCCTTAGGGATTCTTGGAGATTGAGTTTGAGCATAGTCTCCTTAGCATGACATTTATTGCAACTCCCAAGTCAATGAGAGTGTTAGGAACTACAATATCATTGATGTGTACATCTACAACCTGGATCCCAGGATCTAAGTACCTTGGGATGTTGGCTCTCCCAAGCATGAGATCACTATATTAGTTAGCTGCCCTATGAAATTGATAGTAAGGGCATCTCTTTCTCTCCTCCATAGCCTTCTATGAAATTCCTCTTTGATGAACTTATTTTAGATAGGAACATCCTTGAATTTTTGAGGGGAGGGATATCGACACAATTTTTTCAATTCTCCTAGAAGTTCAACTTCTTTTGGGGTGTGTACTTTGTGAGTGGTCAACCTTTCAGGATAGGGAGGCTTAGCTTGGGTGACTTAAGTCACAGGATCTTCTTTGTCTTCTTCTTTATTTTTTTTTGAGAAGGTGGGTGAGCATCCATAAGGACCTTCTCGAGCCTAAAGTTGATCTCTTGAATTTCTATAGTATAAGTTGGGTAGGTGGTTTCTCCACTATAGTCTTGTTGAGCCTACTTATTATTGGGATTTGGGTTTGGTTGGGTAGGAATTTGAGGTTATTTTGGAGGATTATTTTGGGGTACTTGTGGTTGAGGAGGAGGAGGCATCAAGGCAAGTGGTTGGGATACCTAAGGTCTCCATCCTGAAGATGAATTACAAATTGAGGTGGTCGGTGTGGATATTGATGAAAAGGAGGAATAACATTTTGGGGAGAATAAGGCAATGGAGTGGGAACACACTAGGGTGAAGGGTTAGGAGGACACGCAATTTGAAAATGTGCATTTTAATTCATATTGAGATGAGAGGGGTAGTTCATACCTTCTTGAAACTACTTTGGGATTTGTGGCCTCTTTTTATTAACAAAGCATAGTTGCTCCATTATCCCTTCTACTCCTTGGTATCCATCTTTCAAACCTAGTAAAGATGGACACTAGTCAATGGAGTGATTTTCTTTACATAAAAAACATATTTCTATAACATCTAAAAGACACTCATTCATAGGATGTCTTTTGGTGCACTTAGGTCAAAATATAATTAATGCCCTTTTTTCTTCTTCTTGTTTTCTCTTGATCTATAGTGTATCCATATGCATAGAAAAGGTGTGTAGATCTCATTTTTCAAGTCCTCTAGCATACATCCTATCTCATTCTTAATAATTGTGGAGGAAGAGGGACTTAACAAGATTTTCTTTGCTATACCTCTTTTTCTAACAACTCTAGAATAATTTTTGAATACTATTTTGATATTGTTGTAATAGCTGCAACAACCACCAAATTTTTGGAACTCTAAAATTTGGAGCCCCCTATTTTGAACTCCTTAGAAAATGCATTTCAATGGTTATCCTAAACTTATTTTCCTCTAAGATTATTCTGAGTCCCTTTTAACTTTAGCTTTTCCCGATAAACCCTTGTCGCAAAATTCTACGGTTGACCATATTGATAAGTCACATTGTAGGCCCCTTACCACAAATTGCAATACAAACCAATTTGTCCCTTGATGATGAAGTCTGTAGTTGTGTGATGCCTCACTACAAAAAAAATTGCGGCCCTATGATCTACAATGCGAATTTGTGACTATTTATGTGACTTGAGGTAACCAGACTCCGCTGCACTACCTGTTACCATATAACAAATTTTATTGTGGTCACACATTTAATGAGCCTTCCCCCACATGTGTCACCCAAATTATATATAAATGGGTTCCCCTCAATTCATTTGCACATTTCATAGTTCAATATCATCCCATGAGGAGCTATTCTGCATTTTCATTCTGCAATTACGATTAGTAGTTGGTTATAGGTTACTATTGCGTCCCTATATTATAGTTTACAATTGTGGTTTATCCTTCATTTCCTTGTCATTTGGGTTACCCCGCAATTCCACCTTCCCAAAATTTGGTCTTCCCCAAACAATTAACCATATAAACCCAACTGAATTGATGACATTCTTACAAACGTTTTGGGCTAATGAGCCAATCCTTCTCCTGTGAGTGCTCAAGGTTTCAATCCCTCAACCCTGTCTTACCCTACCTCACCGCCTCGGTGGAATCCAGGGAATATCTTCTCCTTCTCATTACAAATTTTGAATTGTGACTATTGTCACCTAAAATATGTAACACTCAAATCCAGGGTTGTCACCTATTCCCTACTACTCCATTTAAGGTCTCTCCTAGGTAAGCTAAGGGGTCTAGTCCCTAAATATGATTATGAAAAGGAAACTTGTTGGAACAACAAGTTCTAGGAGACTGAGTGAAAGGCCCCTACCTATCTAGGAAAATTGGATTTATATTGATTTAGCAAGCGAAATTATTAATGAAAAATGTATATGTTAATAAGACAGTTTCCTAATTAGATCAATATAGCAATGATGAGACTAGCATATATAAACCATTTCCTTCATAACAATACTCAAATGTAAATACTTGCACAACATGATATTCCAAGTTACGAGAAAGATAGTGCTACAAGACAAGTGTTAGTATAAGAAATCAAGTGATCAAAGAAATTTAAAATAAACTTTCAATTATAACTTGCAAGAAAATATAAGTTTGAACTTCAAGTAAAAGAGTTTCTCAACAATGATATGGAAATTCAAGATACGATGAGATTCACAAGTTCAAGGACATAAAACTAAATATTGCAAATAAAGTAATTATCCCATAATTCTAGGTACAATAACCAAATGAGTGATGAATGAGATGCAAGACTAAGCTAGGTGTGATGCAAGAGTCTTGGTTAATTTTAATTAAAATGTCTAGTCTAGATGAAGGCCTTCTCCTTAATTGTTTTGAAGAAAGTCTTAAACAAGGTTGTAGAAATAGGGTCCAAGGAGGAAGGTTAAGGCCCATTATTAAAAATATCTCCTTTTGCTTTTAATGAATCAAGTGCTTATGTTCCTACAAGGGATTTCCCACAAGAGAACTGCAATGTCACCTATTTTAACCATTGAGTAAGGGTCAAGCTTCTCAAATTCAATAGTGGAGAAGGTGGTCCTAAATTTCTATACAACAAAGCTTATGCTTGGAGGTAGGCTTTAAGGATGCAAATCTAATTTCTAAAATGCAAGATGCAATGCTTCAAAGAGATATAATGATTTCAATATGCTTATAATCAAGATAATGATATATGTTTTGAGCGCACAATTATTAGCTTATGAAAGTGATTATTGAAGCAAGAATAGTTACTCAATGAAACAATAGCAAGAATGATAATTAGGATTAAATGAGTTAACAATAGCTCAAAATTCCTTTAGATTTATTTACTAAGAGAGATTCCCACTTAAGTGAGGCAGTGAATTCAAATGGAAGTTAGATGATATAAACACAATTTTAGGATGGCAGATGAGATTGATAACAGTGATTAGAGAAACTACATAGATCATAAGTAACAAATGAAACAATACATGAAATATTCTGATGCAATTTTGATCAAGTAGAAATTTAGTAAATGCAAGCTATAGATGCAATGCAAGGGTTAATATCTAGATCTAAGTTAGCAAGAGAATTAGTTAGTTATTATATTCTCCCTTTTAAATAAGGAGAAAAGGATGCCTTGGAATAAGATTCCATGCTCTCTCAAAAAGAAAGACTTCTTTTATTATTACAGTTTACAATGGAGATATCATTTGACAAAAGGAAGGACTCCCAATCACTCAAGGAAGATTACAAATCATGGGTCGCCCTACAAACAACCTCCTCAATCTACAAAACCAAATTAGATCAACCAACAAAGATGATTGAAAATGCTACAAAACAATTGATCAAGCCCTTATGGGTTCTCGACCTTCAAGGAATAAAAACACCAGTCACCCAAAAGAGCTTACGACACAGAGGGAAAAGAGGCGCAACCTCTTAGTCCAAAAATACAAAGATGATGAAGGATCTCTGCAATAAGATATGTTCAAAATCTAGTGATAAATTCCCTTGCAAAACAACAAGATAAGAACTTGAAAACACCTTATACCAGTGATCAAAATCGCTCATGGCTAGGAGAGAGCTAGCCCAAACACTCACGGTCAGCTCCAAAAATTCAATAAGATTTGAGTTATATTTTAGTTAAATTATTAAGGGAACTTTTATTAAATTTCAAGGCTTAAAGCCTTTAGAAATTATGCAAAATCACCAAGATACTTTAGGCCCTGGAATCCTCAAGAACCAAATGGAGGAGACCAGTATTTAAGCTTACGACCAAAGAGAAATAAGTGTACAAAATAATATGATTTCCTTCAAGAAATTACAAAGAAAATCTACCCTCAAACTTGAAATTTTTTTGCCTTAAAAATTATGGTTAAAACCTTTCCAAAATATCTACAAATAAATCAGGGTTGGTATGGTAAACAGAGAGATCAAATCCAATGCAAAAGACATGTGGAAATAAACCCTCAAGAATATCGTTGAAAACACCTATAATGACAAGGGTTAGAAAGTAATGAATTATGACAATGAATTGATTCCCTAAGGGCTTGCATCCAAGATGGAAGAGGTTGTAGATGCTTGCGGTCCTCCACAAAGGGTCTCAAAAATGGTTTCAAGTGACAAAATTATACTCAATCCCTTGTGGATGCCCAAAACAAATCCTCCAAGGCTAGAGGCTATCCTAGAAGGCAAAATATGAAGAAAATAAGAGCCAAAACCTCATGTGAACCTTTAGATTTTTTTTGCAAAATCTTTATGAGGCTAAACCCTTGAGGAAAATTCAATCTGGAGGAGATAAACTCTCAAAACCCTTATGACTATGATAATAATTCTTATAAACGGACCCAAGTAATTTTTGGAAATTTTCTGAAACAAATTTGACATTAAAATCTTGCTAGAAAGAGTTCAGATCCTTCTACAACACAAGGATTAGTTGAATACTAGTATAACAAATAAAATCAACTCAAAAACCCTGCGACAATGTACCAACACTTATATTTTTTTCTTAAACCCTGAATCAAGTTGCATATATATACAATGATGGCTTAGGGACTTGCAAAAGCCTGTGGCTACCCTAAAATAAAATTTCAAAGGCTTGCAAAATAAAACGAGTTAGTGAAAACCCTCAAAAAAATTATTGCAAAATTTTTTATGCTTCAAATCCTTCAAAAGAATTTTGTTTCAAAAGGAAAGGATAACCTTGTAGGCTTGCGACCTAGGAGAAGCAAGAAATATGTATGCAACTTCTCAAAATAACTCTTTTACGTCCTCCAAGCCCTAACCGTCTAGGCTTGTAGGCTGGTCTTCCCTTCAAAGATTGATTTAGCCTCAATAATTGATGGGATCAAGTCGACAGGCAATGTATTGAAGTAGATCTAAACCTAATACTTATACCCTTATTCAGATCTGAAAAGATATACCAAAGAAAACCAATGATATATACAAATGGAAGAAATTTATACAAGGATAGAGTGAAATATATATACAAACTTATTTACAAATGATAAGCTCTTATAACAAATCTATCCATTAAGCACCCTTTTAAATAAGAGAGATGAAAATTAATTGAGTTTATGGAGGAAATGGCTAAAAAATCCCTTTTATAAAATTCGAATGATAAGTCTTTGGAATACCCACTATGGGTTCTCAGTTGCTATGTGTCAAGTAGATGAATGGTTCAAACAATAACGTACCCAAATTCCTAGCTCGAGTACTTATCTCATTCAAGAAAGAATTTCCCCAAGTCCTTGAAATCTGGTCACAAAAATTTTGTACACAACTTTGAAAGATTTTGTTAGATTCATAGGGATTGGATGACACTAAGAGAAGGAGCTCTAGTGGTTCAAAAAATAACCCAATAGATCTACCCAATAAACTATGATTCCCCAATCAAAATAGAGGTAGTAAACAAATGACCAATAAATCAAAATGGCTAATGAATATAAAAAATTTAAAACATTAATAGAAATAAAAAGCACATTATCCAGAAAACATTACCATAACAAGTTGAGAAGAACAACATAGCTTTACCCCAAAGGATTCTTTTATTATTACTCAATAGAAAATATTACAAGACCCAACAAAGCTTCGTTACATGATGATACAATGAGGAGCATATGCTTCCTTATATAGAAAAATGAGAGATCTAGATCCCCTCTAAGTGGAAAATGGCTAGGTCCAGAGATGTACAATATTTTGACTTAATCCCGGAGAATAACAACTAGTTGATTCTTGATCCATGCCAAAATTTAATATTTTTTTTTTGTAAGTGTAGATAGTGCCTTTCTTTTCTATTTATGATAAACAAGGAGACCAGATACATTGTTTTGGTGGCCTCAACCTGCCTAGAAGGGAAACCAGGTCTGTTGGCCACCTCAGTTTGCTATAAGCATTCCAAAAACAAAATTTCATGAGTCTTTCCATACTGGCTATATGCACAATACACCTAAAACTACCTATTAAGCTACTAACATGCATAAGACTGTGAAAATAAAAAGATCAGAAACCACATAAGAGACTCAAGAGGATCATTCCTCTCTGGTGCCTGCATTCTGGTCCATTTCCATGGGAGTGTCCATTTGTTCCTCCTGACTTGGGTTAATACTGACCATCTTGGACAGCAGCTGAGACATCTCTTCCAGTTTGTTGTTCTGTCTAATCATTATGACTTGGAAGTTTTTCATTTCTTTCTGCAAATTCGGCATACCGTTTGCTATTTCCGCCATTTCTTTCGCTACCTGTTCCAGTGCTTTTTCCAGGAGGCGTTTAAGGACCCAGTAGATATGAAGAGACTGCCTATACAAAGTCAGTCTTCCCCGCGTATTCCCTGGGTCTCGAATCATTTCAGCCCATTCTTCCGTCTCGGATTCCGACTGCTCCTCCAACACACTAGTTTCCATGTCTTGGATGATTCGGCGGATGTCTTCACTTGTGCCTTCCCGGTATACTCTTGCTGCTTCCTGAACTATAGTTAGTGTAGACCTTCTTCCGCTGCTCTAGTTGCTTGAGATTTCTGTTGGCCGGCTGCCCTGGTTCCCTTGCCTTGGTCATCCTCTACCACGACCCGGGCGCACCATCCTGATATCTATCCTTTCTCGGAATCGCTAACCTCCCTGATGGCTCCTCCTGACTGCGCTGTGCTCTACTCCTCCTTTGTCTCACTTGGAGTACCCCTTCCTTTACACTCTTCCACCTTCATATAATGTCTCTTCACGACCCTTCTCCCTCTTCCATTATCGCGGCCACTTCTTCTAATCACCTATCGTCCACCTCCCCCACTCCAATTTCTTGGGCTCTGTGTTGACCTGCTACTCATTGCCTTGGTTGGAAGGGCGGCTTTAGCCCTATGGTTATGTCTGGTTGTCCTTCTGTGATCATTATTACTCCTGCCACCCTCACCTATCTCATTACTCATCCTGATCGGGAGCCATCTATCCCTATTGCCTTTGTGTCGTGTCTTCATGATTGTCTTGGTTGACAATTGTTCTTAGCTGTTCTAATTCTAAGTCTTCTGACTCCATAGTCCATATCCTATCCATTTTCCTTCCCTGTTCCTGGCATCCCTGGTTCGCAAGAAAATATGTTGCTCTGTTAGCCTCTCTTCTAACATGCTTAATTATCATATATTCAAACCTTTTTAGAATGATTTCTAGTTCTTGGATTAAACTGGACGTTCTCCAACTCTGCGTAAATTTGTCCCATGAGGTCCCATTGTTAAGTTTTTTGATTACTTGTATGACCATTTGGGAATCCCCTTCTACTTCCAGGATATTATATCCGTTTCTGATTGCTATCTTTAATCCTTGACACACTGCCATCAATTCAGCCTCATTGTTACTCATAATTCCTCCATTGTATGAGTAGATCCATTTTGTTCTTCCTTGATCATCCCTAAAAAGACCTCCGATCCCTGCTGGGCCTGGTGTTACACAAAAATATCGTCACCATGATTATTTGCAGTCAGTATGGGTCTATCATCACTTGTACTTTCCTCCTAAGCAAGTCTCAGACCTCAGCTCTTCAAATCAAGCTTTGGAAATGAGAGAAAGACATTAAAAATCAATGTAACTCTGGTTCCGCACTTTCTCTCATGGTCACCTGCGGTCCCGCACCTTCTGTGTACAAAAACTACGGACCTGCCCGCTCTGTCCCTAACGGTGTAGGTGCGGACCCCTGTGAAAGTTAAAAGGCGCAAGTTTTATCTTAAAAAACTCACTTTGTGTTAATTCTAGAGGTTTCTAGAAGGAATTTTGACGTGGATTGTTCGCTCTGAGGTGGTTCATGCATCCCAAAAGAGAAGGAGCTAATCCCTTGATGAGAGGAGCTATCCCTTTGAAGGAGGACCTAGTAACCTCCCTCCATTGCACTATAAATACAGGCATTGGGCTGGTTGCTAGGGAGGTTAGAAGCTGAACATTTTTGAGGGTAAATGCTGGTGAAATCAAGACTTCCTAGTTGAGCTTAAGAGGAGAGATCACACATCTTTTTGGCTTCATTGGGGAGTGAGTGAAACTTGTCAAAGTAGAGGAGACCTCTTGCTGGACCCTGGGAGGAGCTTGTACAACGTCAAGGCAAAGGTTGTCAAGTTCTTCTTCTTTTGAATAAATACAATCAAACTCATTTTTCTCAACAAGTATCTTATGTTATTTGTTTCATGGACTCCTTGACTTTCATGTTAAATATGTTTTATGCAATTGGCTTTTCAGGTGCTATTTAATTTGTTTGCCTTGTTTGTGTTTGCAGATTCGCGAAAAGGAATTCATTTGGATCGAAGGAGCGAGGGCATCCACAAGCTTGCGTTGGACCTAAGGTAGGCCCTAAAAACACTTGTTTGCTATTGTTTATCAAAGAATATTTAGAGAAAGATAGTGTTTGGTTGGTTTGCTTGTCATTAGGTCTTCTTTAGATTCTAGGAAGGTCTATCTTGTCCGCAAGATCGACTTATTCCGTGTGACAAAATGGCGAATCCACTGGGGACTTGATTGTTTTCCTTGTTTTTACTTTGACCTGAGAAACTGTATTTTTGTTTATGTTTTTGGCTTGTTGTGTGTAAAATTGGGTAGAGTTTGTAGATCCAGGGTTATTTTTCATTTTTCATAGCTTTGGGAGAGGACCGCACCCTAGCCGTTTGACACAATGCGTACCTACCCACAGCTTGGCTTTTAGCATAGAGCGGGACCGCACCTGTGCCAACTGTCAGCTTATTTTATGTTTAGAAATTGTTATCCACTGTCCAGACCTGCATATAACTTGTCAGAAGCTTTCCTTGGATTGATTTCGTTAGTGTTAGGGTTTTAGGTGAAATTCCTAGGAGTTTTGCTTGTTGGGTTTGTTTTTCATTGTGGTTGTGTAGTGGCTCTGAGCTTAGAAGCTGTAGGGACTTCAGATCACCTTAGTGTCTACCAGCCTTCTTATGAGTCTGACCATTGATGAAATCTCCCCTTGTTTGAGGAATCTACTTTGAGTTTTCTCTTTACAAAACTTCGAAAAGCTTGTGTTTGAAAGTTTGGATTTTCATTTTCAAAAAGAAAACAAAATTGGTTGTTCTTGACTTATTTGTGATTCTGCATAAATTGGTCCTTAGCTTACATCTAGCTAAGTAAAACATCCTTAAAAAAAACTTATAGTAGGCTTTGAATTCAAATAGGTTTTTATAGTTTGTAGATCTCAAAGTTAGTCATTTTCATAGTTTTGAGTGTTTTATTAAAAACTATAAAAATTTCTTTTGGAAAAAAGTTTGTTTTGTAGTGTTTGAGTGCTTTGAAACGACAAGGGAAATTTTGTGAAATAACTAGTTGTCTCATTTTGAGTGCTTTGGAAAGGAAAAAGCTCTTCTTTTAATTTGTTTAATTGAGAAAGATTTGTGTTTACAAAGTATTTGCATTCTCAAACTCTTTCTTAGTTAGAAGTTCATCGAAGAGAAAAGATTGTTTAGATAATCTTAGGTGCATTTTTAGTGATTTTGAGTCGAGTCTTCATACCACGAGTTTCATCTCCGCACCTTTGGACTTAAACAAAAACCACTAAAATTAACGCTTAAAGTAAAATTCACCTAGTAACACTTTTATTTCTAGGGCTCTGATACACCAACTTAGCTTAGGCTAGTGTCTTGGAGTAGGAGAGTAATTAACTCTCCAAGACAGTAAAAACAAACAAGTAGCTGTATCTTGTGGTAGGGAAGAAATCCAATTGTTGCATTTATGCTCTGGGAAAGCTCCTCTTAAAGGAGAAGCATGAGATCGTGTCCGAACTAGTGTCGGAATCAATCCTTCCTCATTGGGAACGACGCCAGATATTCACGTATTAAAAACGGTAAACCTCGGATTAACCATTGTTGAGGAGCCTGGGGTCACTTGTTGGTAAACCTTGGATTATGTCAAGGAGCCTTCAAGGGGATTGAGCTTGCTACTCTGCCCTTGCGTGCGTATCGGATCGTAGACTGTTCCCCCAGGTGTATTTGTCTCAGTTGGTAACCTTAGTGGCCATATTCTTTAGGACTCTTCCTGAGGTGACAGTGGTGGGAAGTTCCCACTATACCTGGAGCAGACGTCGGCTAGACTCACTTGGATTTTCTGGGGGTTCACTTCACTCGAGATGGTTAAGTGGAGGAACTTGTGCCAGTCTATTCATTAAGCAGGTTGTCGGGGTAACTGTTCCAACCGCCATTTCTGTATTGAACTCTGCAACGTTGGATTTCATCACCAACTAGTGTTTTCAGTCCGGAAAGTTACTGTTTGTGTGTGTTTGATCTCCTAGATTCTTTAGGTGTGTGATTCAAATTTGTTTGGTTCTTTAGAGACTTTAGGTGCTTTTCATTGAGATTTTACTTTGTTTGCGTGTGAAGTAGTGAAAAGTTTTCAACTGTGGCTGAATTACCAAGACAGTCCCGTAGACTTCGAGGCCAGTCTCCTGAGTTTGTAAACGTGGCTGAGTTACTGAGGAAGTCCCATAGACTTCGGGGCCAACCTCTTGAGGAAGTACCGAGCCAGCTTGAAGGCTTGAAAGTCCTCGTAACTCCTAGAGACAGTAGAGTTGGGTCACCTGAGGAAGGAAAATCTTCTTTGATAGTACATCCTGATTTTCAACCGTTAGTAGCAGAGTATAATCCACAGTCAGTGTCTGTTTCCGAAATCGTTGGTAGCTTTTCATCTACTAGTGATATAGGTGAAGAACCCGAAATATCCGAGCCTGAAAGTGAATTTGCTGCTACTCCGACATCGGGGTTTGTTTCTCCAACTTCTAGTGGTCCTGGTTCACCTAGGGTAGAAAGAGTAATCACCCAAGATCTTCCTTCTGGACTTATTACTATTGAAGAACTTGCTCCAGAAGAAGAAGTAGGCATCCCTATCCCTGAAAATCAACCTGTTATTGAATTAAGGGAGCGTGAATCAATTTTTTACAGTCCACCTAGGAGTAGTTCTTGGTATCTTTCTTTGACTAATTTTCTAGAAAACTCAGGGTTAAGTTTTTCACCACCTCGTGCTCCTTATCACCCAACACCTAGAGGTTTTTATACTCCCGTCAATATGGCAGGTCAGTCATCCATGTTTACTCAATCGCCCGAATCTTTTTTGTACGACGGTCCTTCTGTTCCCTCTGGGTATCAGTCACTTTCTGGTACTTTTTCGGGAGCATCTCCTCCACCCATTGAGCAAGGGTTATTAACCGGAAACAATGGTACTAAGCCGTTGAGTGTAGAAGACATTCTCATGATGTCAGGTTCTATTCCCAATCCTCAACCTCAAGGTGGCCAGTTACCGCTTGGGGGGAAACCTCAATTAATGCCTGGGGGGCAACCTCTAGGTACACAATTTGCATCTGGGGGGCAACCTCAAGGACAGTACATACCTATGGGACAGTACGTTCCTCAAGGTCAACCCCAGACTCAATATGTACCCCAAGGTCAACCCCAGTATCAATTTATACCTCAAGGTCAACCCCAGTATCAGTATATGCCTCAAGGGTATCAACCCCAAGGTCAATACTCAAACCAAGGTTTCCAACCACCCCACGGTCAAACGTATGTTCAAGGAATGGGAAATGTACCTTTCAATTATCAATCCTACCCTCAACCCAGTGATGGTCCTCAGTATTCTCAACCAGTTATGGGTCAGTACCCCGGAATGAATATAGTGTGGGATCCATTGCAAACTCAACAGGTATTGCAGCCAAGTGTACAATTGTCATCTCAAACTGGACAACCTTTAGTTTCTGGTTCACCCCAGCAACCAGTTCAGTCTAACATTCAAACTTCTGTACCTTCGGTAGTTTCTCAGCCTGGGCCTAGTACGCCTCGTACTCCACCTTAAACGACTGCTACAACTGCCGCAACATCTGTTCAATCTACCCCACCTACTTCTGGAGTATCGACAACTCCGGTTTCTACTGTTCCTGTATCTACTCCTCATACATCTTTACCACCGTCTGGATCTATGATTCAAACTTCGGTTCAGATGCCTGTAGGACAACCTGGTTTAAGTACGGCTGTCACAAGTCAACCACAATTCAAGTATCAACAGTACCAGGGACAGTACCAATTCGGTCCTGCTGTGCAGCAACCAGTCTATCAGTATCAATCGTATCCTGGGTACACTTATCAACAACCTCAACAACCCTAGTATGGTCCAGTTAATCCTAGTTTTCCCGGAGGATATAATATCCCAAACGCGATTCCTATTCCTAGTTATCCTGGATATCCTCCTCCTGGGGCTGGTCTCATGACCCAGAGTTTTAGGGATCCTAATCGGTAGTTACCGTTTATCGCAACTTTGGACTTACCTGACTTGTCGTGCCTAACAAACGATCCCATTAATTATCTTCCGTTTTGGCCGCCAATGCCGAATAAGTTGCCCAGTGACATTCCCAAGTTCGAAGGTAAATCAGGAGAGGACCCGTCGAACCATGTGATGACTTACCACCTCTGGTGTGCGTCTAACTCCATCACAGATGATTAAATCCGTCTTAGACTTTTCCAGCGCACTCTAATTGGTCTCGTGGCCAAGTGGTACATTGAGTTACCGCGAGGCACTTTTTATAATTTTAGTCAATTAGCTACCTCGTTTTTAACTCATTTTCAGTTGCCAGTCCGATATAACAATGGCACGGAATTGTTAACTTCGCTAAAACAATCGACATCCACTTACATTTCACATCATATTCATGAGTGGAGACGTCGACGACGTTTAGTGAAGGTATTTATTCCGGATCAAATCTTGGCTGAGTGGTTTGTAAAATATTTGTTGCCAAAGATCACTGAAGATGTTGCTAAAGCCGGAGTTGTTACTGAGAAGCAAGTAATTGCTCAAGCACAGTACCTTGACTTGGTCTATACTCAGTCAGGTACGTTACACGAAAAAATCCCCGATCTTCCCAAGCAAAATCAAATCACTGTAGCTCCTTCGGGATCTCATGCCGCCGATGGTATGATTGGCACGGTTAACACTAAAAGTAAGAAGAAGTCTTCCAAGAATTCTTCCCCTATCATAACCTTGCCTGATTCCCCAACAGGAGATTCTTTTGCAGAGATCTCCACCGATATTCACATTGTAGAGTCATCTACAGCCAAATAAAAATCCGGTGGGAAGAAGAAAGGAAAGAAGAAGAATAAAACGGACAAAAGTTCAATGGAGAAACCTGAAAAGGCGGAATCCAATGATGAAAAGCGCAAACCTCGTTATCCTTGTCTCATTTGTGACGATGAACATTTTACAAGAGACTGCCCTCATCGTGCAGAGGTTGCGAAGATTGTCAAGGGTTCCCAAACTCCTGCTGTTTTGAAGGATCCTTTTCCGGCTCAAGACAGTAAGATGATAGGTTCATCCTCGAATGCCAATGAAGAACCCATACTGATGATGTCCCATGTTAGGATTGCGACTCGATCGCAAGATTATGGTAGTAAAAGTCCTGTTGATGCTAAAGAAACAAAATCTTCTCATTCTAATCCATCAACCTCAGCTCCCGGTTCCGATCCACTACAGATCGAGAAACCTAATCCAAACTTGGTAATCAAATCGCCTGCCAAGGGTATACTTTGAAAGTCAGCTTTCAATCCACATGCGAGAGCGACTCAGAATTATAACATTGTTGAGGATTTAGCTGTTTCACCCTTAGCAATGTCGGCTTTGGAAGTGCTGCAATCATGTCTAGCACAACGTAAATTACTTTTGTCGGCTATAGGGGCTATTGATGTTCAGGACCCAAACCTAATAATCTTCGATCTAGAAAATAGTACACCGTGTTTGCCTCATCAAATGGCTTTCTAGATTCCAGTGATAGTAAAAAACAAGCCTATTCATCGGACTGTAATTGATGAGGGAGCCTCAACGTGTATTATGTCGATACAGTGTTGGAGATCGCTTGGTTCTCCTTCGCTAAATCAATCCCCGACGATTCTAAAGGCCTTTGATGGCCGTGGGTTTCATCCTTTTGGCATTCTACAGGATTTGCCTATAGGGGTTGAAGGAAAAACCGTTAGTCTAGATGTGGAGGTGGTTGATGCCCCTCTAGATTACAACCTTCTCTTGGGTCGAAGTTGGTCTTACGCTATGACAGCGGTCGTTTCATCGGTCTTTCGAGTGATAAAGTTTCCACACAATGGGAATATCGTAACAATAGACCAGCTGGCTTACTTTTCATCCGACCCAGCCTCTTTGGAGAGTATTCAGCATGTTGGTAAAATGACTATCCCATATAAGGATGTTGGAGTAGGATTAGTTAAAGATGCCGGTTTACTGGGAACTTTTCCTTTTCCTCCAATCAACGCATTGTCTTCATTTGCAACTATTCATATGATTACATCAAACACCATTGTTTATGATGATCCTTGGATCATTCCTTCTGAAACTGAGATAGACTCATTTGGTAATGCCATGCCTTTGAGTCCATATGAAATTGCCTATGAAGCCGTGCAGTCTTTTGCCGACCCATTTTCAACCGAAAATGACTTAATGAATGTGGTCCGTGAGGAATCACTTTTCACATCAACCTCGGATTTAACCACGTTTTCTGAACTTGTTCACTCTGATGAGAAAATTCGTGAAATCCTATGTGTAGATGATTTACCATGGGAAGATCTCCATCACAGACCTTCGTTTTTACCTGAGGATGATTGTTTTGAAAATTATTTCTCATCAATTTTTACAACTGAATATGTCAAGGAACCTCAGAATCTAATGAAACATCCCAATTCAGAGTTAAATTTGGGAAACATCTCTCGAACTATTCCTATTGACATTTCGGTTAAGCCCGGAATTGTTGAGAACATTCATATAGGTGCCTCGTGTACAGATGACGAAATTCAATTATATAAGGCCCTATTTCAAGAATTCCGCGACGTGTTTGTGATCCAGATTTAAACAGGAACGCAACAAATTACAAAGATAACCATATACACAAAGATGCAGCAGAAATGATACTTCATTTCATTAATGGAAAAATACTGACATATGCTTACAAACAGAAATGGCAATAAACTAGCTAGGGCGATGGTAGCTTATCTCTGAGAAGAGATGTGATGGCTACATGCCTCTGAACTGTTCTGAACTGTATTACAATGAGGCTCGAAGGCCTATTTATTGTTGAGAAACAATGGAAAACCCTTCACATACCGAAACCTAACCCTAGAAGATGAAACGCCAAATTGTGGGCCCCGTTTGGGTAAATTGGTACATCAATTTCCCGGGGTCGTAACTTTGGCATACGATCTCCGTTTGACGCGTACGATAGCTCGTTAGAAAGATCTATCCGAGTACTACCACTTTGGGAGGCAACATAGGGCTTGATTGCCCCAGAATTCCAAAAAAACGTCGTTTAGGGCCTCAAAACGGCTCCGGAAGTTCAGGACCCGAAAAACTGCTAAAAATAGTAAACTGTGCTACAATTAAGGAAACTGAAAATGCTGAGAAAGACAATGGTGGGGGTCCAGGTGGACCTGGCAGGTGGCCACCAATATCCACCTGGATCATTCCTCCCCCCTTAGGAAGCAATGGTCCCCATTGCGTTGAGCTCCTCCATGAGATGAGGAAACCTCTGCTGAACTTGTTCCCTGGTGAGCCACTTGCCCTGCTGAAGGAGTTGGCCTGCTTTGACAACTCGATACAGTTGGATATGTTGTTGGCGAGTGTTCTTGATCTGTGTGTCCATGATCCGATCAGTTGCAGCTTGTTCCATGCAATCGGGATTTAATTCTGTGGGTTTGAGCTGTTCTGCAATGTCGGATGTGTCTAGCAATGGTGGAAAGTATGGCCGAAGGCGGTCCACATTGAACACTGGGTGCAGGCCAAGGAATGGGGGAATGCTGAGCTCAAATGCATTGTCTCCCATAGCCTTAGTAATGGTGTAAGGACCATATCGAAGTGGTCTCAATTTCCGATAGGCTCCAGTAAGGCGTTCCTTTTGCAAATGCAACCAGACTTTGTCGCCCACCTGAAACTTGTGTGGCACCCGGTGTTGATCATGTCGCTGCTTGTACTTGGCATTTGATTTCTCAAGAATGTCATGGACCTGCTGGCGAATATGTTGGATGCGCTCAATGAAGCTGGTGGCCTTATTGTTTCGGACTGGACATGAGCTGAATTCATGTGAGTAGCTGCAAGTGGCATGGCCACATCAATGGGGCATAGTGGCTGGAATCCTAAACCCACCTGAAAAGGGCTATGGCCAGTGGAGCTGTGAAGAGCTCGGTTGTAGCTGTGCTGAACATAGGGGAGGCTCTCGTCCCATGTGCGTGGATGCTTTGAGTTATACATGCGCAGAATGTGCACAATCATCCTGTTGACAACCTCTGTCTGGCCATCAGTTTGAGGATGGAAGGCTGTGGACTTCGTGAGTTTGGTGTCCAGCATTGACCAGAGACTGGACCAAAATGTGCTGAGAAACCGACTGTCCCGATCTGAGATGATAGACTGTGGGATCCCAAAGTGCACCCACACTCGTTCAAAGAAGAGTTTAGCAGTGGCTTCTGCTGTGATATTCTTCTTGCAGGCCATCATAATGGCCATCTTTGAGAACCTGTCGACGACCACAAAAACACAGTCATTTCCATGCTTAGTGGAAGGAAGGCCTGACATGTAATCCATGGAGATGGATTCCCAAGGTCGACTAGGGGTAGGCAACGGGGTATAGAGGCCTTGCTTCTTAATGGTCGGTTTGGCAATGGCACAGGCAGTACATGATCGGATGTACTTCCCAACATCCTGTCGAAGATTCGGCCAATAGAAATAGTTTTGCAGTACTGCCACTGTTTTCTCGACCCCGAAATGCCCAGCAGCCCGACTGTAGTGTGCTTCCCAAATCATCTTGGCACGCTCGCTTGAAGGAACACAAAGGTGACCGAGGTGGCATAATAGGGCATCCTGGAGGTGAAAATCTGCAACCTGCCGACCCTCCAAGAGTGTCTGGTATGTGTGGCCGAATTCTGGGTCGCTTTTGTAGAGAAGTGGCCAATCAGAAGTCTCGTGCCCGCAAGAGTTGAGCACGGTGGTTAGCGCCATGATCGGTGGTCGACTGAGGCAATCTGCAACATTATTGGTGCTGCCCTTTTTATACTTGATATTCAAGTGAAACTGTTGCAGGTATGTAGACCACTTCTGATGGCGATCATTCTGCAATTTCCCTTGGGTCTGTATGAATTGCAGAGGTCGGTGGTCTGTGTGGATGACCGTTTCCTTCCCCAAAATGTAATGCTTCCATTGTCGGCAGGCCTGTACAATGGAATACATCTCTTTATCATAAGTGGGGTACTTCCGGACTGTGTCTGAAAGTGTTTCACTGTGATATGCCACTGGATGTCCATGTTGAGTAAGGACTGCCCCAATAGCATAGTCAGAGGCATCTGTCTCGACCTCAAATGGTTGTTGTAAATCTGGTAACGCGAGCACTGGTGCCGTGCAGAGGCGATCCTTCAACTCCCTGAATGCCTTCTGTTGAGATTCAGACCAAAAGAATTTTGCTTTCGCCCCGCCCTTGGTGACTTGACTCAAGGGCCAAGAAATATGAGAAAATCCCAACACAAACCTGCGGTAGAAGTTGGCAAGACCTAGAAAGCTGCGGAGCTCTGTTAGAGTGGTTGGAGAGGGCCAATCCCGAATGACTTGGACCTTGGCTGGATCGACATGCACCCCCTGTTCATCAATGATGTATCCCAGATACTGGACCTCGGTCATGCCAAAAGTGCATTTCTCCAAATTGGCACATAGCTTGTGTTGCCGCAGTGTTTGGAGAACCTGTCGGATGTGGTGGAGGTGCTCTTCCCAACTCTGGCTGAAGATCAGAATGTCATCCAAGTATACTACTACAAAGGAGTTGGTGAATGGCCGCAAGATGTCATCCATTAGCCTCATAAAGGTTGCAGGAGCATTCGTCAATCCGAAAGGCATGACCAACCATTCGAAGAGGCCCTCCTTGGATTTGAAGGCAGTCTTCCACACATCTGAGGGTTCAATTGGTACCTGGTGATATCCTGACTTCAGATCGATCTTGCTGAAATATTTCGCCCCCTTTAGTTGGTCTAGGAGGTCATCAATCCGCGGGATCGGGTACCTATTACGGACAGTGATCTTGTTCAGCGCCCGATAGTCAATACAGAGTCTCCACGTCCCATCCTTCTTCTGTACCAACACTATCGGGCTCCCACAGGGCGAAGAACTCGGACGGATGTGACCTTTCTGTAGGAGCTCCTGAATCTGCCTCTTGATTTCATTGTTCTCCAGAACGGAGCGCCGATAAATTGGTCCATTGGGTAGCGGCGCACCTGGGGTCAGATCAATGGAGTGCTTGACTTGACAGTGCAGAGGAACCCCTGCCGGGAGGTGAAGATGTCTTTGTACTCCTCCACAATCTTGTCCATTTGTAGCTGCCGTGCAGAGGGACCTCGTTTGGAGGCCGCGGCCACTGTCTTCTTCTTCCCTTGAGGGCGTATCATCAGGAAAACAAATTTCCTGGTTTTGGAAATGATCTTACTGCATTGTTTTGCAGTAATCAAAGAGATGGCGGCAGGTGGTGGTACCTCTGGTATCCTGAACAACTTATTTCCCAATGTAATAATAACAGCACGGGGCCTTGATTCATACACAGCATGTCGCTTCCACAAGTGTGGTTGTCCTAGTAATACATCACAAACTTCAAGGGGAGCAATGTCACACAATACCTCATCCGTGAAGGGCTTGATGTTGTATGGAAGGCGACACTGCTGGCTCACGCGAAGATCTCGCCCTTGGTAAAGCCACCCAATGGTGTATGGTTGTGGATGTGCTGTGGTCGGTAAGCCCAACCGCTTCACGACCTCTGCCGAAATGAGGTTCTTTTGACTCCCGCTATCAACAATGAACTGTATCGGGGAGCCCTTGACCCACATCTGGGAGTGGAAGAGACGCTCCTCCTCCTCTGGATCTTCGGGTTCATTTTTCTGGATCTTTGCGGTAGCAACAGTGGCGCTGGGATCCGCATCAATGATCTGCTTCCCTTTTTCATACCCCTTATCGGGTTCTGACTCAGAGTCGGAACATGCATCTGATTCTGAAACCTTTAGCTCAGCCACTAGTGACTGTTTGGCCCGACACTCACTTGTGTTGTGAGTGGAGCTCTTATGGAACTCGCACCATTTTCCAGTGTCCTTTCTCGGCTTCGCGGCGTTGCTCTTTGCTTGCAGCTTCAGCTGGTTGTCTTGGGCTGTCCCGCCTTGGCTTTGTCCTTTGTTCTGTGGTTTAGGGGCACCTTTCCCCTGCTTTGGATTCGCAGATCCAAAGTCTCGCTTCTTTTGTTTAAACTTCTGCTCGACTTTGACGGCATACCGGTATGCTGCGCCGAGCGAGGGGATGTTTAGGAACTGTATTTCTTCCTGGATGTACTTGTGCAGGCAGCCACGGTATTTGAGTATCAAATGTTGCTCCGAATCCTTGATACCCAACTTTGTGCGAAGGGTATGGAAAAGATTGGTGAACTCCGGCACATCTTGGTCCCTTCCCTGCCGCAGCGTGGTCCACTTTATGTATTCATCCTCATAGCTTCCGACAGGGTAGTACTGCTCCTTGATGGCATCCCGGAACGAATCCCAGGTGGGTGCGGCTGAAAATAGTGAGCCAGTACTTTCATCCTTCTGCTCGCAGTAGGTTTCCCACCAGTCCTTGACGTGGGGGGCTGCTTTGAGAAGAGCAAAAACAATCTTTTCCCGACTCGAAAATTCATGAACAGAAAAATAACCCTCTAGCAGATTTAACCATTTATCTACGGCATCGGCGTCTATCTGACCCTCGAATATGGGGATTTCAAAATTAACTTGTACCTTAAAGGGTGTGGCGTTTCCAGAGGAGCTACTGGAAGCCGATGCGCCGCTTCTGGGTAGCCGCTGAAGGATCTGCGCAAAGCTGTCCATCATCGCGTTCCGTTGTCGCTCGAGCGCTTCTTCGAGCAAGATTTTGATGGGATCTCCTGCCCCCTCGTCTTTCTTCTCGTCCGCCATGGGAGGCCGTCGGGATTTGCGAGGCTGGTCTTGCAAAGGTTCAACCAGTTCAAGCCCTAACTCCTTATATCCCGACCTTGTTGGGGACATGCAAAGAAAAACAGAGAAAAAGCAGACCGCTCTGATACCACTGATCCAGATTTAAACAGGAACGCAACAAATTACAAAGATAACCATATACACAAAGATGCAGCGGAAATGATACTTCATTTCATTAATGGAAAAATACTGACATATGCTTACAAACAGAAATGGCAATAAACTAGCTAGGGCGATGGTAGCTTATCTCTGAGAAGAGATGTGATGGCTACATGCCTCTGAACTGTTCTGAACTGTATTACAATGAGGCTCGAAGGCCTATTTATTGTTGAGAAACAATGGAAAACCCTTCACATACCGAAACTTAACCCTAGAAGATGAAACGCCAAATTGTGGGCCCCGTTTGGGTAAATTGGTACATCAATTTCCCGGGGTCGTAACTTTGGCATACGATCTCCGTTTGACGCGTACGATAGCTCGTTAGAAAGATCTATCCGAGTACTACCACTTTGGGAGGCAACATAAGGCTCAACCGCCCCAGAATTCCAAAAAAACGTCGTTTAGGGCCTCAAAACGGCTCCGGAAGTTCAGGACCCGAAAAACTGCTAAAAATAGTAAACTGTGCTACAATTAAGGAAACTGAAAATGCTGAGAAAGACAATGGTGGGGGTCCAGGTGGACCTGGCAGGTGGCCACCAATATCCACCTGGATTAGTTTGCCTGGTCCTATGAGGAAATGCCAGGAATTGATCCTGCGATTGTTGTTCATGAGATCAAGACTTACCCGGACGCTAAACCCGTCTGGCAACGTTTGCGTCAGATTCACCCACGAAAAGCTGCTGCAATTAAAGAAGAAGTTGAAAAATGATTGAAAGCAGGTTTCATTTATCCGATCCCGTTAACGGATTGGGTATCGAATATTGTTCTGGTTAACAAAAAACAGGGAAAAATAAGAATATGCATCGATTATAGGGACATTAATCGAGCCTGTCCAAAGGACAATTACCCAACTCCCTATATCGATCAAATAATTGATGATTGTGTCGGCAGCGAAATATTTTCCTTCATGGATGGTTTTTCCGGATACAATCAAATCAATATTCTACCTGTCGATCAACCAAAAACGGCTTTCATTTGTCCATGGGGGACATTTTCTTATTGCAAATTACCTTTTGGGCTTAAGAATTCCGGAGCAACTTTTCAAAGGGCGATGTCTTATGCGTTTCATGACATCAAACACATTGTGCAACCGTATCTTGATGACTTGCCTGCTCATTCCTTACATCGAGCTGATCACCTCGTCCATTTACGAGCAATTTTTATGAGGTGTAGGCATTATCAGATTCGGTTGAACCCACAAAAATGTGTCTTATGTATAGAAACAGGTCGATTACTGGGATTTGTAGTTTCGAAAGCCAGCATTCGTGTTGATCCCTCGAAGGTCGAAGCTATCATCAAATTGCCTCCTCCTTCGAGTCTTCGCCAACTCCAAAGTTTGCAGGGGAAAGCAAACTTTTTACGATGATTCATTCCTAACTACGCCGAGGTTACAAAGGGTTTTACCTGGTTGTTGAAGAAAAACACTATTGGGATGAGATAGCTCAGAAATCTTTTGATGCACTCAAACACGCGTTGACCCATGCACCGTTGTTGCATCCTCCCAATTACAACCAGGATTACTTTTTGTATCTCGCCGCCTCTCATTCCACCATTGGGATGGTTTTAGTTCAGGAAGATGAATTCGGAAATGAACATGTGATATATTACCTTAGTCGAACTTTAAATCCAACTGAGCTAAAATACTCACATGTGGAGAAATTGGCATTGGCAGCTGTTCAAGCTGTCCAACGTTTTTGTCACTACATTCTACTACGTAAAACTACGTTAATTTCGGATTGCAACCCTATGATCTACATTTTGACCAAGCAATTGCTAGGGGGCAAGTACTCTAAATGGATCGTTATCCTGCAAGAATTCGACTTGGAATTTGAAAAATCTAAGTCTAAGAAATCTTTAGTTTTTGCGGAGTTAATGTGTGACTTCCCGCGTGCTGACACAGAAACTGTGGCGGAGGAGCCCATTGCGGACGAATCCTTGTTTCTAATCAGCACTTTAGATCCGTGGTATGGGGATATCATTGTTTATCTCCAGACCCATTCCTTTCGGCCAGAAATTTCAAGGTCAGAACGTCAAAAAATTCGATTCCAGTCCCAACAATTCAGGATTATTGGAGATACTCTTTATCGCTGTGGGGCGGATTCTGTTTTTCGACGTTGCTAAACTCACGAGGAAGCTGAAAGGGTTCTAAATGACTGTCACTCTGGAGCGTGTGGCGGTCATATGTCTGGGTTTGCCACAACCCAAAAGATATTACGCGCTGGCTACTTCTGGCCGTCTTTATTTAAAGATTGTATTACGGCGGTCCGAAAATGCCACAACTGCCAAATTTTTGATCGAAAGATGCGCGCTCCACCTACTCCTCTCCACCCTATAATTGCCGTTGGTCCTTTTGCCAAATGGGGTACCGATTTTATTACATGTAATCCTCACTCGGCCGGGGGGCATGTGTATATCATCCTTGCGGTAGATTATTTTACTAAGTGGGCTGAGGCGATGCCTACATTTGAGGCAGACGGCAAGACAACTGCAATTTTCGTGTTCAATCATATAATTGCTAGGTTTGGTGTCCCACAAGCGATAATCACTGATCATGGGTGTCATTTTCGAAACGTTATGATGACTGAACTTACAGGCCAGCTTGGTTTACGTCACGATAGTTCAACCCCTTATTATCCACAAGCGAATGGTCTGGTTGAATCCATCAACAAAGTTTTAGTCATCATGATCCGACGAATCATTGGGATTCATTGGTCGAATTGGCACAACATGCTATTTTCAGCGCTTTGGGCGTACCGAACTTTAGTAAAAACATCAACAGGGTTCACTCCTTTCCAACTCGTCTATGGTTTGGAAGTCATGTTACCCATTGAATGCGAAATCCCGTCACTGCAAATGGCCATCGAGTTACTTCCAGCCACTTCCGAAGAGGAAAAGCGTTTGTTATACTTGGCTCAATTAGATGAGAATCGATGTGATGATGCACTGGCGATCGAGACTCACGCAAAACGAATGAAAGCTCAGTATGATCGAAATGTGACCCCTCGAAATTTTTCGGAAGGAGATCTAGTCTTAGTTTATGATCAAGCTAATGATAAATTAGGCGCTGGAAAATTCGTTCCTATGTGGCATGGTCCCTATGTTGTCAAGCGAAAGCTAGCCAAAGGGGCCTATGAATTGGTAGACTTTGACGGGGACTCTTTGGGTAAACCCAGAAATGGCCTTTACTTGAAGAGGTATTATGCTTAAAAGAATGGGTATGGAGATTTAGTTAGGATAGTTTTTCTTTCTAGCTGGTGTGTTTTAGTTTAAATAGTGTGCTTAGCTTAGAGAGTGTTTTTTCGTCATTATTCCTGCTTATCTTGGTTTTACTCTTGATATTGCAGATGTCGATGCCTCTCCAAACATACATTGGTTTCGCTGATGGTGCTTGTCGTAATACACGGAACATCTCTTCCGCAGCTTGGGTTATCTATTCGCCCTCTGACGAGTTAGTATCTATGCATGGGGTAAGCCTTGGTCAAACAACGAACAACATTGCCGAGTATAGTGCAGTGATTGAGTTATTATCTGAATCTATTTCATTTGGGATTCAGAGTTTGATAGTGAGGTTAGATTCTGAACTCGTTGTATTACAGCTTAATAGAGTGTATGCCATTAGAAATCCAGTGTTATTAAGATTATTTTTGAGAGTGCGTCTCTTGGAACGTGAATTTGATTATATTTAATATCAGCATATTCCAAGGTCTTTAAATACATTAGCAGATGCAATTGCTTCTCGAATGTTAAATAGACATTTGCAATAATCATACATGTAAATTTAAAACCATTCCATAACATGATTTACAAGATAAGCCAGTAATAGTGATATATATATAGGAGTGTGTCAAAAAATACATCGTCCTCGATCATAGGTTGAAAACACCTTATGATCGGCAAAAATGATAAGTACAAAAAACAAAATGTCACATGTGCCCACAATAGGCGATCATCCTATCATTGGTGATGATCTCTATAAGAAACCACTGCACGGGCCACCTTGCAAAGGGACCTCCTAAAAGGTCCCGGGACCCCAATCACATAGCGCTGAAGTCGACGAGGAATGTCGTCTATAGTGGTCTCAGGAATATCTCCTGTCAAGCGCTCGAGATGACCCTCCAACTCGGCCAAAACCTCTGCTGATTCGTCCTGTGGGGCTGGTGCGGGTGCAACTGGTTGCCTCCTCTCGTAAGGCCGGAGAGTGGCTGGTTGCTGTGGACCCACATCTGCATTTGAAATTTTTACTATCAGTTTTGAGACGATGAAAAAATAACAAAAATTAAAATAGAAAAAATGTTGAAAAGGATTTTACTTGACTCGTCCCACTGCTCTCCTGGTGGAAGAACCATGTTTGGGTCACCACGAAAATCTATCCCAGCGTAAGGGAAGTCCTGAATAGAAAAGACCTGGTTTTCCATCCATTGGAAATACTCAGGTTTGAATCGAGCAACCTCTGTCCTCTCGTTCGGGTGACGGGCCATGACTGCGACCCATCGCATCAGTTTGGGCTCTTGAGGAAGCCCAGCTCCAACAGTAAGGTGCTGTGGGATCAGCATAGGAACCCTCTCCAGGCCAAAACTCACAACCAAAGCCCCATAACCAAAGGTCTTTAGTTGTCCGTTTTTGGCCCTGGTCAGTTGGCCTTTCAGATTGGCCAACACAGCATCACACCAGTTGAAGATAGTGCCTCGAAAGCAATCAACTGCCATACGCATCTGGGATCCGGTGGCAATATGTAATGCGGCAGCTCCGCAAAGTCTGGTGACAGTGAATGCAATCACCATGAGCTTAGGACGGGATATGGTCTTTATGTCTATCCCTTTGTCTCTAGCCTGGCTGTTGTAGTACTCTAGCCTGAGGCTATCGACAGACTGGCCACCTGGCCTAGCCCCAAACAGAGTCAAGTCTTCGCCTCTCTTAGGCAAACCAGTCAAGAAATATATGTCCGCCGGCTCGATTTCGAGCTGGTGGCCACCAATGAAGAAGCACTGGTCCTGTATGCTCCATCTTTCAACCAACCACTGTAAGAAATCCACCTGAGCCCTCATGCCAGGAATGGCCCAATATTTGTACAATCTGCACGCCCTCAAAGCATCAAGTGAGGGCTGATGATTCCATTCGGTAGCATCCACGTCCTAATGCTCTCGTTCACGCCAATCTAGCATGATGTACTCTCTGCATCAAGAATAAAGACAAATTAAAATGCTAGAAAATATTTTGTGTGGTCCATTTTTGAGAATTGTTGGGTTAAAAAGCCTTGCGACGGGGACCGCACCCTCCGCGTTAGACACAGTGCGTGGGACCGCACTTTGTCTACATGGAAGGTGCGGACCCCGAGATTTTTCCCAATGGAGAAAAAGTCGGGGTCCCCAGGCCCACAATGGTAAACCTGCGGGCCCCCGCGCGGGGGTTTTGTGCCTAAAAACCATCCCAAAAATGAAATAAATGACTAAAACAAGAAATTAAACGGTTAAAAATGAAGAGTGGGATGATGTGGATTACCTGGAGAAGACGACGTTCAATTCCGACGGTTGGATTTTCCACAATCTTCACGGGAAGTTTTCTAAGCAAAAGCACTATTTTCTCACCCAAACTCAAACGGTAAAAATGAATTGACAAAGACCCTTTTTATAAGTTTTTTGAGTAAATAAATTGCAAATTTGTTTATGTTTCACTTTAAAAAGGTATTTTTGCGACATTTTTATCTATTTCAAACAGGTATGAGTAATGTTTGTGTTTTTGTGCATAATAAAGGATTATTCAGGCGAAATCTATCATTTTCGACGAAAAAACATGTAGAGTCATCTTTAAGCTCTTTTCTGACTCCTAAAACATGAAAAGATTGTCGAGTGTTTCTTTTAAACTCGTTAAAACGGAATTAAAAGATGGCCCACTTACAACTCTTTTCCGACTGTAAAAAACATGAAAAGATTGCCAGATTTTTTTTCATTTCAAATTCGATATCGGTCATAAAACGACGTGTCGTTGATTGCTTTTTTACTTTTTCGGGTCAAAGGCACTAATGACGAAAAGTACTCCTTGGTCGTTAAAGATCAAGCGGTTCTCTCAAGTATTATTTTATACTTTTTTGGGCTTGGGAGACACAAATTTACGAAAAAGGTCAACCCTGGAGTCTTCTTAAGTTTTTCAGACTCTCTAAAATTGAAAAACGTCGAGTTTCTCCTATACTAGACTCGTTAAAATTTCACAGTAAAGGACCTGTTCAATTACAAACAGGAACGAACCAATCCTTCTTAGGGTTCGAATTTAAACTAAGTTGGACTCATCCGAAGGATGAGCTTATAATCAAGCAAATGTTATCCTCCTCAAGCTTGTCAAAAATAAAGAGGTACTTGCCAGAAATGGTGGGGGAAAAGAGAGAAAAATGAGCCTGTTTGTCATACTGTGTAACCACTCTTGAACACGACACTTTTATTCACCTGGGTTGGGAAATCCTTTGCCTAATAGTTGAACAAACCACATTGAAAGTCTTCAGCCGGTTTCTGGGTATTAACTTTGGCTCAATTTTCACCAAGCCATCTGTCGTGTCGTTATGTGTTCAAGAGATCACTGCCAATAAGCCATTCATCTGCAAAATATCTGTCATCCATTTTGACCATCCCTGAGTCGGTCCTTGCAACTAAATTTCTTCAACTTGATCTATGATTTTGTGTTGTGGGCTTGCCTACGACGGATCGCTTTCTATCGACATCAGCTCATTATCTAGAAAGACGATCTAGGAATCGTCAGTACCTTGAGATCTGCATGCCTCAATGGCAGGTTTCTCACCTTTAACGACAGTTTACATCATTGACTTTCGATCAAAGGATTCCGTGACATGTTCGACATCAATACATTTATTCGCATCTCATGGATTGTACTGGGTACTTTGAGAGCCATTGACATCACTGGTGGTTTCTCTCACACTTGTTAACAATTTACATCATTGACTGGTAATCAAGTGGTTTCTACCATGTTCGACATCAACACATTCATTCGCATGAATAGAATCGTACTGTTTCGGGAAGTAGAAATGAAGACCCTGGATCTAGTTTCCACAATCCAGGCTGCAAGGAATTTTGTATTCATTATATAATGGACTATTCATAAACAGATGGCTGCGTCCATACTGTGTCCACATGAGTCTATACTTGTGATGTTTTACAGGATCATTCCTGTATCAGAGCAGTAGTTAGTTTTTCTAGTCAGTTTTGATCTGAGTATGGGAATGCCTACCTCAGCAATGATATGATCTCATATATATATCTTGCATTGAATGTTTTTACAGGTTCTAACCGGGCTCTCCACAAGATGATCCTTGAAATGATAAAGTACTTCACTCTTCCTAAATGATAAGAAATCGTCATCTACTACAAACTTCGCACTTTAGAGGGCAATCTGTTACACAAAAATATCGTCACCATGATTATTTGCAGTCAGTATGGGTCTATCATCACTTGTACTATCCTCCTAAGCAAGTCTCAGATCTCAACTCTTCAAATCAAGCTTTGGAAATGAGAGAAAGACATTAAAAATCAATGTAACTCTAGTTCCGCACTTTCTCTCATGGTCACCTGCGGTCCCGCACCTTCTGTGTACAAAAACTGCGGACCTGCTTGCTCTGTCCCTAACGGTGTAGGTGCGGACCCCTGTGAAAGTTAAAAGGCGCAAGTTTTATCTTAAAAAACTCACTTTGGGTTAATTCTAGAGGTTTCTAGAAGGAATTTTGACGTGGATTGTTCGCTCTGAGGTGGTTCATGCATCCCAAAAGAGAAGGAGCTAATCCCTTGATGAGAGGAGCTATCCCTTTGAAGGAGGACCTAGTAACCTCCCTCCATTGCACTATAAATACAGGCATTGGGCTGGTTGCTAGGGAGGTTATAAGTTGAACATTTTTGAGGGTAAATGCTGGTGAAATCAAGACTTCCTAGTTGAGCTTAAGAGGAGAGATCACACATCTTTTTGTCTTCATTGGGGAGTGAGTGAAACTTGTCAAAGTAGAGGAGACTTCTTGTTGGACCCTGGGAAGAGCTTGTACAGTGTCAAGGCAAATGTTGTAAAGTTCTTCTTCTTTTGAATAAATACAATCAAACTCATTTTTCTCAACAAGTATCTTATGTTATTTGTTTCATGGACTCCTTGACTTTCATGTTAAATATGTTTTATGCAATTGGCTTTTCAGGTGCTATTTAATTTGTTTGCCTTGTTTATGTTTGCAGATTCGCGAAAAGGAACTCATTTGGATCGAAGGAGCGAGGGCATCCACAAGCTTGCGTTGGACCTAAGGTAGGCCCTAAAAACACTTGTTTGCTATTGTTTATCAAAGCATATTTAGAGAAAGATAGTGTTTGGTTGGTTTGCTTGTCATTAGGTCTTCTTTAGATTCTAGGAAGGTCTATCTTGTCCGCAAGATCGACTTATTCCGTGTGACACCTGGATTTCCTTTAGAGGCTCCGTCGAAGTTTAACTTTAAGAATCCAGCCGTGGGGTTGGAGAAATGCATGGTGTCGTTATATCCTGTCCTGGGTTCTTTCCACATCTGTGGAGCCACCATCCCTTGATGTAGGTTTAGCTTCTTTAAAATTTTCTCTTCTTCCGACGTCGTTTCCCAATCTTCTCCATTCCAAGTATCTGCAAGAATTGTCTCACGGATATGACTCAAGGTTTTTCCCCAGACTTGATCTTTTGTCATCTCTTTGTTTTGGAAAGTTCTTCTGTTTCTTTCTTTCCAGATCATCCACATATTCATCCCTACTGCTAGGCTCCAAGCTCGCCTAACCACCGAGCTCGTAAATTGTCCACCTCCCCAAATTTTAATAGTGTTTTTAATGTTCTGTTGATCTCTGTGGGTTTTTCTGAAGAGCTTCCTGACCTCTTCCCACTGTTGCTAAGATTCCTTACACGAGTTAAGGAGGTGTTCTTGTGTTTCCTATTCTTGTTTGCAGAGAATGCATCTGGGGGGGCCGTGTATGCCTCTCTTTTGGAGTTGATCCCAGGTCAGGATACGACTTTTGCAACCAACCATATGAAGTGTGCCACCTTTGGCCACCAATTGCTATTCCATATTTGTTTCCAATTAACTGTCGTATCCTCTGGTTCTCTAGGGGTTATAAGATGGTAAGCTTCTTTAATTGAAAATTTTCCTTTTATTGTGTGTCCCCATCTCAGAATGTCCAGTCCAGATCTTATAGGTATTCTCCTTGTCTGCATTTCCTTTTGATATAACTCTTTTTGTTCTTCAACAATTTGATCCATCCATTCTTCCGGATTCTTCCAGATTCTCCATACTTCATCTTGGCTCTCCATCTTCCAGAAGTCCTTTACAAAATTCATTCCCTTCTCCTTTGCTTTTTGGCCAATATCTGTTAGGGCTTGTAGTCCATTTAGTCTTTCTCTTTGCTGCCAGGCCTCCTCCCAAAACTTGGCTGAGCTACTGTCCCTGATTTCCCAAAAAGCATGCCTGGTTATTATTTCTTTGTTTAGACTGGCTAGGTTCCAGATTGTCGACCCTTTCGGTGTATCTCTTATTCTCAATATTTCGTATGGTTTTGCAGGCATATTATATTTTTTTGTCCATATTCTTTTCCATAGGTCATTTCCTCCATTCAACCAGTGCCACCACAGCTTCGCACCCATTGCATGATTCAGGATATAGGGATCTCTAAGGCCTAATCCTCCCTCTGTCTTACTTTTCACCAAATCCTTCCAAGATACTAAAGACCATTTTATTTGATCCTTCTGACCTCCCCATATAAATTTTTTGAAGATCTCTGTCATCTTTGCACACACTCCTTTTGGGGCAGCCATTGTTGATAGTTGATATTTTGGGATTGATTGAAGGACTGCCTTAACTAAAACAACTCTTCCCGCAAAATTCAGAGTTCTGAAAGACCAATTAGCTAGTTTTCTAGCAATTTTCTCTATTGTATGTTGCCAATTTGACATCCTCAGGGGATTAAGGGCTAATGGGGTTCCAAGATATATTCTTGGGAGTTCTCCTGAATGAAATCCTAGAGTTCTTGTTAAATTTTTTTTGATGTTTCCAGCAGTGTTAAAAAAATAAGTGCAGGGCTTGTCATTGTAAATTGTGTGCCAGAAGTTGTCATGAAAAGGTCTAAAATTGCTTTGATTCTACGGGCCTCTCTGAGGGACACATTACAGAACAACATAATGTCGTCTACAAATTGCTGGTGGGTGATGGGAAGGTTGTTACCCCATATTTGAATTCCCTTAAGCTTTCTTTCTCTTACCTCTTTTTTGATGTATCTTCCTAAGCCTTCTACAGCTATGATGAACAGGAAAGGGGACAACGGATCCCCCTGTCGGAGTCCTCTAGATGCTTTAAAAGGCTGGGAGGGGGTTCCATTCACAAGGATGGAGAAATTGGTTGAAGAGATCATGGCAGAAATCCATTCAATCCATCTATTACAGAAGCCAAAAGCCCTTAGAACTTCTTTCAGATACTTCCAATTTAGACGGTCATAAGCTTTTGAAAGGTCAAGTTTAATCATCATCCCTACTTCCTTTTTAACTTTTAATGAGTGCACTACTTCTTGGGAGACCACAAGTCCATCCAGGATTTGCCGACCTTCAATGAAGCTTGTTTGTTCCGGGGAAATAATGCTAGATAAGATAGGCTTGAGTCTTTTAGCCAGAAGGGTAGCTATTATCTTATATATCACATTATAGAGGGCAATAGGTCTAAAGCCCTGGGGGACTTCAAACCTAGTTTCCTTCAGAATTAGAGATAAGAGAGTTGAGTTTAGGCTTGTACTTACCTTCTGGTTCCTTCTTGATTCTTCCACCACGTCCAATATGTCTTGGCCCAAGAAGTCCCATCCTGCTTGATAGAATTCCACCGTGAATCCGTCAGGGCCTGGGGCTTTATTCTTTTTCATCCCTTTCACTATCTCCTCTACTTCTTCCAAGGTAGCTGCCCTCATTAGGGCTAGGTTTTGTTCTCTAGTTATCTGACTCGTGATCTCTTTACATATTCTTTCAATAGCTTCTCCACGTACTACATTGGGTTCAGTGAGGAGGTCCTTGAAATGCTTAACCAAGACTTGTTCTATTTCCTTATGCTATGTAACTCTTGTCCCTGTTTCATATTTAATAGAGAAAATTCTATTTCTTTTCCTTATTTGGATCATTGCTTGGTGGAAGAACTTTGTATTCTTTTCCCCTTCTCTTAACCAATTTACCCTAGATTTTTGCATCCACAAGATTTCTTCTTGCTTTCGCCTCTCTTCCAATTGTCCTATCAGGATCCCTTCCTCTATGGCCAAGTCATCGCTTCTACCTGTGTTTATTATTTCTTGTTGTATTTGCTTCATCTTTTGGTCTAGAAGCTGCTGATCTTTGAGTATATTTCCAAATTCCTCCTTGTTCCATTTCTTGATGTTGCCTTTCAGTTCTTTTAGTTTCAGCTGGAATGTCTGCATTCTGTTTCTTCCTTTCTAACTACTTTGTTTCCACCATTCTTCTACTTTCTTCTTAAAATTTTTATCCCTCAACCAAAAGGCTTCGAACCTAAAGGGATTTCTCTTAGGGCTAGCTTTAATGTCCAGTTCCACTTTAATCGGCCAATGATCCGATCCCATTCTAGGAAGAATCACAACTTCGATGAAAATATCCCAATTTATGATTTGTTCTAACATTAGAAAGCGATCTAGTCTGGAGGCGATCTGGTGTCTGCCTCCCCTCCTGTTATTCCATGTATGTATTCTGTTTGTTGTCTGTATGTCTACAAGCCTTTGTTCTACTATCCAATCTCCAAAGGCTTCCATGTCTGCCTCTGTTCTTTTGAGCCCGCCCTTTTTTTTGTTTAATGATTTTATCATATTGAAATCCCCTCCCACTATCCAAAGTGAAACTGGATACAGAGATCACATGACTGCCAGGTTGTGAAGGAAAGCCCTGCGTTCACTCTGTATATGGGGTCCATACAAATTAGATAGGAGGATCCATTCTTGAGAGCCTAGAATTCTGAATCTACCTGAGAGGATGCGTGCTATGCTGGTCCAGTCTTCAAATTGGACTTCCTCTGGGTTCCATAGGATTGCTACTCCTCCAGCACTGCCTGTCGCATCTTGACCAATGACCTCATAATGCAGCCTGAGATTGTTCATTATTTCTTTTAGTTTGCTTTCTCGTACTTTTGTTTCTTGGATTAGCATTATATTTGGTTTATCTCTTTTGGGCCTCTCCTTCAGATATCTTTGTTTTCCCTTACTATTTAGCCCTCTGATATTCCAGCTTGTAATAATCATTTCAATAGTTTGAGGGGCTGTTGGAAAACCTCCGACAATGGTACAACTTTTCCTGAGTTCACCAACATATCTCCTACCATTTGGATTGTCTCACTCATAGGTTTCCTTCCTCTTTTCCTTCCGCCCTTCCCTGTGATTCCTGTTTCAATGTTCTGGTCTCCTTGTGATCCAAGTTGCTCTGGTTGCTTTGCTATCCATCTCCCTCACTTTTCTTTGTATCTTTGGAACATATCTTTGTAGAGTTGTTTCTGGTCTTCTGGTATGAACCGTTCATCTAGGTGCTTCCATTCCTGTAGAAGTTTTCTCATGACCTGTTCCTCCTCTCCTTCTTGTTCCTGCTGAGGATCTATTTCCATTTGGATCTGTTCTTGCTCCCTATCTCCCTTCTCTCCCTCTTTTTCCAATTCTATATTATTCAGTTCCTTCTTTCCTTTTTTGTTTTCTTTCTGGATTTCTCCTATTTATTCTTCCTCTTCTTCACCTTCTGCTTCCATTTTTAAATCTCGTAGGACCTCAAACTGATTTTGACTTTTCTGATTGCCTTCTGGATGAGAGGGATTTAGTTTGGTTTTTCCTTTTTGGGGTCTCCTTCTTCTCTGTACTTCTATAAACCCTCCCCTGTTTCCTTCGTTCGTCTTCCTCTCCTACTCTGTAATTCTCTTTTCATCCACCTGATTTATAGGAGTGTTGACTTCATTCATCGGGCATTGTTTAAACAAATGGCCATACTCATGGCACTGTCTGCACCTGAACGGGATGTGTTCGTAATCAACTGGCTGTTGCCAAACTTAATCATGATATTCTATTTCAATATGATCCGACAGTGGTTCTGTGATATTCATATAGACACAGATCCTTGCATATGATGTGTATCTACCTCTCTTGGTGGTTTCTGCTACCTTCACAAAGGTCCCAATTGAGTTCCCAATTCCTTCTAAAATCTCTGGATCCCAAAATTCAATCGGGAGCCCAAAAAGTCTGACCCACACTGGTGTTGCTAACATTTTTTCTTTTTCCAGATTGTAACACTCTTCCCATTGCCTCATGAAGAGTCCTGCGTTATTGAAGAAGTATGGACCCTCTTCAAATATTCTTTCCTTGTCCTCTAGATTTGCAAATATTACTATGAAAAAGCCCTTTGCCCCTAATTTAAGATCTATATGCCCTTTGGGTCTCCACTTCTGTTGTATCCATTTTGTCAAATCCTTCTCAGACAGCCATGTTCCTACAAACTTGCAAATATGTGCGTGGTCTTTCATATATCCTCTGTACTCCTCTAATTTATTATTAGGAACTACGAACCTGGGTTTTTTTGTTGCCCTCGGTAGACATCTGTTCCCTGTCATCGCTTGCCATATTGCTCCCATCACCGGTGCTTCCCTGTCGCGATTCCCCGGCTCGCCATTTGCTCCTATTCGGCTTGATTCCCCTACCGTGATTTCTTTGTAGGAGGGGATCTCTTCCCCTCGCTTGCTTCAGTCATTCCTTTCAGTCTATTCTGATCTTGGTGGCTTCTTCTTTTATTTTTCTTGACGTTGTGTTGATACTTGATTCTGCAGGTGGGTACGGGATCCCTTGCACCTCTCCGCGGGCAGGTCCGCCTGGGGTTGCCTGTTCCCAAACCCTAACCCTAGTTTCCCATCACCGATAGCTCAGACAATTCCCAAGTCTCCTCTCATTCACATCCATGCCAAAATTTAATCTTGACCATTGATCTGGAAGAAGAAATTCGAAGTTGTTGAAGAAGGCTTTAATCCTGGTCCAAAAAATAAATTTTCAATTTTTTCTCCTTGAAAAATATCCCTTCAATTAACCACCAGGGTCCAAATGTTTGTTTTTTTCTTAAAAAACCAATTTTTTTTCCTTTGATAGAGGGCCTCAAAAATATTTTCCAATTTCTTTTCTCAAAATTCCCTCATTCAATTTGACCACTTGGACCAAAAAATCGATTTCCCTTAAAAAAACATTTTTTCCTCTTGGAAATAATTCTTCTTGTGGACCAACGAATTCTTTCTCGGGAATGAGTCTTTCAAATTTAATCTTCCTTGGAAATGACCATCTTCTCAATAATTCGATTTTTTCCACCTGGAGAGAATATTATTCTCTCTCATTTAATTTTTCTGACCATTTTCTAGCTAATTATTTAGCCCTTTTAATCAGAAAAAAGAAATAAAAATAATTTGAGGTGATAAACATAATTTCAACCCTCAAAAAATTGTCTAACTATAGAGTTGAGGCGTAGAGGTTCTAATTATGAATACTCTACCCCCTTCAACTTCTATATACATTACATTTTTCAATTTACATCGAAATAATTATTAAAATCGTGACGAGTGGGAAATTTTAATAATTAACACTAGAATCTATATGATCTAGCATAATAATTTACATAGAAGCTATACAATAGGACTCACCTAAGACATCACCATAGAGCCCCACTCTAGATTTGGGGTATATTTGGGAGAAAAACTCTATTGATTATAAGGGTTTATAAAACATGAAAATTGGCGGAGGGTAAAAAACTCCCTAGAGTGAAAGTCTTTGCTGAGAATATTAAGCTTACATAGGTTCTTTTCATGGATTTGTAAACATACTAGAATAATTTTTACGAAGGCCATGCAGGGGTACAAAATTTGGATTATAATATAAGACCAAAAGCTGAAAGATGATGATGAAATATTCAAAACTTTGACTCCTCTTTGAAAAAAATTGTAGTGTTCTCTACTATAGGGTAGTTGACCCTTGTGTGGTCAATAGTGACCACATGTCATAGAGGAACCTAACCTTTTATCTACCCTTGTGGTTTGCATCTAATCTATCACTCACCACAAACTACTACCACATATCAAAGTTAAATCCCGTCTTCTATCCATTATTACGATCTATGGCCTAAATCCTATCTCCAATCTAATCCCATGATTTATGGGTAAGCTACCACTCACCACAAATCACTACTGCATATCATAGTTGAAACTCACCTACAACCTAACCTTGTGATTTGTGGCTAACCTAACCACAATTATCTCTCCCAATTTGCAGTTAAGGCCAACCACACTCTAACTTTACAACTTGTGATTCAGTTTTAAAGAATGATTTATCTTGTAGTTTGAATAACATTTTATTTGGCCGTGAATATCTTTAAAATGTTCGGTATTATTGACCTTTATTGCTTTAGTATTTCATTGTCTACCGGTGAAATGGGTCCAACAACTAGGAAGAAATATGGGAGAGATCTACCAGAGAGTAGTATCGGGGGAGTTGTCTAGTCAATTTAATGTCTTAAATTGCTCTACATAAATTATCAATCCGGGTATCGTAAACTGATGAAGTGTGGTGCACCATATGTGCTTAGTTAACTTTTTTCTTACTTCGTTGTTTTATAGTTTATGTTGTTTTGGGGGTTTTGTTCTTGTTGGTTTCCTAAAGTGTCTAATGCAAATAAAAATCCTATTCTAAGGTCTTAAGAATACTTTTAAAGGACAAGTATGGATAGAGATTTCAAGACAAGGCCTATGTCCCTAATGGTAACTTCCAAAACTTAGCACTTCAAAAGATCTTAAAACATGTTATTGATGGAATTAGTACTTAAACAAAAGTGTAAATATGCAGCTACTTCAATCAAAATAGAATGCAATAACCAATCAATGAGCTAGTGACTATGAAACCCAGTATCCTTGCTGCTGTATGAAAAAGAAAGTAAAAACTGAACTTAAAGCAACTCAAAGACTGAAAGCAAAGCAACTAATTCATCACACTACTTCAACTCTTCTGATCCTTTACCCTTCAGCTCAATCTACCTTATGGGAAGCAATCATGAATAAGTTAAGCAGTATGATATCTAAATTGTAGGAAAGTAAATGAGCAAAACAAAACTGATTGAAATAACAATGCTGGAATTAGAACTCAAAAAAAAAAAAAATTAGCAGAAGGACAAGATGATTCCGTCATGTCATTAGTCATTAAAAAGCTATGTGCATTACTAACCTACAATCAACCGGTTGAACACACTTGCATGAATTAAAATTGCATGAATGAAAAATCTAATCTACCAACTTGAAAGCAATCAAATGACATAATGAAATCAAAGAAAAATTTACAAAATGAAATCTACTCTACCTTACATTCTAATATGCTCCATGAAATTTACTTCACATCTCCTTCCATGTTGAGAACATCAAAGCTTTATTCAAATTATTCAAAATTACGAAGTACAACAAAGCTCTCCAAAGCTTTCAAAAGCCATCAAGGAAGAACTAAAAACTCACAAGCTAAAAAGACTTAAGAACTCCAAACTCTAAGCTAAAGAACTCACAAGCTAAAAGACTAATAAGCTAAGCTCTAAGCTAAAAAGGACTAACAAATGAAGGAGAGAGATCTCCTATTTATACAAAAAGATGAGAGCCATCTCATTAATGAGAGTCCATGAATCTCTCCCTCTACCTCTAGAGTCCTAATCAAAATAGGAACTGATAAGACACATGTCTTCTTAGAGTTACAATACAATTAGGAGATGTGACACATATCCTCATGATCCCATGATTCTTTCCACTCAAATTTGAATTTGGCCTTAGAGTGCCACATAAGGGTCTTCTAGAAGCCTCCTTTCAATCTACACATGTCAACAATCTCAACCCATTTGTTAGGTACAAGCATATGCACATTATTTTCTAATGTTTAACCACAAATTCACTTAAAAGGTTTAGAAATAATAAAGATTGGAAAAACATAAAGGTGGCCCAATGATAATGAAAGTGGGATGAATGTGGTGACATAGTAGTGAAATGGAGGTGAAATGGAGGTGATATAATGGACATAATAGTGAAAGTGTAATGGAAATGAATGACATTTTAAAGACTCAACATACCCCCCAACTGAAGCTATTGCATGTCCTCATGCAATATATATTACATTAACTCTTTTGATCCTTGAGCTTTGGCTTAACTTTGCATGATATCATTTGATAACTTCATATTTATGCAAAGTGTTTCACTTGAATTGCAACATGGTTGGTTCTTGTCTTACAACCATTTTTTTTTTTTTTTTGTTGCCTTCTATTTTGATCTTTGAACTTTGCATAATGATATTTTGATTATTGTTGCAAAGTATATCTTTATTGGATTGCATGATGGTTGGTTCTTGTGTGACAACCATGATTTTGTTTGTATCCAATTTATCCTTTAAGCACTTTTTTCAAAAGCCATTGTATGCTCATGATAGCAATGTAATAATTAATATATGTTGGAAGTATGTGGGCTCCTGAATATGATATGGACATGGCAAGATATGAATATGAATGTATTTCCCCCCCGCCCCCCAACTGATGGTATTGGCAATTTTATGAAATGAGGAAGAGAAATGTTTTTCCAACAATTATCATTCTAGCTTTTTATGGAATTCTATGGTCAAAAGTTAGAAAATGACGTACCTTCACTTACCCTTTGGAATGGATGAGTTGTATGTGTAGTGGCTGAAAATTTCTGAACATATTCTTCTTCAAGTGGCTGAACAAGAGGAGTCATGGATAGAGAGATAAGATGACTTTTTATTGCTTCTACTAAAACTTGCTGAATCTGCTCCAAAATGCTAAAAATAATAGTCTTCATGTCTTCAAAACTCACTGGCACAATTCCTACTATGTGAAAAGATGTTCTGATGTCGAACATAGTAGGAAATTGTTGGCTTAGTGGCCATTAATGGATGCCACTAGTCAACACGAGAACTCTCACCATTGATGACAATGAGAGTCAAGATGCCCAAACACATCTTGCTAGGCACAAATGAATTTGTCGATGTCGAGTCATCTAGAAGATCTAATGAACAAGGGACATTAATGTATTCCCATTGTTTGTAAGCATGAGGACTTGCCATTAAGGCATGCAAGCCTCAAGGTGTTTTTACAAAGAACTTAGACTCAAAGGACTATGGACTCAATATTTTGCATTGAAGCAGGGCTTATTTGCGGAATGAAAATGACAAGGAATGGAAGATGAAAATGGAAGATGGCAATGGAGAGTAGAAATGGTAATGGGCAATAAGCATATGAATGAGCCTCTTGCTTTTATTTGTGGGTTATGAATGGACAAAAAGATATGGAAAGTGTATGTGAATGTAAATGGAAAATATGGAGGAAAATGAGATGAATGGTTTATTATGAAGTATGGATGTGATGGATGGATGTGATGGATACAATAGTATCTGAAAGTTTTTCAAGTGTTTTGATCTGATTTTGCATCAGCATATTTCCTCTTTGTTGCTGATCATCCTCTTATGAAACAAATTGGTCTCTTAGAGAGACACCATTCTCTTGGAGTCATTTGTCCTTCCTCCTGGAACCTGGAAAAAAAACTAATACTTCTTCTGCAATGGAATGTAAGATTATCAAAGGAGAGAGGTGATCAATCTCTCTAGTTATGATATTTACACACAAAACTAGGAATTCGTATTAATGAAACAAGTTCTCAAAGGAAAAATCAAAAGAATTTATACCTGCTTTGGAATTGGTGCCGAAGTTTAATTTTGCTTCTTTTCAACAATTTATTTCATTATTTTCCATTTCAAGCTCTAATGATATATTTCTCATTGTGTAGATCTTGTTGAGATCTTTCCAACGATACTTAAATCATCGAAATCTGATTTTGTATGAGAAAGATAGGCTGATTTGAACAATGAGGTTTTTCTGGCTGCGAAATTAGACTTTAGCTGCGGAATGTGCACGGTTCTGTAGCTAAAAATCTTGGATACAAAGTTAGCCATTCATTTTTCATCATCAATCCAAAATTAATCAATACCTTCAGAAAAGTGAGCAAATAACTTATTCATTTCATTGATTCAAAATTATTATTTTTTCTTGACATGCAGCGACTTAGTGTGGCGACTTTGTGATAACACTCAACTTGACTTCTCTTTGACCGAGGTCTTTTTCATCAAATTTGACCGAATGAATAGGACACCATCCATGTAATGACATTCCCCCAGCTACCCATGTGGCTTGTTTTGCTTGATGACACCTGTAACCTAGAGTTTAACAAAACAGCTGCGGAAAGTTAAGCCAGCTGCGGAAAGTTGAGTCAGCTGCAAAGTTAGGCCAGCTGCGGAAATTTGAGTCAGCTGCGGAAAATGGCTGCAACAGTCAACCATCAGTTTTAAGTTATTTTCTTCATTGTCTGCATTGTAGGAACTCTGTGAATTGTAGTGGCATATGGAGCAAACCAAGGTACTTACTCTTTTGCTGCATTTTTTTTTTTGTGTGCTGACGGATTTTATATCATTGCATGCCTTTTGGTATTCATATAATACAAATCGATTGAACACAGATTCAGACTGTTTGTGTGTGACACTTATAGTTTATACCATCAGCCAAAATAAATTTAAGGTGTTGACGAATTGACTTTTTCAACAAAAGCACGTGAAGTGATAATAGTTGTGTTAGCGGGGAATGGAGAAGGTTTGACACAGCGTCCCCATATGTAACATGAAACTGCCTGAAGAAACCATTCACGGATTCAACCAAACAAACCACGACATCCACCTTGGCATAATGAAGTATGAGTAAAAGACGGAAGTTGTGAGGCATGGTGGGAGACGTGGGCGAGTCTGAGTTAAAAATGGAATAGGATTAGACGGGTGGCGGAAGACGTGTTATTTCAAACAACCAAAGCGTGCCGTGTTTGAATTGTTCTCTATTCATTTAATAAAAATATTTTTCTCCTCATATTCAGTGACACGGTGGATGACCTGGCCACCAAGGAAATCAAATCTAAGTGGATTTCTCAAGGAAATCAAAATATGGCCGCAACTATTAAAAAACACTGATTTTTTTCACACGCGGTAGACAAAAATGCACTCCAAAGAACCACAAATTTCTCCCAAACCGCCACGAATCTCTTCAAACGGTTTCTGGGTTATCTAATTGACGTAGCTGGCGAAAAAACTCATGTTTTCTTTTCTTCAAATTCGCCTCTGTTTGGGCAAATCGAGCATTTGAAATTTAGACATTTTTCTGTGTTTTACGTTTTTCTGAGTTGCTACATTCGGCTGTGAAATTGATTTTGAAATTTTTTTTATATGCGATCACAGCACAAACAGATTTAACCATTATTTAGTATATTCTTTGATTTCTTCAGCAAAAATACGCCTTCTTGCTCTTCCTTCAGTGCAACCTTAAGACCTGCCATCAGCGTACAGTTCCCTGTGACCTTTAGAGCTTAACAACAAACTGCAAAGACATCTCACAAATTCTATCATCTTCGCATCATCATTATTCTTGCCTAAAACAACTTTGTTTGCCCTTATTTAAATAGCCCATGTTCTCTAGAATTTAAACTTCGCCATTTGCAATTTGGGATTTGGTTGTTGGCAAGATCTCTTCAACATATGAAGATTGTGGCTGCTAGCACTTTGTCTCGACTTCAAAGTCATGGATTTTGTTTGGAATCAGATTTTTCGATTAGACTATGTAAGCTTCCAATGCATATTCCACCATCGTTATGATATAAACTCACTTCTAAATGCATTTTTTTTTAATGATTGTGCAGGTTTGTTTCAGGCCAAAGCTTAAACAGGGAGGCATATTTTCTTGTTGAGCCACAGTGAAAGCTAGGATTCAAGATAGCCATAGATTGTTTTTCTCTTTTTTTTTTTCTTCTCTGAAATTGTAAAATTTTATAAAAAGGATTAATGATTTTCAATTTCAGGCAGCAAATACTTCAAGAAAAACATGCTAAAAATAGGACTTTGACTGAGGTCTTATGCTGGTTTTTCATCGATCTGAGCTGGGTGACTAGGATAGGATCCATGTCGGGACAATTCTGAAGATGCCCATGTGGTCGATTTCTCCATTGGATGCTTGTAACCTGCTAAACCTTGAAACAACTGCGGAATTCTCAACTAGCTGCGGAATCAGGGCACTTTCCGCAGCTAAGTTGCAAAACCTTATTAGAACAGGATACAGTGTTTTGAAGACCACTACAAACCATAACCAGACAATTTTGGACAATTTGAACCTATCAAAGCAGTTGAGTTTCATTTTTTCATTTTTTTCATTTTTTTTTAATCAATTGAAATGATGAAGTTTATTTTGTCTCCTCTTTTTTTTTTTCTTTTCTTTTTTTACATAACAATTCTTTTTCTGATCCTCTAGATCACACAAAGTGCAAGAGGAGAGCATACTCAAGAATTATTAATTATTAATTTTTATTTTTTATTTTTACATAACAATCCTTTTTCTGATCCTCCAGATCACACAAAGTGCAGGAGGAGAGCATACTCAAGAATTGTTAATTTTTTTTTTTAGATGTAAGAAATAAGGTCTCCTAATTACACTTCCCTGGCAACGGTGCCAAAATGTCTAGTCAATTTAATGTCTTAAATTGTTCTACATAAATTATCAATCCGGGTATCGTAAACTGATGAAGTGTGGTGCACCATATGTGCTTAGTTAACATTTTTCTTACTTCGTTGTTTTACAGTTTATGTTGTTTTGGGGGTTTCGTTCTTGTTGGTTTCCTAAAGTGTCTAATGCAAATAAAAATCCTATTCTAAGGTCTTAAGAATACTTTTAAAGGACAAGTATGGATAGAGATTTCAAGACAAGGCCTATGTCCCTAATGGTAGCTTCCAAAACTTAGCACTTCAAAAGATCTTAAAACATGTTATTGATGGAATTAGTACTTAAACAAAAGTGTAAATATGCAGCTATTTCAATCAAAATAGAATGCAATAACCAATCAATGAGCTAGTGACTATGAAACCCAGTATCCTTGCTGCTGTATGAAAAAGAAAGTAAAAACTGAACTTAAAGCAACTCAAAGACTGAAAGCAAAGCAACTAATTCATCACACTACTTCAACTCTTCTGATCCTTTACCCTTCAGCTCAATCTACCTTATGGGAAGCAATCATGAACAAGTTAAGAAATATGATATTTAAATTGCATAAAGGAAACTAATCACACTACTTCAACTCTTCTGATCCTTTACCCTTAAGCCCAATCTACCTTATGGGAAGCAATCATGAATAAGTTAAGCAATATGATATCTAAATTGCAGGAAAGTAAATGAGCAAAACAAAACTGATTGAAATAACAATGCTGGAATTAGAACTCAAAAAAAATAAATAAGCAGAAGGACAAGATGATTCCTTCATGTCATTAGTCATTAAAAAGCTATGTGCATTACTAACCTACAATCAACCGGTTGAACACACTTGCATGAATTAAAATTGCGTGAATGAAAAATCTAATCTACCAACTTGAAAGCAATCAAATGAAATTATGAAATCAAAGCAAAATTTACAAAATGAAATCTACTCTACCTTACATTCTAATATGCTCCATGACATCTACTTCACATCTCCTTCCATGTTGAGAACATCAAAGCTTTATTCAAATTCTTCAAAATTACAAAGTACAACAAAGCTCTTCAAAGCTTTCAAAAGCCATCAAGGAAGAACTACAAACTCACAAGCTAAAAAGACTTAAGAACTCCAAACTCTAAGCTAAAGAACTCACAAGCTAAAAGACTAATAAGCTAAGCTCTAAGCTAAAAAGGACTAACAAATGAAGGAGAGAGATCTCCTATTTATACAAAAAGATGAGAGCCATCTCATTAATGAGAGTCCATGAATCTCTCCCTCTACCTCTAGAGTCCTAATCAAAATAGAAACTGATAAGACACATGTCTTCTTAGAGTTACAATACAATTAGGAGATGTCACACATATCCTCATGATCCCATGATTCTTACCACTCAAATTCGAATTTGGCCTTAGAGTGCCACATAAGGGTCTTCTAGAAGCCTCCTTTCAACCTACACATGTCAACAATCTCAACCCATTTGTTAGGTATAAGCATATGCACATTATTTTCTAATGTTTAACCACAAATTCACTTAAAAGGCTTAGAAATAATAAAGATTGGAAAAACATAAAGGTGGCCCAATGATAATGAAAGTGGGATGAATGTGGTGACATAGTAGTGAAATGGAGGTGATATAATGGATATAATAGTGAAAGTGTAATGGAAATGAATGACATTTTCAAGACTCAACAGGAGTTGTGGAAATCCCTTTCAACATAGTACCTCTATATATAGACATTGCTTGCTACATTGATAAGACAATGGAGCTAAATTTGGCTAAGATATATTGATTCTTTTCCAAGAAGGAAGCAAAGGTTCCAAAGGATGAAGAAGATTTCCAAGTACATATTAAGGTTAAGAAATCATGTTTTCACAAGGTTGTATCCTATCTGACCATGTTTCCATGTGTAGAGATAGTTGAATGGATTCTTCAACATATAGATGAAAATGATACCATAGTCAGAAATGACCCATGTGAACCTATAAAAACTTACATGACGTCTGACATAACTACATATTATAGGTTTCCCAAGCACAATACAATCCTCAACACAAAATGGTTTTCTAGCTTCACTAAATCAACAAAAGACATTTTGAAATATTGGTGGGAAGAACCAAGAAAATTGAGGCAAAAGGATGATGGAATTTACAAGACCAAAGCACTCAGGAAAGTCTACTAGCTGCTAGAAACCATGTGTTATAAGATGTATGGTAAACAAGAAAGTTGGGTTCCTATGATGTATGCATGTGCTATGGATGGAACCATCTTCAACTGGGTAGATACCTTTACCTCATCAATCCAGAAAAATATTAAAAAGGTGAAGAACACCATGGAAGGAGAGTGATAGGAATTTTACATGGCATCTTACTTGCTAGATTCCTTGTGTGCTAGGTGTGAGATCAAGGGTTTGGGATGGAGATGGAGTTCCAATCAAGACATTCCACCAATACATATATACTAAAAATATTATGGGACACAGGTTACAAAGGGATATATGATCGAACACTATATCAAAGACTGTTCGACACGAAGCCTCCTTATATGTCGAAAATAGCCAGAGCATCCTTGCAACATGTTGCAGATTGGTTCTCCCTTGGAGATACCACACACATTATGGTATTTGGTGCATACAAAATTCTCACTAATTACCTACATTCTTCATAGACAAAGTAGTTATGAAAGAAGTAGCATACCAACTTACTACAAGAGTGGCCATTAACATTATGGATAATATGTTGTCCTTGATGGAAACCTATATGTCAAATATATCCTTGATGTCAACCTAGTTATAATATGATGTGTTGTACTTGATGAGTATAGAACAGTTGTAGATGACATGAATATTGATGCAGATATTGCAGAAATGAGGAAGTATATTGGCATGTGAAGTTGGAAAATAATATGCGACCTCTATGAAGCAAAGTCACATGCATATGCAGGTTTAATGAACAAAAGTTGTGTATTTGATATTACCCATGGAAAATAGAAAACCATGAACTTTTCTGATGGTAATCGCCCATAATATTATGTCAGCAATGTCCATTTAATCCCATTAACAATCACTGACAACATTACCAAAAGATTTGCCTGTGGTATTGGCAAGGAAAATGACTATAAAAGGAGATTAAGATCAAGGAGTTGAGTGTGCATTGGATGGATTATTTTTGTGTGATTTGATCTGGAACAAGTGTGCACCAGGGAGCAAGGAGAAGACTCAGATCTAAAAGATCTAAAATTGTATTTAAGAGATAATGGATATGTTTGGTTGATTTTCTTGTTGTAGATATAATTATGGGAAAATGTCTAAGATCTATTGTCATAGAGCTATGATATGATATGTGATTATGACAAAGTTTGTATGTAGGGCAAAGATAATGATTGTCGAGATCTAGTTTGATGTGTTTATTGATTAATGTGTTGATATTTGTACGGGGTTGTATTCCTAAATACCGTCTACATGCACAAATTTGCTTCAGAATAGTCGCGTATACTTTCTGAGTTAATGTGGGTTGATTAAATTAACTTCTTATTGGTAATTATGATTGGTGGTTGGCCCTGTGATGTATGATGATAGTTGTTTTCTTGTTGATTGATGAGTATATTTATGGTTGATGATAATTTTTTGGCTTGGAATTTGGCATATTGAAAACTCGTTGAAGAGAGTGTTTGAATGGCTTTAGCATCTTGATGAGTTTGTTACAGTAAGTATTCACAAGTTGTGTTTACTGCAGAGAGAGTTTGAAAAAGAGTAAGTTTTGGTATTCAATGATTTGAGATATGTAAGCAGGTTTTATGCATAACAAACACATATATATGTGGTTCCCTTTTAGAAAAGTCACATTTATATTTTGACGTGAATTTGATCAGGGTTTGTAATGAAAATATTTTGGTTTTATGTTATTTGCTAATGATTGAGAAGGATGTCTAGTACCTGAAAGTTTGGTTAATTAGTGATTGATTAATGATTGGTCTTGGTTTGATTAGTGATTGGTTTCATAAAGAGTATTGGTATTTCGTATTTAGCGTTTGGTTTTAGAATGTTCAATTGGTATTGAGCATAATGTTGGGTGTGGGTCAAGTTTGAAAATTCGATGAAAGGTGGCATGCATGTTTTGATGGTTGATTGAGCCAGGTGGATAATGTATGAAATATTATGAAACATGGTCCACAAAGGTGTTGGAGTTTGGAGCCTTGAGTAAGGGAGTCGGAGCTTCCTTCTGGTAGGAGCTGGTAAACTTGATTAGGGGGTTGTAGCTCCCTTCCAATGGGTGCTAGAGAATGACTGGAGGTTGTAGACTCCTTTAAGTAGGATCCTGTGTGCTAGCAAGAGTTTGTGCCAATATAGAATTGTAAGAATATTTTATTTATAATAAAAGAAGAAGACAAAGATGATAATAGCGGTGGTTTTCTCCCACATTAGGTTTCTACCTAAAATCCCGATGTCCTTATGTGTTGATGTGTTGTTTATCTAATATTTACTGCTCATGATTAGTGAATAATGAATGGAAAATGAAATGATGATGCAGTGGTTAATTTAAACAATTGATGGAAATTGTAAAAAATGGTAATTTGCATATACGCGACTTTAATTAACTGAATGCACCTACACATGCAAGTTATTTGAATAACAATAGCATACATTTCTTTGAATTTGAAATTAAAGATTAAGTAAAATAAAAATATTGATTCACACAGGCCACACACACCCCCCCCATCAATATTTTTCTTAATAATGGCTAGCTCATTGCTAAAATACAAGAAAGCTCCCTCACCTACATTTCCATTGAATATTGGAGAATATTGCATTAAAAATTTCAAGGATGTAGATGAAGAAGCCAAATATTTGGAATATTTTGGGTTTGGTGAACTAAGTTTTATTTTTTATTTTTTTATTTTTAACACAATCGATTAATGTTTTTCGTTCAAAAAAATATGTGGAGATGAACTCCCATTACAATGATTTTGGCATCAGTCAAGCTAAGGAGGAGACATACCCAGTCAGCATGGAGGCTGAGGTTGTATGTTCCTAATTTACCTACAACATATTGCTTATAAAGCCTTACAAACTGAAACAGTAAAACATTATATTTGCATTTCATAGGAAAATATTAGAGATAAACAGAACATAAGAAGGACTGCTGGAGGCTCCTAGATTTTATTTACTAAAGGTTCTTGCTTTGACTTATTTCTACTACTTTGGTGTCCATAATTCTCTCCATACTGATTGAGGAGAATTCCTTTCAGATAGTTAATGGTCTCCTCCAAGTGGGTGTAACGATTTTTGAGAGATTCAATTTCAAAATTCTGGTTGGCGAGTTTGATGAGGAGGATAGAATTTTCACTCTTTGCTTGGTGCTTGATGTCTTTGACAATTCCTCAAATCTGATCGATCATGATATTTCTCACTCTGCAATAAACACACTTGTCATTTTTAGATGTTGTTGATGATCATTGAAGTAGTGGACTTCCTTTGATGTTGGTGGTGATATTTGATGTTGTGAGTTGCCTTTGAAATAGTGGGCTGATCAAAGAGATCCAATGATCTAATGAGGGAAATGGATCTTCGTGAAGGAGGAAGAGTAGCAGAGGGATGAGAGGCTACGGGTGAGCCACTGAGAAACAAAGAGAAGTGAAGAGGCGATTGGAAGGGGAAGTAGAAATAGAATAAGAGAGATAGAATGGGAACATATAGAATAGGGGAGCCAAACCTGATCGATGCAGGGGAGGGCGTGATAAGAGAGAGGGGAATAGTGATACCATAGGGAGGTCGGGCAAAGAGAGCCGATAAGGAAATTAGGCAGATAGAAGTGCAAGAGTTGCAAAGGAGAGTGAGGAAATAAGCGAGGGAGCAAGAGGATAAATAGTCAAGATGAATGGAGGGAGATAACATGGAGAGAGGGAAGGAAGGGGAGTCATGGGGAAAATGGGAGAAGTTGTTAGTATTGGGGATCGAACAAATCCAGAGGAAGAGATTAGAGAGGATTTGGGAGGATTATGATTCAGAATTGATAAGATGGGAGGAGATATAGTGACAGGACAACCCAGATTACGAAAAGACATTAATTGGATTGGCTGGAAGTTGGAGGAATTATGGTATTGGGAGGTGAAAAGATTCATGTACTATATAAAATTCTCCAAAAGGTCATGCCACAACCTTGTTGGATTGAATATCAGCTTGTTTGTTATTCTCACTTAGAATATCCATGAAGGCGACCTGTCCTTGGTTGATTAGGTGGTGTCTAATCCTTTTAGTTATTTGACTCAATGCATAATTATTTGGATTGGTATTCTTGATCATAGCTTGAATTAGAATGATTGAGTCTCCAAAGATGATTGGATTCAAAATGTTCCTCCTTCTTAAGATTTTTGCACCCAATAGGAGGTTGTAGGCCTTGACCTTTTTATTTGTAGCTGTACCCAATCCCCATTCGAAGGTTATGGGATTTTTCCTGCCCTGTTCATATAATACACCTTCTGCTCCTAAATTCCGAGGATTTGATTTTGATGCCCCATCGGAAAAAAGGCACGATCTTTTGAGGGAATTCATCCATAGAATGAAATCATCCTTCTCTAGTATGATTTTCCACTTTATGCAAGTGTCTTTCTTGTTTGGAGTGGATGAAATATTGGGTTTGTTGTTTGCATTGGAGATCCAGACACGTTCCTCCTGCTGTAGCTGATTAAAATCAATTGATTTCATGCCTTTGGCTAATAAAAACTCATAAATTAAGGCCCAAGATTTGGAGATAACTTTACCTATTTCAGAGGTTTGATTGTTGAAAATATTATGATTCCTCACAAGCCAAATTTGTCAGCAAAGGAAAGAGGGGATGCTTGTCCAGTATCTTTTGATAGTGAGTTTATTTTTGAGAGAATATGGATAGTATTTTCCCCAAGCAAGGTAGAACTCATTTATTGGACGAGAGAAATTCAGATCTAGTTCTAGAGGACTTTCTAACAAAGTCCAACACTCTTTTGCAAATGGGCATTCAAGGAAGAGATGTTGAATGTTCTCTTCAGGCTTGTGGCACATAGGACAACAATATGGTTTGGAGATTCCTTTTTTTGGTGAACTAATTTTTCATAGATATGATCTGAAAAGCATTGCCACCAAACATTGTAAAGTAGTCAATTATAGTTGGGCATACACTTCACTTGTTAATGAAGATGAGAATAAGGTTAATAACTTCTTCAGTTCCTCCAAGGCCATGGAAGAATCCCTAGGGACTAACACCTCTCAACCTTTAAACAACCCTAAAATTTCAAATGAAGACTCATCGGAGGGCATGAATCTAGAAGAGAGGAGAGTTTCATTGAAAATAAATTAGGAGAAAGAGGCCAAGAAAGAAAGATTAAAGAAATAAAGGGTTGAGCGAGAAGCCAAGAAAAGGCTAAAGAGGAGGCAAAGAAGAAATAAGTGAAAGAAGAATCAAGAGGAAGAGGAGATGAAGAGAAAAGAGGAAGAGGAAATACAAAAGCAGGAATCACTTAAGAAGAAAAGACAAGAAGCGAAAAGAAGAAGAAAGAAGAAGAAGAAGACACAATGAAAAGGGAGGAGGAAGAGAAGAAGAGACATGAAGAAGAAAGGAAAAGAAAAGGAGAAGGAGAAGAAGCTAAGAAGAGAGAATAAGAATTGGCCAAGCAACTAGAGGAGGGGCTCACTTCCAAACAACTAGTTGACAAGGAAGTAGAAGAAATCATATTTAATAAATCTCAGCTAGAAGAAATTATACCTTCCTTGGATGTCCAAACTCCCACACCTATTATTGGAGGACACCTTTATATTGATGAAACATGCAATAATTTTGAGGAAGAAGAGCGAGTACTATATATCTCACACTTTAGATTTGACCAATTCAAGAACAAGATATATCAAGAGAGATGAAATCACTTGGTGAGAGATCCAAAGAAGCCTACATCAGTTATCACTGAGAGGATCATATTGGTTGACATCATAGCCAATCTAGTTGACATAGCTTCTATTGGATCTGCATTTACCACTGCCACTACACATAATGTAGAACAATTGGTAGATGAAGTGAAGGGGTTAAAATAGGATTTAGCAAGATCCCAACATGATAATGATAAGTTCACGCAACGAAGGTTTCAAGGTAGCCATATTGGAGGAGGTAAAGGTAGTAAGAGAAGTCATCACACTAGTTTATGGAGGAATGATCACCCTTCACAAAAAAATATCTCTATTGTTAGGATTGCAAGGTGATTTGAAAGGAAGAGGAGGACTAATAAAGCAATACTTCTCAGTTGTAGAGTACCTCTTTGAATGGAGCAAAGGGTATCCTAATCCACTCATAGGGATTCCAATAAAAGATATAATGAACAATAACATAGAAAAATCAAGAATAAAAATGTTAGTGCAATTGCATGAAAATTTTTACCAAATATATGACTAGGACGATAAATGTGTATCAAACATGGTACAATAAATTTGAAGTTCTTGTTGAGGAATATAAAATACCCTCTATTGGTGCAATAGGAGTAATAAGACTTAAATGGAATATTTGGCAACAATTTCAAGGGAATTGGATGCGATGAAGCAAGAAGTTTCTCAAGACAACTTGGAACCTACTAAGGAAGAAATCACACAATACATTGTGGGACCAACCAAGCTGCACACTAAACTCTTTGAGTATTTCATATTTGATACAACTAGACATTGGAATCTTATTATTGGATACTATAAGGTGCCAAATGAGATTCGAAAGTGAAGTGCCAAAGAAGGTCAAATCCATGGTTTCCGAATACAAGGCTTGGTATGCACACTTGGCACAAGAGTTGCACATAGAGGCACCTGACATGGCTTTCATGGGTTTGGTTCAATGAAGGAACCTTGTCTTTTGAAATTCCTTGTAATTTGTAAATAAAGTTATTTTGAAATTAAAGTTATAATAGAATTTAGAAATAAGGTCATTTAGGAATTAAAGGTCACAAAGAAGGTGAAGAGTCACGAGGGAACTTGGAAGTTCATGAGAGATGAAAAGTCACCTCATTTTGTATCAATATACCCTCATGGCTATGTTGGGCTAAGGAATTACTGAGAGGGGGGGTGAATCAATAACTGTGAGGTTATTAAAAGATTGTACTCAATTCTTATATTTCTTTTTTACTTCTGCTAGCTATTGGTCAAAGAATTTAGATTAAAATATAAACATGCAGTAAAGAAAACCATTCATAAGAGCACATAGTTCATCAATTGAGAAACACACACATATTGACACATGTATTTTTATGTCGAAACCTAAAGGGTGAAAACCACCAATATGTTTGTTTTTATGATGTAAATTAAGTACCCAATTAATTACATCAAGTTGTTTGTGAGCACCCACTCACAGGAGGCCCCAATCCCCTTTAGATAATAAGCCACCACTTGCCAGGAGGCACCAACATCTTATGAATCCATGACACTACTTGTTCTAGCCATTGTGCTAATTTTCATACAATTTTCAAACTGAAAAGAAAAAAGGCTAATATATATGCTCAGAAATATAAACCTGATCTATTGATGTACCAACTCCTTCCCCACTCATTGGAGGCCCCAACCTCCTTTAGATAGCAAGCCATCACTTTCCAAGAGGCACCAACCTCTTATGAATGCACACCACTACCTGTTATAGACACTGTTATAGTTTTCATACAATTTTCAAACTAAAGATAGATGCTAATATATATTCTCTGCAGCTTCACTGCTTAACCAACTCTAGTCTTGGCCCTCTTCTCTACTGTAAACACAATGATATCTCAGCGTTTGAATCTTTGCTCCTCATGCTCTCAACGACACAAAAACTATATTCACCAAATTTCTCAAAGGCAATCCTAAGTTTTGTTCCTCTATTGCAAAAGGGTCAACGGTGTCTCTGTTGTCCTCCTGCTGACTCTATTGTATTTGTTGCTCAATGCTTGATAGCATGCCTCTGCATGGCACTACTTGTTGTTGTTCCATCAAAACTACAAGACCATTGCAATTATATTAAATATAAGAATGGACACATGTGGATTTATCCAGACTTGAGAATTTAATCCCAGTTTTCCCTTCACACTCAACAAGAACCTTTATTAAATTTAGCCTGCGTAGAGGTTATCCATTCCTCTTCAATATCCACAGAGCTTAGAATGTACTTCAAGTATGTCTCTTCTTCCTACTCCGGCTACAACATGCCATCAAAGCTCATAAAATCACTAGTATTAAGTCCCCGAGCCATCTTCCTCATTAAATTTCTCGTGGCATGCAAGTGAAATAAATAGAGGCTTGTTTCAACACTTGTCATTATTTCAATGGCACCAACTTCTCTATGTTAATTTACTTTCAGCTACCAACTCATACACCCTTTGTATACTTATGCACTATATTTTTCGACTCAACCATGTTTGTGAAACAAGCAACTATTGACTCATCCATATTTTTAAACATATGTTGTTATATGAGTTGCATCCTAAAAGCCTTGGTACCCTTAACTTTTCTTTAAATACAATTTCACAAGGGTTACGAGCTTCTGGGCACTAGCCCACCTGTCCTTAGAACCTTCCTTGGAACCTTTCCTTTGATTTTACCCAGATCCCCTTCAAACATTTACCCACAATGTTTTTCCTTATTCATGGCTTGAAGTCCTTTAGTCATCAGAACACATGAAATATTTACAAAACCAAGTCATGGGCACGTCTATTGATATTTGATAGATTATTAGATGCTGACAAGAACTTCCATCACCTGTGTCTGTTATTTTCCAAAAATCCTAGTGCTTTATCCTCCTTTTTTAATTCCTTACGGGTTTGCAGGCTTCTAGGCTCCCGAGCCTCAAGGCTTCCAGGTACTACACCCACTATCTCGGGTTGATGCCATCCTGCAACCCCTTTTTAAATTAAATTTTGAGGTTTTAGGGTTCTGGGTACTACTCCTGCTACCTCAGGTTGATGCCATCCCGTGACCCCTAATTAAATAAAATTTTGGGGTTTTGGGCTTTTCGGTACCCTGACTCAATGTAATCCCATAACATTTTAGATAAGCCTCTAGGCTTCTAAGCACTGCTACTAAGGGCTTCAAAGTCCTTACTTTTTTTGATTATAAATTTTGATCCAGATGGCCATTTTTGTACTTCCACATATTGTTGGAAAGATCTTTCCAGGCACTTTCTAACTATGCCACTTTTAGGAGAAACTGAGTTGATCTCTTGAGACATAATATCCTCCAAATTTTGGGACTTCCAAACCATCATAGCCATATTTTTATGGCTTCTCCACTAAGTTTGCTACTATGATAATTCTCTACATAATACTACAACAACCATGGGACTCCCCATCCATCATATTCATCATTTTATGGCTTCTCCATTGAGCCTGCTACTATGATGATTCTCTAAAGAACACTATAACAACCATGGTACTCCTCTTGAACAATATGCTTATCAATTCCAAAGTTTTCTGCCTCTGACCTCAATGATAGTATGGTTGACATCAATGCCAACATACCAATTTACACCAACCATTCAAACAATGCCAACTATCCAATAATCTCCCCCTTTATCATTTATGGCAACAAACTAAGTTCCCCCTACAACCAAACAAGTTTTTCTTCGTCATTGTTATTCTCCTTGGAATTACTAATCTTCTCCCCTTTTTTCATCAGTGGCAAAGTATCCTTCTGAAGTCTCTCCCTAAAACAATGCAGCCTACTCTTCAATTGATCCTCAAGTTGAGTAGCTACCAATACTCATTGTAATTGAGTCATTTGGGAGGAGGAGTCAAAACTCCTATCTGCTACTAGAGACACACCAAAGGCTCTCTTTCAAGTGGATTATTAAATATGTTTGGAAGTTTTTCTTTAGCGGCCACATATTCAAGTCGAACAACACTAGACACAACCCTTTCTCTTAAGAAATGAAACTTGATAGGAATTTTCTTAGTATTTGAGTACATAACAAGATTCTTAGAGATGTTGATAGCACTAGTGTTGTCACACATGATTGGAATTGGATCAACTAACTCTACCTTAATTTCCTCCAAGGTTTGCTTCATCCAGAGAATTTGCGAGAAAAAAGTGGCAACTGCAATATACTCTACTTCAATAGTTGATAGAGAAATGAATTATTGTTTCTTGCTGACCTAGGACACTAAGTAGTCTCCCAAAAAGAATGTTGCATTAAAGGTGCTCTTCTGGTCATCAAATATACCTACCCAATCAACATCAGTAAATGCCTTTAATATAAACTCTCTGCTTCTATCATACCATAACCCATAATCTATTGTGCCTTACATATATTTGAAGATCCTTTTGACAATAATGATATGAATTTCATGGGGGCAAGCTTGGAATCTAGCCGTCGGGCCTACTTCTTGCATGATATATGGTCTAGATATTGTGAGATATAACAAGCTTCCTATCATCGATCTGTAGACAATATGATTAACCAGCAGTGTCTCATCTTCTTTGCATAACTTACAACCTGTAACCATGGGGGTGCTAACTGGATTGCAATCTTCCAGTCCAAATTTCTTTAGAGTTTCTCACAGGTATTTGGATTGGGAGATAAATACCCCATCCTTTGATTGAGAAATTTGTAATCCTAAGAAAAAGGACAGTTCTCCTATCATGGACATCTCAAACTTTATCTGCATACAATTTGCAAATTGATGTCCCAACCACTCCAGATCACTGCCAAAGATTATGTCATCCACATAAACTACCACAATTAGTAGGTGGTCATCTTTATATTTTATATATGGATTTCTATTTGTATTGCCCCTCTTGAAGTATTACTATTGAAGGTGTCTCTCTAGTCTTGCATACTAGGCTCTGGGGGTCTGTTTGAGTCCATATAAGGCCATTTTAAAATTTTCACACAAACCCTTCATTTTCAGTGAGCATGAATTCCTATGGATGCTCAATATAAACTTCTTCTTCCAGATATCCATTGAGAAACACTGAATTCATATCCATATGATACATCTTGATGTTTTTATAACTAGAAAAAGTAAGAAACATTTTGATAGATTCTACTCTTGCTATAGGTGCAAAGGTTTCTTCAAAATCTACTTCCTCTATTTGGGCATATCCTTTGCAGACTAGGTGAGCCTTCTTCCTAACCACTTCACGTTACTCATTTAGCTTATTATTGAAGACCCATTTGGTGCCTATGCCATTTTTCGATTTTGGTCTTGGAATAATCTCCCAAGTGTCATTCTTCTCAATTTGATCCAGCTCTTTATTCAAGCCTTTATCCAAGATTTATCCTTACTTACCTAACTGAGATTCTTGGGATCAATCTGAGATATCGAAGCAAGGTTTGCACAACTTGGGCTACCAAGGAATATCCTCCCAGTTTGAACCAAAAGTCTTTGATTGCCAATAATTTAGCTATCTAGATGGTGTTTCTATACATACATTGAGGGATTTTTGGACCTTGGTGTTGTACTTATTTCTTCATTTTCATTATCTTCCTCTATTTCTACTTGATCTAAGAGTTTGGTGTTAGAACTTTCTTCTCCATCCAAGTTCTTGTCTCCTTTGGAAGACTTGGATATTGGCATTATTTCATCCACTACTATATCAATACAGTCCTCATCCCTCTTTGTTATTTTTTTGTCACATTTGTATCCTTTACTCCAGGATGAGTACCCTAGAAATATGCCGTTGTCAGTGCGAGAATTAAATTTTCCATGGTTTTTTATCATTATTCTTGATAAGACATTTGCTCCCAAACAAATTGTAGTGTTTTGCTGATGCAGGTCTCTCCTTCCACAACTCGTAGGGAGTCTTATCACTATTAGGCCTGAGTTATGCTCTATTTTCTAGGTACACTGTTGATTGTGTTGATTCTCCCCAAAAGGTGTGATGTACATCTACTTCATTCATCATAGCTCTGACCATCTCCTAGATTGTCCTATTCTTTCTCTAAGCTACCCCATTTTGTTGTGGAGTTTTGGCCACATAATACTGACTCCTTATGCCATGATCTTCACAGTATTATGCAAACTCTCTCGAATTGCATTCTCCTCCTCTATATGATCTTAAGCATTTGAAATTTAGATCTTTCTCATTCTCTACCTAAGCTTTAAACGTCTTAACATGTTTAAGCACTTCTGATTTCTCTTTTAAGAGAACGATCCATGTGGCTCCAGTAAAATCATTAATAAGTAACATAAAATACCTTTCTCCTCTTGGGATTTTTGTCTCGGTCGAGTCGTAAATATCAATGTGAATTAGCTCCATAGGTTTAGATGGAGAAAAATCCTTTGTCTTGAAATGAGTCCTGGTCTATTTCTCAAATTGACAAGACTTGCAGATTGAATTATCAGTCCTTGAAAATATCAGAAATCCTCTTACAACTCCTATTCTGTTGAATGTTATCAGACTGCCAAAAGTCATATGACCAAGTCTTCTATGCCAGAATCAGATTTCATTTTTCTTGGTCAAATAACAACTCACTCTGGAATCATCAAACACACATACATTATTGGGAGTTTTGACTACCTTTTGCACCAACTTTCCCTTGTTTCCATGTCAGATCTCACAATATTTGGATCAAAAGGTCACATTATAGCCATTATCACACATATGGCTCACACTAAGCAAGTTGTGCTTGAGACCCTTTACATACAGTACATTCAGAGATTTAGTCTTTTCATCAATACTGACTATGCCCTTGCCCTTAATTTTTTTTGGAGCATTGTTTCCGAACGTGACATTGTTCCCTTTATCCTTTTCTTTTAGAGACAAAAATTTACTTTTATCCCTAGTAATATTCTTGGAATAACCATTATCCACATACCATCTGTTTTCTTGATCATGTGCTGACAGAGCAAGTCCACATTCCATGTTATTTCCAGGTTTACATTTCCAATTCTTCTTATCCTTTGGAAAAGCTAGTTGCCAAGCATTTTTGGATTTAGATGAATACTCAAATCTACTTCTACATTCACTTGACTTGTGCCCAAAATTATTAAATGTGAAACATTCAACATCATCCATTAGGGCAGAGAAGGGATTTCTATTTATGGGAGAAGAGTTTTCATTTGTTTCAACTTTGACCCTTCTGCAACTAATAAATTTATGTCCAAATATTTGACATTTATAACATTGACCATAAAATAAATTAGAGTACCTAAAGTTGGAAAGTTCATGAGCTTGTAAATGAAGGTATCTATGTTGTCTTGCTCATTGATTTTTTCTCCATTAGTATGTCTCCTTTAAGGAGTTGGAATTATTGTTCCAGTGATGGGCTCCTCCCTTTATTGCTACCTTTTTTTTATCATTTTTGATTATTTCTTAGTGCACCTTTTCATAGCTCTGAGGTTCCTCAAATCTTGTAGACTTGAACTTCATATTTCTCATAGAATATTACCTTAGTCTAGAATATCCCAGACCTGTATTATTTTCTAGAGACCTTTGACTATTTAGAATTTGATCTAGTTTTCTTGTCCCTTCAACAAACTTTTCATTTACACCCTTCTCGGTCTCCAATTTATCAACCATTCTCAGAGAGACAACTTTTGCCTTGAGACTTTGACCATTTTCTTCCCATTCATGGATTAGGTCATTAAGAACTTCTTCTTTTCGTTTCTCTTGTTCTAATTTGACTTTTAGGGACAAAATTTCTTCTTTTCATGTTTCTTGGATCATCTACTTCTTTACTTTGAGAAATTCGTGCTTTAGATGTTTTCTCTCTTCTTCTAGTTTCTGACATGTTTTTTGTTTTTTTTTTTTCTAGTTGAAGAGCTAAGCTGTCTTTACTTTTAATGTCTTCTTCAAGTTTTTCTTTTTGATAAACAATTTCCTCATTGTCTGAGTTATACATATCTTCTTCAACATGTTACAACTGCTCTTTTAGATGCTTGTTCTTTCTTCTTGCCTTCTTTAACTCATCAAGAGCACTGATGAGTTCTCCTTAAAAGTTAGCTACTCATACTTCTTCTTCTTCTTCAGAGTGTAATATCTTATTTCTTGGACTCTACTCCAAATTCCATGAGTACTCATTTGACTCGTCCTTTGAGGATTTTTCACTATCTGACTCTAGTGTGGAGCTATCCTCCTTGGAGTAGAGCCCCTTCTTCTTAGAGAGCCTCTTATTTTGATGTTTCTAAGCTTCTCCTATGAAATTATGATAATCTTCCTTTTATTTCCTTTCTTTGTAAGGTCACTTGCATGAAAAATGTCTAACTCTTTTACAATCAAAGGGAAGATGCCCTTTATACTTTCCTTAGCCACACTTTAGTTTCCTAGAAAAGTGAGCCAACTCTTGATCAGATTCATAGCTAGAGCATCATGATGGTATTTGTGCTCCTTATCCTTCTTCGACACCTTAAAACCTGCCTCCTTTGGTTCAAACTTCTCTTTTCCTACTCTCATCTCATATGCTATGAGAGTACCAAGAAATTGGTCCATTGTGAGAATTTTTAGATCATACATCTCTTCAATGGCATAGATTTTGGCATTAAATCTCATAGGCAAAGATCTTAAGACTTTTTGAACAATTATATCTTCTTTGATAACTTCACCAAGTCCTCTAATCATATTGGTTACTTCATCAACTTTGAGGAAGTATTCTGCTATGCTTTCTTCTTCACTCATTCCTAGGCTTTCAAACCTCACTATAAAGATTTCAAGTTTGGCCTGCTTGACTTTATAATCTCCTTAATGATTCTGACTGATCTTGACCCATACTTCCTTAATAGACTTACAGTGCATAAATTTTACAAGTTCAAACTGAATAAGGCCAAAGAGAATGGTATTATTAGCTTTATCATTATTTCCATACACATTTTTACTGTTTGCATATATGAGAGGGATATGAGGAGCATCATAATCTACCAACACAGTGCTCCAAAAATCTACCCCTAAAGACATAAGATAAATTCCATCCTAACCTTCCAAAAAGCATATTTTTTCCCATCGAAGAGTGGTATCTTTCTTGAGTAAGCATCTCGACTCTCTTGTCTAGACACAATTTCTTATGGATAAACCTTTTAGTCGTTAAAATGTTCCTGAAGGAACCTAGCTCTGATACCAATTGTTGGGATAAGGAATTACTAGGGGGGTGAATAAGTAATTGTGAGGTTATTAAAATATTATACTCAATTATTATATTTCCCTTTTAATTCGCTAGTTATTAGTTAGAGTATTCAAACTAAAATATAAACATGCAATAAAGAAAAGCATTCATAAGAGCACATAGTTCATTAGTTGAGCAACACACACATATTGAGATAGGTATTTTTACGTGGAAACCCAAAGGGTGAAAACCACCAATCTGTTTGTTTTTATGATGTAAATTAAGCACCCACTTAATTACATCAAGATATTTTTGAGCACCCACTCATAGGAGGCCCCAAACCCCTTCATATAGAAATCCACCACTTGATAAGATGCACCAACCTCTTATGAATGCAAGCCACTACCTACTCTAGCCATTGTTCCAATTTTCATGCAATTTTGAAACTTAAAATAGAGGCTAATACATATGCTTAGAAATATAAACCCGATCTATTGTTGTACCAACTAATTCTCTTCGGCTTTGTAGCTTCACTACTCAACCAACTCTAGTATCGACCCTCTTCTCTATTGTAAACACAGTTAGCTCTTGACGCTTGAATCTCTGCTCCTCACTCTCTCAACCTCAACACAACTCATGTATTCATGAAATTTCTCAAAGGAAATCATGAATTTTGCTCCTCTATTGTGCAAAGGTCAATGCTCTCTCTATTGTCCTCCTGCTGACTCTGCTTCTCAGTGCTTGCTAGCGTGCTTCTGCATGGCACTACCTGCTATTCCATCAAAACTACAAGGCCACTGTAACTGTATTAATATAAGAATGGACACTTGTGGATTCTCCATAATTGGAAATTTAATACCAGTCCTCCCTTGACACTCAACAATAACCTATATTTAATTTAGTTTGCGTAGATCACTTGGTTCTCCATTCCTCTTAAATTCCCATTAAGCTCAAAATGTACTTCAGGTATGTCTCTTTTTCCCACTCCAGCTACAACACACCATCAGATCTCATTAAATCACTGGCATGAAGTCCCTAAGCCATCTTCCTCATTTAATTTGTCATGGCGTGCAAGTGAAACAAACAATGACATGTTTTAGCAGTTTCCATTATTACAATGGCACTAACCTCTTTGTGTTCATTTAATTTGAGTTTCCAACTCATACACCCTCTGTATACTTATGCACTAGATTTTCCGACTCATCCATGAATATGACATATGGAGTTGCCGACTCATCCATATTTTTAAACATATGCCACTATATGTGTCAGATCTCGAAAGCCCTAGTACCCGTAACTTTTCTTTAAATACAATTTCACAAGAGTTACGGATTTCCAGGAATTGACCCACCTGTCCTTAGCACTTTCCTTGGTGACTTTACTTCGATTTTGGCTTAAGCCCCTTCAAATACTTACCCATAGTGTTTTGCCTTATTCATGGCTCGAAGACCCTTCGTCACCAGAACACATGGAATATTTACAAAAGAAAGTCCCCAGCGCATTTATCGATATTTGATAGACAGTCAAACGTCAGAAATAACTTCCAACGCCCGTCTCTATTATTTTCCATAATAACACTATATCCTCTTTTTAATTCCTTACGGACTTCTGGGCTCTTGGGCCTTTGGGCTTTTAAGTATTGATCTCACTACCTCGTGTTGCTGCCATCTTGTAACCCCTTTTAAATAAATTTCTAGGCTTTTGAGGCTCTAGGATTTTTGGCACTGCTCCTGCTACCTTGGGTTGATGCCATCTCGCGACCCCTACTTAAATAAAATTCATGATTCTAGGCTTCTAGGGTTATGAGCTTCCCTCTACCTTGGCTCAATCTAGTCCGGTAACATTTTAAATAAGCCTCTGGGCTTCCAGGTCTTCCGAGGTTCTAGGCACTGCTACTAGAGGTTTCAAAGTCCTTACTTTTTCTGATAATAACTTTTTATCCAAAGGGACATTTTCATACTTCCACATATCATTGGAAATATCTTTCGAGGATCTTTCCAAGTATGCCACTTTTAGGAGAAACTAAGTTGATATATTGAGACATAATCTCCTCCAAAGTCTTGGACTCCCTAACCATCACAACCATCTTTTTATGGCTTCTCCACTAAGCCTACTACTATGATGATTATCTACAGAACACTTCAACAACCATGGGACTCCCCAACCATCATAGTCATGTTTTTATGGCTTCTCCACTAAGCCTGCTACTATGATGGTTCTCTACATAACACTACAACAACCATGGGACTCCCCTTGAACAACATGCTCATTAATGCCAATAACTGTTGCCTCTGACCTCAATGCTACTCTGGTTGGCATCAATGCCAACATACTAAGTGCCACCAACCATTCAGACAATGCCAACTATCCAACATGCTAGTTAAAAGGGACTTTTAGTTTTGGACTCCATTTTGAGCACCTTGTTTAGGAAAGCTTGTACATACTTTTGAGAATCAAGTTGTAGTTTAGAAATTCCACTATTGGATTTCATGGATGCTTCTTGTAATGGTTCATTAGACATTTTCAACTTAATATTGAGAAGCTCATTAAGACAAGCCAACAATTCTTGCTTACATTATTGAGAATTGTGGGACTTATCTCATGGTGATTTGATGGTATGTGCTTGTATTTTCATGGGTTAAGGTTAATGAAATCTTTTGTCAGTTTATATCACATATCTTATTTGAAAGTTAATTCATTCTTTTATCATTGTTGTTGTTTCTAAACTAATTCTCAATTGATAAATGAATCATTTATTTTCTTTGGTTGTGGCTATGTCTTTTGTATATTACTTTCATATTTTTTCTTAAAGTTATTCTACTGCGTGTTTTTCAGGAGTTATATTAGTTTTCTCACGCATTTCTCATTGCATGCAAAACAAACTTCGAAACAACATTGTGGCAACTAGACCCACATACCATATGGGACTCCTATCCCAAATGGCGAGGTCTAATTATGATTTTGTAGTAGGGAGATCCGCTTACTATTCGAAGAACATTTTGGCCCATCAACGGATTTGGTACTAGAAGGAGGGATGACAGTGCATGCCTGGCATATTTCCACATTCTCTTCCTGAACCATTTGAGAAAGAGAGTAATCAACTAGGTTCTTCTCCACCAAACCTTCATGTGTGGGAATGTCTTGATATTTAAGAACCCCATCCACATAGTCCTGAGTGGGTATACAAAGTAACTCACAATCAATTAAGATTTATCTACCCTTTTACTTGTGAATACGATTGAAAGCTTGGAATCCTTCAAATCACACCCATTTTTCCCCATACACGTTCAAGTAGGGCTCAAACAACTCGTTGTGAAGTGTTAGATCGTATGGTGCAAGAATTGGTTAACACTTATTTGGATGATTTGGAAGATTCTGTAGAAATAAATTTTGACGAGGGTAACGAAGGACCATCTATTTTGGAAAATATGGAAGGTGAGAATTTAGAAGAACCAATGAGAATCTTCATAATGAGAAAAAAAAGTTCAAAATCTAAGAGTGACACAGAAAATCCAAACAAAAATATGGATGGAAACCAACAACTGTCATGGATGGCCCAAGGGGCACTAAATCTTGTAGGTGCTCTAAACCCATGCCTCGCCAACTAGAGAAGTTTCTTACGAAGTTCGATCCAGATAAGATCACCACTGCAAAAGATCACATCAACAACTTCTACTTGTCAATGAGATTGTTGGATGTGTAGTACGAGGATGTGGCTTGCAAGCTATTCACTTATACACTTGATAACAAAGTTGCAAATTGGTATCACAATCTTCCAATAAGATTGATTACTAACTAGGAATACTTTAAGAAGCATTTCCTGGAGAAGTTAGCTAAGGAGAAAACACCAACAATGTTGTTGAAAGAGTTGAGTGTCTTGAAGATGGGAAATAAAGAAAAGGTAAAATATTTCAATCAATGCTTTACTATTATTTTGAATGAGTTTCCTCCTGATGTTCCGCCCCATGGTTCAATAAAGTTTATATTATTATACCGAAAACCTACCATCTAACATTGTTATGTTTGTTAAAAGGTATAATAAAGGAACATTAACATAAAAATTCACTAAAACTTTAGTGGTTGAGAAAGATATTGTGGCCATTTGAGTAAAAAACACACAAGATGATTCAAAGGCCAATGGTAATAAGCCCCAATCTTTACAAGTAAGTCCAATGAAAAATCAAATCTTGATCTTGAGAGTGTTTTTATATCACTTAAGAAGTTGACTAATTAAGTTTTAGATTTTAAGAGGAGTACAGGTTCAATTTCCTCAAGTAATAAACCCTTCAATCCATTCTTCAAGTGCAATGGAAACCCCCTAGCCAAGTCTGCTCAGAGCTCGAATGTCGAGCTGAATGTAGAAGAGCTAGGAATGAACAATTACCACTCTTTTCATAAAGTAAGCCATTCGGAAAAGACATGCTTGCAATGGGTGAATTCAACGACCCTAGTGATAAATAAGTTTCTTGATGATTAGGCCACTGAGGACCATCATGAACAATCAAATGAAGGAGAAGAGACTACCCCGCAAAATATGACACTAATACTAGGTCACTTATGTTGATGTTGGATATGTTGAGACTCAGTCGGTTGGTGAAGTATCAATTGGAGAATATCATCCCACCAATATTCTAAAGTATTATAATTTGAGGAGCAAAGGACTCATGGCTGAGTCAAAATCCAAACCCTCAGCCTACGAGTGGTAAAAATTCAAAAGGTACCATGGGACCTACTAAAGGAAATTCCAAGATGCTTGAGGCATCTAATAATCCCTCTTAGTCAACTTATTTGACTCATTCTACTCAAGACAAGAGTGTTCAGGGTAATATGGAATATAGTAGAATTGAAGATATGAAGAAACATCAAGCAAATGTAACACTCTTCGACTTGGCTTAGTTACCCAAGAAAAAGGGGTTGATTATTAAGAATTTATCATCAACAACTTCAACGAGCAAATATGATTTTACTTTCGTGATGTTGCTTGCTACTCAACCCCAAGCTATCACAAATACTAAAGATATTATAAATGTAGCAAATGTGGGAGTGAATTCACGACCACAAGTTCCCCCATTTTTTCTCACTTTCGATTTTCAACTATAATGTTCATAATTGTTTAGTTGATTTTGGTGCATTGATAAATGTAATGCCTTTATCTATTTGTAGAAATATTAATGATAATCCAAAGAAGATAGATGCGAAGATCATCCAACTGGATAGATTTCAGGTGAAAGTGGTCAGTGAGCTTAAAAATGTACATATTTGTTTTTTCTCTTATTCACAAGTGCACCAGTCATTGAGATTGTAGTTGTAGACATCCCTGAATCATATGGAATTATTTTGAGTAGAGATTGGTCAAGGAAACTTCACGTTTATTTCGATTTAGATTGGTCTCATTTGTAGCTACCCTACAAGGGTAAGAACAATCATATAAGAGTGAATATTGAGCCATATATGAAACACACCGTCATTGAGCTGGAAGGTACTAATGAGCCCATTAGTGTTTCTCAAGAGATGTTCTTTATGGAATATGATGTTGGTTTTTATCAAGCACAACCATCTCAAGTTTCACTAGATAAACAATCATAACCCCTTCCTTGTAATCTAATTGAAGAGAATGAAACTTGTAATATAGATGTAAATAATCTTAGTTTAGTTAATAATTCTATAGATACTAATGTTTGGACTCTTTACTATGATGGATCAAAGACACAAGATGGAGTTGGTATAGGTTTCATCCTCATGGAACCAAGGAAAAACAAGATATTGATATCATGTCACCCATAATTCCAATGCACAAACAACACCACTAAATACATGGCATTGATTTTCGGTTTAAAGAAGGCCATATACTTGAAGGTAGAGAGATTAAATTTTATTGGTGATTCCACAATCATCACAAGGTTGACTAATGCAACGACTAGGATTACCCCTCTCAGAGATGGGTTTTCTATTGAGATTGTCTATAAGCTTGTTGTCCCTGACAATGTAACTAATTTTCATGTTTTTAATGGTGATCAATAGATTCTCGACTTCTTCGCTAAAATGGACATTTTCAAGGATTTGACTATAGATGAAGATAAATATGACAAATATCTGGAAGAAAGAGCTAACATGCATGAGGGAAACCCTATTCCCAAAGGTGTTGTATCTTGTAAAATTTATTTGATCTACATAATCATTTAAGAAGACCAACTAACACAAAATTATAAACTTCCACATTACGCCACAAAAAAATTAACCTAGGAACATAAAAAAATATAAAGTTTGTAAACCTCAGAACCTACTGCACCCTAAAGGAACAAAAGATGTTTATTTAGATATTTAAGCAGTATTGAGATGTTTTTGCATGGACATATGATGAACTTAAAACATACAACATGATAATTATTCATTATGTCATTCCTATCAAGGAATGAGTCAAACCATTTCAACAAAAGCTCTGAAAGGTACATCCAACTCTGGAACCCTTAATGCAAAAGGAACTAAAGAAATTGTTGGATGAAAGGCTTATGTTTTACCTAATTGGGAGGGCCATAAATAGGTAGGTTGGGGTAACTAATTTTGCAATCCTTCGTTAGTCCAAGGTAATTGGGAATTTCATTGCCTCAAGCATCTTGGTTTTAGGAGGTACCTTTTTAGTTGGTTTGTCTGTTGAATCTCTTAGGAACTTTATAGTGCGTGTTGTTTGGTCCAAGTATAATTGGCCATAGGGGTATATAAAATTAATTAATTAAATAATAACAATATATTCACCGTGGCTGACCAAACTATCGATCATTCTTAAAGAATTTTAAACCTTTCTCATAAATAGGAGGGTCCGCCATGTAGAAGATGTAGGATAGCTTCAGTATCAGAAGGCATAAATAAAAATCGAGTTTGGGGAAGGGGGGGGGGACCTTGGTTTTGGGAGGGAAGAGTTGGCCACTATTGAAATTATAGGCAATATTTTACCACCACATGTTAACGTACCTTTAAATAACCCTTCCAACCTTGTACTCTTATAGTTAAGTGCCTATCTCTGAACCTTCTTCATTGTTTTCTCGTCTGATGTATGGTGAGAGTTGTGCTTCTACCATGAGGGAAATGGGTCCCTAATCACCATCCAGGTTGGGAATATCTTTTTCCATGTCATATTTACCAATGATCAATGTGATAAGACCCACTACCTCAATTTTGACTACACCTATATCCTCACATTGGGGCATCAACCCACAGGTTGCTACTACAACTCCAACAAGGTTTATGAGTTTGTCTATGTCCCTTATTTTTCCTAGAATTACATTTGGAATAGGGGAAAATATGAGCCAACATATGATATCTAGATGGTTTCCACATAGTTCATCTATCCCAATAGTCACAATAGAGTATGGGTTAGTCATATTTGACAAACTTGTTGTGGGGATCTATGTTTGTCCATAGTCTATCCAAGGGCAATCCAATTCTAGGGGAACCTTTAATCCTTTGGGTACTTCTCTGTATGGAGGAACACCATTCTATGGAGGTTTACAATCACTTTTAGGGGCTAATTTACCTTGGGGTAATATCCTGACTAGCAGCACTATGCCCATGATTTTTCCAACTTACGACAATGCTTTTAATGGCAGAAGTGTCCTTAGACACGTAATTTTATTAATCATAAAAAAATAATTACATAATTTGATTTTGCAAGAGTTTACACCCGAACATCCAAACACTCTTGCAATGAGCTATTTATAAGCTCCATGTATAACTACCTCTAATTATGGATCACTTATTAAATAACAAGTGTCCATTTACAATAAATTCTATTCAAACCAACTAGCTAACAAATCTCCTAAAATAGAGCCTAAGATACAACACATTTGGAGAGTCATATCTAGTTACAACAATATACTAATTCTAAATAATTAAACATTCTAGAATAATAATTATTAATTTAATATCTTAAATTAATAATTATTTTATTTTAATTTTATAACCTATGATAAAATTGTATTTTTGGATCATCTAACATCCCCCCTATGATCCAAAGATACATTACAATAGATGCCAAGTTCATCCCTGAACTTAGTAAATTTTATTTTGCCAAGGGGTTTTGTGAAAATGTTGGAGATCTGATCTTCGAAAGGACAATAAACTGGCTTGAGGACATCTTTTGCAATGAGAGATCTGATATGATGATACTTGGTGTCCACATGCTTTGTATTTGAATGAAAAACTGGGTTCTTGGCAAGTTTGATGGCTGACTGGCTGTCAATGAATAATGATGTAGCTTCTGCCTGAGAAATGGCCAAGTCCTGCAAAACTCTGCGTAACCAAACAATTTCACATGCTGCTTCCCATGCTGAAATGTACTCTTCTTCTGCTGAAGAAGTGGCCACTGTATCTTGCTTATTACAACTCTAAGATACTACTGTTTACCCCATATTCATTAAATAACTTGATGTTGATGCTCGATTATCAATACTTCCAGAAAAGTCGGCATCTGAATATCCACCAAGTACAATATTTTTATTGTGTAAAGAAGACCAAAATCTTTTGTTCCTTGGATATATCGAAGAACTCTTTTGGCTGCATTCCAGTGGTTTTCTCTTGGTTCCTGCATAAAACGTGAAAGAATACTGACTGCATAAGATAGATTAGGGCAAGTATTTGTCAAATAAATCAAGCTGCCAATCAACTGTCTATAAGTTGTATTGTCCACCTTTCCCCCCTTCAAATTTTGAAAGTTTCAAGTTTTTCTCCATGGGGGTGAGAACGGGCTTGCAATCCTGCATGCCAAATCGCTGAAGAACCTCTACACATACTTACTCTGAGAAATGAAAATATGATGTGGACATTGGAAGACTTCAACTCGAAGATAGTAGTGAAGTAATCCCAAATCTGTCATCTTAAAACCTGCATGTAACTCCTTTTTCACCTGTGCAATATGATCATCATGGTTGCCAGTAATGATCAAATCATCTACATACATAACAAGAATTACCAAATATTTTCCCTGTCGCACTTACAAAGTATCATCAGATTCAATTCGTTGAAAACCAACTTTCTTAAGGTATTCATCCATCTTTGTATACCAAGCTTGGGGAGCTTGTTTTAATCCATATAAAGCCTTGATCAATTTGCAAACTTTATGTTCTTGTCCTTCAATTTCAAAACCTGGCAGTTGGGTCATATACACTTCCTCCTGTAAATCCCCGTTGAGAAAAGCACTTTTCACATCCATTTGATGAACTTTCCATCCTTTCTGAGTGGCCAATGCAAGTGTTAATCAGATGGTGTTCCATTTAGTTGTAGGAGCAAAAGTTTCCTCATAATCAATGCCTTCCTGCTGCGCAAAAGCTTTTGCGAAAAGTCGTGCTTTATACTTTTCAAGTTCTCCCTTTTGATTATACTTAATTTTGTAAACCCATTTGCATCTTATGGGTTTAACATTTGATGGACAATCAACAAGTTTCCAAGTGTTGTTATCAATCACTGCTTGATATTCTTCAACCATATCTTGTTGCCATTCTTTATGTTTTACTGCTTCTTTTATGTGGAAGGTTCAGTAAAATCATTTGCTATCAAGGCAAAATTGCCTTCACTTCTATGTGCCCTTCTGGTGCCTGTCTTATTCTGCTCATCAGGCTTTACATCTTTCAAAAGTTGAACTGCCCATTTCAGTAGTTGGTGCTCACTTGTTTGTGCTTCTGTAAAATCTCCATCATTGTAAAGAGGATCAATATAGACTGATGTTCTTCGTTCAGGTGAAGAATGTGGAGAATCATTGTCAGAAGAACTGTTGCTACTTGGAGATGTGGATGAACTGCTAGAATACCCAGATGATTTTGTTGATGTAGATGGACTGGATGACTCATCTTCAGAGGAAGGAAAATCAAGTTCATACCAATTTGGTGAAGTTGGTTGACTTTGCATTTTTCCATTTCTTTTACTTCCCTTAGTTTCTAACTTGTTAAGAAGATTTTCGATTTCTTCAGCACCCTTACTCTTAGTTTCATAAAAAATGACATCCCTTCTCACAATGAATTTTCCATTGGTCAAAAGTCAATACCCTTTCTTCTCATCAGAATCGCCAATCATTGTGCATTTTAAACTTCTTGAGTCAAGCTTAGTTCGTTTTTCTTTTGGAGCTAAGGCATAACATACTGACCAAAAAACTCTAAGATGTTTAACTCGAGGTTTGAAACCAAACCAAGCTTCATAAGGTGTGATTCCATCTAAAGAAGTAGTTGGAGATCTGTTTCTTAAGTAGACAACTGTATGTATTGCTTTTGCCCAATATGTTGGACTTAACCTCTTGAAAGTTAACATGGATCTTGCCATTCCTAACAAGGTGTGATTCATTCTTTCGACTACTCCATTTTGCTGTGGAGTGTAAACATTAGTAAGATGTTGTCTTATGCCATTTTCACTACAAAAGTTTTGAATTCATTTGAAGTGAATTCTCCCCCATTATCCGTCCTGAGAGTACCTATCTTTTCTTTGATTTCATTTTCAACAAGTTGGCAAAAAATTTTAAACTTCTCAAATGCTTAGTAAGAAATCATCAATGAATAGTAAGAAATATTTGCAACCACCAAATGAAGTTTGTAGTGGTCCACAAACATCACTGTGAACTAGTTGTAGCCGCTTGTTTGCATGCCTTGAACTTGTTGGAAAACTTTCTCGACTTTGTTCGCCATAAATGCAACTTCACATTTTGCATTTTCCCTTTTGAAAGTGGGAAGTCCTTTAACCATTCCTTGTTTCTACAATTGAGAAAGACTCTCAAAATTTAAATGTCCATATCTTACATGCCATAGTCTTACAGGTGAAATACCTGTAGTCACTGCCCCTGCAAAATCAGAACGCGTTGGAATAACTGTCCCTTTCATCCGTAACAGTTTTCCATCTTCATAACCTGTCATGACAGTTTTCAAGTTCTATTTGACTGAATTAATCTTGACTAAACCATCTTCCATAATCACCTGATGTCCAACTTGTCGAATCGTGACTAAAGAGAGCAATTTTTTCTTAAAAGTTGGTACATACCATACATTGTAAATAATTTTTTCTCCAATGCCAGGGAGAAAAACTTTAATTTCTCCTTTTCCATAAGGAGTATGTTTTGTATCATCAACAAGAAAAATTGAATTAAGTTGGCAATCTTGAAAATTCCAAAAAAAATCACGTCGACAAGTCATGTGCTAAGTTGCCCTGGAATCCAAGATCCAGGCATCTTCATAATCACTTCTAAGATGGGATGAAAGTTGTGATGCTGGTGAGGAAGTAAAAACATATTCTGAGTTATCATCATCTTGATCATTTGCAAATTGAGCTAAGTGCTACTAAAACTTGGGAATTTTATTAATAGATGTTCGACAATCTTCAGCATAATGGCCAACTTTGTTACATCTTCGACACACAATTTGACTTAAGTCTCTTCCTCTTCCTGAAGATTTTCCTCTACGTCTGCTTTGACTTCTATGTTGAGATTTTCCTCTACCTTGATTATTATTTCCTTGTCCTTGAAAATTGCCTCTTCCTTGGTTGTTTCCTCTACCTTGAAAATTATTCCTTCCCAAATTGTTGCCTATGTTAAAGTTATTTCCTTTTCTTTGGCTTCGACCTCGACTTTGTGCATTATGTGCTACTTGATTATGATTCCCTCTGCCTCTACCTCGAGAATTGTCTGCTGATGATTTACTAGTGCTGGCCTCTGTGAGAAAAACATCTTCACCAACTTTATTCTTCTTCCCAAAAGGTTTTATCATGTTGAGGCAACATTTCACAGAGTTCATCAAACTTTGATTTCTCTAATTTCCCAGTTAATTGTAAAGTCTCCAAAAAATGAGTGTAGGAAGAAGGAAGTCCAGCAATTACAATTGTTACCATAAAACTATCATCTATTGCTGGAAAACCAACATTAATGATTTCTTGCCTAATATTCTTAAGTCATGAGATATATTCAAGAACATCACCTCCTTCAGACAATTTTTGTTGTAACAATTTTAATTGTAGATCAACTTTCTTTGATTCAGGCTGAGTATCAAAGAGGTCTTTAAAAGCTTTCAAAGCAAACCACGTGTCTATAGCATTTTCTATATGGAAATACATCTCATCATTCTCAGAAGATTTAATAAGAGCTAAGGCTTTGGCATTCTTAACTTCCCATTTTGCTAGTGCAGCTGCATCTATAGGTTTATTTGGCTTAATATCTCCATCACATATACCCTGCCATAATTCATTGTAAATGAGAGTGCTTTCAATGAGACGGTGCCATGTTTTATAAGATTTTGTGCCTTCATGTTTGTCGGAATCAGAAAACAAATTAATCAACTTAGACATTGTAGCGTTGAAGCTTCGCACCAAGAATCAGAACAAAAAATGTCAAGATGGGCAACACAACACTTAACACACCATGCAAAAAGCACGATCTATCGGGGCTTGGACTTGACCCTCGTATAGTCGTTGAAGCAAGAGAAAAATGATTGAGCTTTGCCCTTGGCTCTAGTCAATTTCTCAAAAATTACAAGGTAACTTTCAAAATTTGACTTTTACAACGATGCTCTTGCAAAACTTGGTAAAAAAAAAACTAACCCCCCCCCCCCCACAAAGTAAAATTACTTTGAGTTACACTTATCCCTTTTAAAAAAATTACAATTAAAATCCCCTTATTACTCCAAAAATTTACAAATCACCTGATTACTCCACAAACCATAAATTCCAAAATTAAAAAATCACCAGATTTCTCCAAAAAAAAAATATAATATTCCTTATCTCTCCACAAAAATTACAAACAACCGAAAAACCTTATCACTCCATTAACATTACAAAATTAAAAAATATTTCTAATTGCGCTGGCAAGCTGGCTCACATTGGCTTGACGTTGGGTTTGCTGGCTTTCTAATTTATTTGTAGACCTTGTGCACGCTCTCCCCGTAAATATCTTGCAAAATAAATTGAAACAATCTGGAGGATCGAATTTATTCGAAAATAAGTTCTCAGTATTCACAACTGGTAGTTTGAAATATCTGGCTAGATTTCATTCCCCGTAGAGATTTCTAACATGGTCTCCAAGTTAAAATATAAATGCTATACAAACACACTAAATAGAAACTTCAAACCAGTCAAGTCTTTACATGTCAATACATACCATCGTAATTATTTAGGGTACAACCTCTATAACCTTAAGAGGGCCTTTTTGGGGAGCATGAGTAATTATTGTGTTCATTTATGATGTGAACTCACCACGCTTCAGGTCCTTCCTTGCTCAATTCCATAGTGCTCTCCAACCTGATCTACAGACTCAATTCTTGAACGGTTGTTCTTTGAACACAGTAAAAAGCTTTGAAGGTGGCTATATACCACTGATAGGTTTTATTAACTCCCTCATCTTTTCACGCACTCGCACTTTCTCAATGTTGTGCCCTGAATTCTACAAATGCAAGACAGTTCATCGTAAAAGAATATCTACTACTATTTCTGTCATCTCCTTGATATGAGAAGGTATTGCCTTCTGCAACAAGTCCAGACCATCAACATGCTTCTTCGAGTCTAAACTTAGTACACCGAGCGACCCTGTACATCTTCCATAAAATGCTTCATGAAATAATTCTCTAGCTCTTGAATCAACAGATTATGGGAACTGGTCCGTCTTCACATAGCGAAGCTTTTCCGAGAGAAATTGATCATCTGAGTGAATTCTAGGAAAAAGGAGGCGGCCAGCTTTACATTTCCCAGGTAGATGGTCAACTGGAAGCTTTAATGTCACAGACCACTTCACTTTTCATCTCCATAAAGAGGCTGTAATTCTAGGTTCTCAGGATTTAGAAGATTGGCCATTGATTCACCCTTGCCGTCTTAAGGAAAAGGTCAGGCGTGAAAATAAGTGGGCTAGATCTGACTGTGGAGGATATGCTTATCATGGCCAAACAACATGTTGAAGCGGATTTATAACAGAAATTCAAGATACAGAGGCAAATTTTTGACAATAATAAAAAATGATTTTCAGATTTAAAAAATCTAAAATCAATAATAAAATTTCTTTTCCTTTTAAACAAAAAACTGGACAATTTCCATACCAAGCATTTGTTGATCAATTAAATGGAGTTTTCCAAGAACTTGTAAAGATGGAATCTCCTCTTCACATCAGTTGCATTATTGGAGCTCTGATACCACAATAATGGCAGAAGTGTCCTCAGACACATAATTTTATTAATCAGAAAAAAAAATTACATAATTTGATTTTGCAAGAGTTTACACCAGAACATCCAAACACTCTTGCAATGAGCTATTTATAAGCTCCATGTCCTAACTACCTCTAATTATGGATCACTTATTAAATAACAAGTGTCCATTTACAGTAAATGCTATTCAAACCAACTAGATAACAAATCTCCTAAAATAGAGCCTAAGATACGACACATTTGGAGAGTCATATCTAGTTACAACAATATACTAATATTAAATAATTAAACATTCTAGAATAATAATTATTAACTTAATATCTTAAATTAATAATTATTTTATTTTAATTTTATAACCTATGATAAATTTGTATTTTTGGATCATCTAACAGCTTTTGCAATGGAAATTATTCCTTTTAGTGCTAGGTATAATCCCATTAGAAATCACACTTTAGGGATTTCATTTGTCTCGGGGGGAAATCCCCTTGGGGGCAATAATCCTTTCACTATGATGGTTGGTTTAGGGCCTCAATACCCTAGATATGATAAAGTGTTTTGTTAACACTTGTCTTTTGGAAAATTTTCTATGGTGGGACCACACAATCTATTTGCGGGTCCTTCTCTATTTTCAAATCTATTTAGCCAACACCAACTTCCATTTCTGGCATCTCTTGATTTTCCAAAATTAGATAGATTAACCAATGACCCCATGTGTCATGATCCTATGTGGCCTGAAATGGTCACCAAATTACCGTTTGACATTCCCAGCTTTGGAAGAAGCACAAGAGAGAAAACAACCATACATAACACCACCTATCATCTATAATGTTCAACTAATTCCTTGGTGGTTGATTCTATGAGGTTTCATCTCTTCCAAAGAACCATGACTAAAGATTCCACAAAATGGTATATCGAGTTCGATAAGGCATCCTATAGTGAGTAAACTTCCTTGGCACAAATGTTCTTGAATGAATTTTAGTTACCTTCATGGAGAAAGGTTGGAACCAATCTCTTGTCTACCTTTAAGCAAGACACCTCTACCCATATCTATGATCAGATTCATGAGTGGAGGTACATAAAGCATTTGATTAGGACCAATATTCCTAACCAATTGCTTATTGAGTTCACTCGATCCTTGCTACCACTTATAGACAAGGATGTCACTCTGGCCGGGGTGACTATTTAGGAGAAATCTATTTTAGGTGTCCAACATATTGACTTGATTTATTCTCAACCAGTAACTTTATATGGAATAATATCTAATGCTTCTTGTCCTTCAAATGATCCACATAAAGCTATACGAGGACTACATTATAAATTTGTAATTGGTTTCATATCTTTTGATGCTATGAGCTAGTTAACTGCTCAATTAGGGCAACTGATCGTCACTTCACAAGCCCCAACAACTACACCCAGTTCTAAACAAGCCTCGTATTTTGAGAAAAAAAATGGTGAGATTAATATGGTGAAGTCCATGCAACCTATGAATCCTCAAAAACTTGAAAAAGAAGAAAAACAAGCCGAAAAATACCACTAAACTTTCCTAGGAGACTATACAATCCTAGCCCAATTAGTTTGGAGGCACAAATGAGCAACGCCAAAATGTCAAATTCCCTTGCAAGATTTGTCAGGGTAATCACTTAACTCATGACTGCCAGTGAATGGATGAGATTCATTGCCTACTTTCACAACTGAATTCCACTCAAAAACTTATTATTTTCACACATCCATTCCCCGCCCATTCTCAACAAATGGTTTCACAACCTCCTCCAACTACGCTTGGGAGCATGGGAGGACAACACTTTGCTAGAGGAATTGCACCTATCCTTATGTGAAATGAACACGTTAATTTATCTAGGAGAGCTCAATCCTATGATACTCCAAAGTTGAGTTCTATCTCTAAGGACCTAATCATCCCCACTATGACCAATGGACCTCTCATGCTAAATAACCCTTTGGAGCCAGTATTTCACCCACCTAAGGGTGTTCTTTGTAAGTTGTTAGGTCCCTGTACTACTAGTGTAACCCCTTAGTACAACCTCCTTATTATATTTTTGTGCCCATGTAGTCCCCATATTGTTATTATTGTGCCACATAGAAGCCCACTATTGTTATTAATGTGCCCTTACATTATTATTGTTATGTTGGCTTTGATTATATTATGATCCCTTAGAAGCCTATATATAGAAAGGAGGCCTTGTCATTTGTATCATCCAAGAATTGCTCATTTTGTGTAATGTAAAGGAGGTTTCCCCCTCGAAGAGGCTAAATTCTAAGGTGTTGATCTATCTTTTCTATCTTTTTGTGAGCTGTTTTCATAACATTTGGTATTAGAGCTTTGGATTCTATGGTTTCGCTGCTCCAAACAGGTCATCGTGGAATTTTCACTATAATGTTTTTTTTGTGATGTTTCAGAAGCAAAAAAAAAAACCCATTTGAGAAGAAATCTTCCTAAACCTCGGGTCCAAATTTTAGATCTTGTTTCGCTATATTTTCGAAGATATGATCTGAGGAATTTAGGGTTTTTGCAAGCTCCCGAATTTCATCTAAAATAGGTCATCGTGGAATATTCACTATAACATTTGCTCCATGAAGTTTCAGAAGCTAAGAAAAGAACCCAAGTGAGAAGAAATTGGTTGGAACCTCAAGTTTGAATTTCAGGTCTTGTCTCACTATATTTTCTGATATATGATTTGAGGAAGTTAGGGTTTTTCAGACTCCCGAATTACATCCTAAACAGGTGACCTTGGGAAAATAGGCATAACTATCTCTCTGAGCATTAGATTGAAATTTCATAAAAAGTTATAGAAAGAGGATGAACTGTAGTTTTCTGTGTATCTTTTTCAGATCCGAAGGTCGAAACAGTGATACATGGAACTTCGTACAAGTTCGCTCTTCTGAAAAGGTATATAATCAAGTCATCTAGGGAGATTGTGCATAACTCTTTCTTGGAGAATCCAATTTCGATTAGACTGGTGGAATTGGAAAGAGTACGCAGAGGACTACTTCAGGTTGTGATTTCAGAACTGGGAGATATGAAATTACAGAGTTACAGTCGTTTCAAGATCCAGCTCCTAAAATCAAGAAAGTGCGTTATGAGGAAGTTTGATGGCAAGGATCTGGTAATTTGGATACTATAGATGGAGCAATACTTTGATCTACATGAGGCGCAACTGTTATAAAAGGTACATATTGCATCTTCATATTTAGAACCGGATCAATTTTTATGGTATAAAGGGCTTTTTTTCGTAAACCACTTGTTACATTGTCAATTTTCACGGAGGAAATGATAACACATTATGAGGATACAAAGAGAAACACCTTCTTTAGCCAATTGATAAATCTCAAACAAAAGTGTTCAATGGAAAAGCACATTGAGGACTTTCAAAAATTGAATATAATGGAAAATGATATTCCAGAGAAGCAGAGGATTGATGTCTCCATAGGGACTTTAAAGGATAACATTCAACATGAGGTTCGTCTTTGGGAACCTGATTCATTGGAGAAGGCATTCAGGTTGGCAAGAAAAGTGGAAAGAAAAATTATGGAAACAAGGAATTCTACCCCTCACAACTATAAATATGGAAGTGTTGTTTCTCCTAGCCTTCCACAACCTACAAGGTTGACACCACAACAATTGGAAGAAAAAAGAGAAAAAGGGCTTTGTTACAATTGTGATAACAAATACATTAAAGGTCATAAGTGTGCTGAGAAGAAATTATTTTACATTGATTGTGAAGAGGAGGAATAAAATGATCAAGAAACGTCAAAAGAAGAGGATATACACTAGGGACCAACACTAGAGAAAGAAGAAATGAATTTGACCATATCTTATAAAGAATTGGCAACAATGACCACTCCTCAAACTCTCAATATATAAGGATATATCAAGAAGAAAAAGGTTCAAGAAGTGAAAGATCACATCGAGAAAGAAGAAATGAATCCGACCATACCTTGTAATGCATTGGCCAAAATTACCACTCCTCAAACTATCAAGATAGAAGGACATGTCAAGAAGAAAAATGTTCAAGAAGTGAAATATCACATCGAGCATCAAGAAATGAATCTGACCATATCTTGTAATGCATTGAAAGAAATTACCACTCCTCAAAATCTCAAGATAAAAGGACATATCAATAAGAAGAAAAAGATTCAAGCAATGAAAGATCACATCGAGCATTGACAACAAGTTCTCCAACTTTTAAAGGATAATGCCACTTTGGTGCAGAATTGAATGAAACAAAAGGAAAATCAACATTGCAGTGAAAGAAGTTTTGATGTACGCGAGTGGGTATTTTTACGGTTACATCTCAAGCAAGCTATTTATGAGAAGGAAATGTTGCCAATACTACATGCACTTAAGAAATGGCGACCTTATCTAATGGGAAGACACTTCAAGGTAAAAATGGATCATGATAGTCTTAAATACTTTTTAGAACAAAGATTATATTTAGAAGAACAGAAAAAATGGGTCACAAATATGTTGGGTTATGACTTTGAAATCATCTACAAAAAATGGAAGAAAAATGTTGTTGCAGATGCACTTTCAAGAAAGGATGAGGATGTGGAAGCATTGTTTTGTGCTATTTCTATTATCCAACCAGATTAGATAAACGAAGCCAAGGATGAATCGAAGAAGGATGAATAAGTGTGGCTACTCATTCAAAAGTTGCAGAAGATCCCAATTCAAACAATATTGCCAGAACTTGACAAGGAAGGAAAAATCAAATTGGAACCTGGAGTAGTCATAGAAACAAGAACCCGACAGCTATGAAATCGACCAATTTCAGAGTATCTCATCAAGTGGAAGAACTTACCCGCTGAAGATTCCACATGGGAGGACAAGAATTTTATACAAAAGCATCAAGAACTACTCAAGCGTTGAGGACAACACTTTTTGAAGGAGAGGGGCACGTTAGGTCCCTATACTAGTAGTGTAACCCCTTATTGTTATTAGTACAACCCCCTTATTATATTGTTGTGTCCATGTAGTCCCCATATTGTTATTATTGTGCCACATAGAATCCACTATTTTTATTATTGTTCCCGTACATTATTATTGTTATGTCGGCTTTGATTATATTATGACCCCTTAGAATCCTATATATAGAAATGAGGTCTTGTCATTTGTATCATCCAAGAATTGTTCATTTGTGTAATGTAAAGGAGGTTTCCCCCTCGAAGAGGCTGAATTCTAAGACGTTGATCTATCTTTTTTATCTTTTTGTGAGCTGGTTTCATAACATAAGTCAACACAAAAGCCCAATGCAAGGGCTACTCAACTCTATAATATTTTTGAATAATTAGTCCAAGCTCCTCATGCCATGTCTAATTTGGAGGTTTTGCAAAGTTTTCCTATACAACACAGATCCTTGTTGATCACTATTGGAGGGGTTGATCCCTCAAAGTTGAATTTGATAACATTTGATGTTGATGTCCCTTAGTTTAGATCATCCGATTTATTTTTAGATCCTGATGCATATCTTCAATCGGTATGTGTGTTGTACTCTTGTGGATGAGGGTTCTCCTTCTTGCATTATGACCTCGTCATGTTGGAAGGCCCTTAACTCTCCATAAATTATCAAGTCAAGTATCACACTTCAAGCCTTCAATGGACGCACCTTTGTTCTGTTGGGCATTCTTCCAGCCTTTTCCACCAAGATAGGGGGAAAGACCATTATTATTGATGTAGAAGTTGTTGATGCCTCACTAGATTGTAATTTACTCCTTGGTTGTAGTTGGTTATACTCTATGACTGCTATCATGTCATTATTTCTCCATGTTTTTTTCTTTCCCCATGAAGGCCAAATAGTCACAATTGATTAGCTTGATTACTACATTCCAAATGAACCAAGTATACCACTAAAACCACTAGGTGACATAAGTTGGATATAACCTTCTGGCCTACAAGAGCATTAATGTAGGTTTGTTCAAAATCTTGTCACTTATTGGTGTCTTTCCTATACCCCTTCTTGGCATTCCTTCCACTTCTATGACTCCTATGCACATGATATCTTCAATCAATAACATATCCCATCAGTCTTTGGACCCTTGGGTGGTGCCTTCTCCTTCAGAAGACAACTTGTATTGTGAGCATATGCCTTTAAGTTTGGCAAGATTTCTTATCAAGGAATTCAGTGAGCATCTGAATCTTTTGAATCAAGTGACACCTCTAGTGAACCACTTGATGATTATTTTATGCCCATTTGGGTGATTGACCATCCACTTTATCATGACTTTTTTGATATTGATCTTCCTATTGATGAGGAAATCATGGAAGTCATGCCGATCTATGATCATCCTTGGGGAGAGCTATATCATTGATCATCTTTCCTTCCTAGAATAGATACTTTGAGTGAGTCGCCAAAAACCATAACTTCCTTTGACCTTGCAAAGTGGTCCTAGTCCCCCATCATGCTGCATGATGTTTTCTCGGCAGGGATCCTGCAAACATTTTGATGACAATACCCATCAACGTTGTTACAAAACCATGATTCATGGAAAATATCACGATTGGATAGGATTGTACCCCTCGAGAGATTTAAATTTACACCACCTTTTTCAAGGAATTTCGTGATGTTTTTGGTTGGTCTTATGAAGAAATGCATGCAATCAACTCCACAATTTTCAAACATGAAATTAACACATGATGAAGCTAAGCCAGTTATGCAAAGGTTCAGACTAGTAAATCCTCATATCGAAATTTTTGTCGAAGGAGAGGTTCAAAATACCTTAGATGCTGGTTTCATTTATAGAGTACCCTTGATGAAATGAGTTTCCAATCCTATTCCAGTGAATAAGAAGTAAGGAATAATTAGCGTTTATGATGATTATAGGGATATGAATTTGGCTTGTACAAAGGATAATTATCTAATCCCATTTATTGATCAAGTTATTGATGAATGCGTCATGAATGCTATCTTTTCCTTTATGGATGGTTTTTCTAGATATAACCAAATTCAAATCAAATTAGAGGATAAAAAAAGAACTACCTTTATCTTCCCATGGGGAACATTTTCTTATCAAAAACTACCTTCGGTATTAAAAGTACAGGTGCTAGTTTCTATTAATCCATGTCTTACACATTTCATGACATCAAACACATCATTAAGGTCTATCTAGATGACCTTAATACTCAGTACCTATAGTGTGAGGATAATCCATCCCATCTCAAGGAAGTATTTCTTCGATGTATTCATTATAAAATTTGTTTTAACTCGCATAAATGTGTCTTTTGCATGGTATGTGGGAGCTTGCTAGATTTCATTGTATCCAAGGAATGGATCATAGGTAATCCCTCAAAGATTGTAGCCACATCCTCCCACATTTACCCACTTTTACAAGCTCTACAGGGAAAACATGAGCTAAGTGCTACTATGACATGACCCCACCTCCAAGTTGAAGTGGTGCTTGCAAATCGAAACACATACTACCACCCCTCACGGAAACTAGATCACTTAGTAGCCTGATAACCAATCTTGGTGATCAATCCCTGAGCTGGAACTCATTTTCACATGCTTGGTACCCTAATCGCATCCATGAAACATTGTGCAAGCGGTTATGAGGATCCAACCACACCCATAAGTCTTCCTGCATGCAGTTATGATCAAAATCTTCCAGTTTTGAGCATGTGGTCACGAGATCTATGCCACTTTTTCAGGGATGGCCTCATCAAAGAAATTTTGAGGTCTAAATCGGCCTCAAAAAAAAAATATACAACCAAATCAACTTTATAAGAACCAATAGGATTCAAGATGATGATGTCAACCATGGGGGATGATTCACCATTATTGGAGTAAAAAAGTAAGAAGATTAAAAAGTAAAAAAATAAAAAGCAACTTTTTCAACTGATCTCCCTATGGTTTTACTCAAATTTTGAGCGAGAGCTCTAGCTGGATGAAAAATTTAATTCCTCATCCAATGAGTACCCATGTTGCATAATTTCGATGGACCCTACTAAATAAAAATGAGAAATACATGAAAAACATGATTGCAATCACGTTTTTTTGTTTTTGTTTGTTTGTTTTTGTTTTGTTTTGTTTTGTTTGTTTGTTTGTTTGTTTTTTTTGTTTTTTAAATGTATTTCTAATTTTTCATGTAGCAAGGTCCATCAAAACTATGTAACATGGGTACTCCTTGGACGAGGAATTAAATTTCACATCCAACTCCCACTCAAAATCTGAGTAGAATCATAGGGATATAAGTCGAAAATACGAGTTGAAAAAGTAGTTTTTTTCCCTCTAAAATTTGATGACATAATCTAATCTTATTTTATTAGTTCCACTATTATTTTATAATATTCCTTAGGAGGCCCATTTTAGACCTCAAATTTATCTAATGACCATCCACTACCCAGAAATGCCCAAAACTCTCCAAAATCAGGTCTAAGATGCTAACAAGTCTAAACAATGAATGCTAAGGCTAGAATTCGAAAAAAGAAACATGTCAGTCTCATGATAAGCATTTTGTCAAACATGTAGTAAACATAGAAGCTACACGTCATGAATGCATATATGACCATAAAATTCTAAACTTCATCAGAGAATCATTAAGAAGACCCAAAACCCTCTCAAGCTAGATATAACAACATTTGTTATCCCATGCATTTATCAACCACTCAATAACTTATCAAATCATGAACGAAATCCATAGTAAGAGCACTTCATCTAATCAAAACCAACATATAAACATAATAGAAACCTTGAATAATCAACCATAAGATCAACATAATAACCAATACATGTGCTCATTAATCATAATAAGAAAATAATCCATATTAACATATGTAAAATCCAACCAAGTCAGGGACTTCCACGTACCACCTGACCATATATTGGTTGAACCAAAATCTTTCTTTCAGCCAATCACCCCCACACCATATTCCAAGCATGAATGCGGATCATATGAGTTAAACCAAAATATAACCAACCAAGGTTTCTAGAGGCCAAACCACATCAACCCTCAACCACAATGATTTCACCTAATCGATCCATAAATCACCAATACCAACATGATTAGTCTCTTCCCAAGTTGTCCAGGGCTCCATGGATTCTATCTCAACCCACAACCTCCAGGGAACCCAAGCTATTACAAGGCTCCAAATATCTCCCATCTCAACCCACATCCTACAGGGAATCCAAGCTGTTCTAGGGCTCTAGAGATTCTATCATAACCCACAGCCATAGGGAACCTGAGAACATATCAGAAATCCAAATATAGAATCCACTAGATCATGGATATCCACGAAATAACAAGGAAAGGCTCAAACCACTATCAATCTAGGCAAATATCTGTGCCAATGACAACAAATAACCAAGGAACCACATGCATGTACCATGCATCCAAATCTCAACAAGGGATCCAGACATGCACCCTGTTATCTGATATATAATCCTGTTGTAGATGATGATCCAACTTTTTCCTTGTGCTCCCTTGCTTTTGTAGGTTTTAACCCCGTACATAAATTACCTGCATATGAATTCTAAAAACATAAAATAAACAATGGCGAGAGTGTTGGCCCTCAATTTTGGTCTATTTTGCCTGAGAAAACTTACTTAATCCATATATTTTCCATCTATTTTCCACTATATCTATCCCATTTTGATGTATTTCATGTATATTCAAGTATTTAATTTTAATTTTGCAAATTCTAAAGTTTTTATGAAAATTTGATTTCAAGTGAAAATTTTGACAGATTCAGAAATTCCCGTAATAGCTACGTGGATAACATGTTTGCACGACACTTGGGCTCGATTTAGATGCATGGATGGATAGCTTGGGAACTAGGACTGAACTAATTCCACTTGGTTTGATCAGAACAAGCTTTATTAGGGCCGGTCAAGGCTGGTCAAACATGACTAGCCCCCCAGAAAATCCCTAGGAAATAGGATAGTTTTGAGATTTTATGGGATTAACCATATTTCTTGGGATGGATTGGATGAGTTTGAATTAGGTGGATATGAGTAGATATGATTGTTAGAGAGATTATAGATCAGTATGTTTCATAAAACTTCTATTTAAGCCAAGACTTTGATGGCTTATGATATGTAACTTTTATTAATTTTATGCTGAGACATTTGGATTTTGGAGATTAATTTGAAGAACCTGTTATACTTTCATTTTGATATTCATTAATGTGGATGAGTGATTGAAACTTTAGCTTTTTGTATCAACTTCAAGTGTGCAAAGCAAGGGTGGAGGGCCCCCACTCTAAGTTAAGTACACTTCATTGTTAGACTAGCTTCATTTTCCATAAACTGGCTATATTAGCACTTATTTATGTACTTTGTTTCATATTTGCTTATGAATTGATGTGTGATGATTTATTTTATTGAATCTTAGTTTGTTTATCATTTTAGTAAGATGGAATAACAAAGTGTTCAAGTTGAATTCTCCTTCTATTAAATTGATAGATCAAAACTAGGCTTCTCCTTTGTTACATGCAAGTAGTTTTTCTTATGTATTTTTAGTTTTCAAATGATAGCATAATGATGAATGAATTGTGATGGAAATTACCCAAAGATCTCTTAAGTTAAGAGTCTCCTTCATTATTGATTTATGCATCTTAAGCTATTATTAATTCATGGTTTCTGATTTCTATTCATCAAGTAATAATTGAGAGAGAAGAACACAATTGGACCTCTTAAGTTAAGAGCCACTTCATCTTTCCTTCATTGCAAAAGTGAATTAGAAATTGTTAATGTAGGTTTATATTTGTAATATGCACTTCTTTAGTTTTTAAAAACTCATCTTTTAAGCTTGACTATTCCCGATATCCATATATTGTGGACTTGCCTCCAAGTTTTACAAACCTGGATTGATAAAGAATACTTGTGTTAATTTGTGTGAATAAATTAGCTCAACAGAAAGCATACAATATAAAACTAGATATACATAGATATTTTCCCCTAGATCCCAAAATCGGGACTACCAGATTGATTTTTCATTATGTTCCTTTCAATGTTACAATACATATATATACATGTCGAAGCATCCATAAACCCCAATCCATTAACCCTGGATTAGAACATAAACGTAGTTCCCTTGACTGGATCTATAAAATACCATGGACAGAAAACCACCATACCCAAAACCATGTGCGAAATCCATGCACAAAACCATAGGCAGGTCCACCCATCTAATATAGGGTCCAATTTTTTTTTCCCGAGGCACTGCCTCAGACCCCATGCAGGGGAGCTACCACCCCCTGCATACCCCCCAACAAGGGAGGCAGTTGTCCCCCATATGATTCCCCTTGACAGGGGGGGAAGCTGCCCCCCTTGTGACCCCCCCGACAACGCTTGGTGCAATGTACATGTAGAGCTACTACCCCCCCTGACCCCCACCCCCACGTGGGGTTGTTGTGGAAATAATATAACACAACCCAGCATTATCCCACTTGTTGTTTTATTTCCATAGGGGCCCATAGGAGGGCTTAGTCATTGATCCAATCCTACAACACCCATTGTTTCTCTACACCAAGAGAACTTCTTAGTGCTCATAGACTTTGTCAATGCATGTGTAGTATTCTTCAAAGTGTCTACCTTTGCATAACACCTTTTTGTCCTCAACCATATCCCTCATAAAGTGATACTGAACATCAATGTGATTTGTCTCTGAAGGATAAGCAGGGTCCTTTGCAAAGAAAATTGCACTCTGGCCGTCATTGTCTATCATTATAGCTCACTATACTAATCCCATACTTAAACACAATCTCTGCAACCAAACTGCTTCCTTGCTTGCATGAGTGGTTGTCATATATTCTGCCTCTGTAGTTGAAAGTGCCACTACAGACTGTCTCTTACTAATCCAACTGACTGCACCTCCAAATAGGTTAAACACATACCCACTTGTAGATCTTCTCTGATCCAGATCTCCAGCCCAGTCTGCATCAACAAAGCCATGAATGTCCAAAACTCTTTCCAATCCCGATCTTCCTTGGTAGCACAAACCATAATCATTAGTGCCACGCAAATACCTGAAAACCTGCTTCACTGATGTCCAATGATCCTTCCCTGGTTTTGACATAAACCTGCTCAATACTCCCATTGCATGTGTAATGTCTAGTATAGTACAGATCATAGCATACATTAGGATACTGATTGCACTTGCATATCGAACACGGGACATGTCCTCTTCCTCTTCTTGTGTCTCGGGACATTGTTCAACAGATAACTTTACACCTACAGGAATAGGAACCTTCACCAATTTACTATCTTGCATTTGAAACTCTCCAGTATTGTCTCGACATACTTCCTCTGGTTTAACCAAAGCTTCCTCTTTTCCTGATATTGTTTAATTTCCATGCCCAAAATATAGTTTGCAGCACCAAGATATTTGTTGTCGAATTTGGAGGACAATTGGGTCTTCAAATCCTGGATAATTTCTTTGTCATTTCCAATCGACAACATATCATCCACACACAAGACCAGATAAATAACATGGTCACCAATTAATTCAAAATACACACAATGATCTGCTTTTCTTCTAGTGAAGCCAAGTCCCCATATAAATGTATCAAATTTCTGATACCACATCCTTGGTGATTGTTTTAACCCATATAGAGACTTTTTTAACTTACATAACAGTTCTTTCTTACCCTTCACCGCAAAGCCTTCAATTGCTTCATGTATATCTCTTCTTCCAGATCCCCGTGAATAAATGTTGTCTTCACATCCATTTGCTCTACCTCAAAATCAAAAGCAAAAACAACAGATAAAGTAATCTAATAGAAGCTACCTTGGCAACAGGAGAAAAAATATCACCAAATCAATTCTCGACACCTAGGAATAACCTTTTTCTACCAACCGAGCTTTGTATTTATCCACCTTTCCTTTTGCATTCACATTCTTCTTGAATAACCATTTGTTGCCAATGGGTTTCCTTCCAACTGACAACTCCACTAGATCCCAAGCCTGATTTTTGTGCAAAGATACCATTTCATCAACGATGGCCTCTTTCCAAAGTTTTACATCCCCTGAATCTACTACTTCCCTCATAGTTCTGGGATCATCATCTGTAATAGATAATGAATAATTTGAATAGAAATCAGATTGACTATACCTTTATGGCTGCCTTCTTTCTCTAACTAATCTTGTCACAGTCGGAGTTTGTGGCTCTTAATCTTCTGATTCCTCTTCTGCTGTAGAGTTTGATTCTTCCTCCTTTAGCTCAAACTCTATCTTCTCAGGTTCCTTTGGTAGGACTTCATGTTAATAACATATTTCACCTCTCTAAACACCATATCTCAGTTGTACACAACCTTCCTTGTTTTTGGGTTCCAAAGCTTATAACCTTTTAAACCATCCTTATACCCAATAAAGATGCACTTTTCATATTTACTATCTAACTTTGTTCTTTTATCCCTTGGAACATGTACATATGCATCACATCCAAATACACTCAGATGTGAAAGAGAAGGTTTATTACCAGTCCATACCTCTTGTGGAGTCTTATCCTCCAACGGTGATGAACATGATATGTTGACTAGGTAACATGCAGTCTCCACTGCCTCTCCCCATAATTCTTGTCTTAACTCGACACCATTGAGCATGCTTCTTTCCCTTTCCATCAATGTCTTGTTCATTCTTTCTGCAACTCCATTTTGTTTAGGTGTATATGGAGTATTTTTTTGTGCTGCTATCACACTTCTTACATAGCTCTTCACATTTCTTCTAGCAATACTCTCCACCATTATCTGTCCTCAACACCTTTATCTTCTTCTTTGTCTGGTTTTCCACCAGAACCTTAAATTATTTAAACCTGTCAAAGACTTTTGATTTCTTCCTGAGGAAATATATCAAGGTATTCCTTGAGAAGTCATCTATAAATGATACATAATACATAGACTTTCCTAGTGATGGAACCGACACAGGTCCAAACACATCACTCTGCACAAACTCTAATATATGTTTCACCCTCTTACCACCAGAGGGGAAACTCATTCGATGCTTCCCATATACACAATTTTCACAGAATCAAAATCCAGAGAGATATTAGACATACCTTCTACCATACCATTACCATGAAGCATTCGAAGGCCCTTCTCTCTAATATGTCCAAGCCTTTGATTCCATAGCATAGTGTTTTTTCCAGAGATCACTAGATTTTCTGCTCCACTTTTAAGAACCAAAAAATGGTTGCACCCATCAATAACAATGCTACCTTGAAGCTTATACATAGTTCCAATCCGAACTCCCCACATCAATATTAGTTCTCCTTGAACTATCTTGCAGGTATCTTTCTCAAACACTGTTTTTACACCTACATCATCCAGCTTGCTTACAGAAATCAGATTTCTAGCCAATGCAGGAATATGCATAACACTCGGAAGTGTTTTATTCCTTCAAACTTGCAAATTAAACTTGAATTTTCCGCGACCAATGATTCTAGCCTTCCTTTTATCCCCTAAGAAGACATCACCACCATCATATTTCTCATACTCGCAGAACCACTCTCTATGGGTAGTGAAGTGAAGGGATGCACTTGAGTTAATCAACCATGCCTCATGATCTACATGTGTACTTGAACAAGAAGGCAAGTACACATCCCCACCTTTGTCTGAGGTGGTTTTTGCCTCTTCAGAAGGAGCATCATCATATACATTTCCTTTCTCAGGAGCTTTAGATTTAGAGTCCCTTTTGAAGTGACATTCCTTTTCACATTTCCAACACACCTTTACAAGTTTTCCTAGAGATTTAGATCTCCCACTCGAGGAATTTTTTTTTTTTCTGTTCTGGGACTGCCCTTGTACAGACAAGGCATCACCATTCTGGCCCTCCATATTTTTCCATCTCATTTCCTCTGACAAAAAGGATGAGACTATTTCATCAAATTGCAAGGCATTTGCATTGATACCTATTGCAACAACCAGACTATCCCACGAATCTGGTAGAGAGAACAACAAACTGATGCACTTTTCTTCATCTGAAATTTTAATATCAACAGATAATAACTGGCTTAGCACGTTATTAAATGCGTTCAGATTCTTTGTTGCCGAGTCTTCATCTTTCATCCTCAAGTTATACAACTTTTTCCGTAGGAACAATTTATTCACTAGAGACTTAGATTGGTACAAAGTCCCTAAATTGTCCCACAAAGCCTTCGCCAAAGCTTCCCCTGATACATTCAACAATACTGAATCTGAGACACACAATCGTATTGTGCTCTTTGCCTTCCGATCCAAATTCGACTAGTCTTCAACTGAAATTGCATTTGTTTAGTACCTGGATCTACTGCAATCCTTTGATCTTTATCCACTAGCAGATCCTCCATCTTGAGTTTCCACAATTCAAAACTCTGACCATTAAACTTCTCGATCTCTATCTTTCCACTACTCGCCATATTTTTTTTAGACCATAAGAATCAATACATAGATCTCCCACTGAACAAGGTATACCACAGGCCCGAGAAAAACCCCTCAGTAGCAAAGGTGTCCCCTTGAAGCCAAAACGACTTTGATACCAAATGTAGGTTTTAACCCTGTACAGAAATTACCTGCATACAAATTCTAAAAACATAAAATAAACAATGGCAAGAGCATAAAACATATATACACAGAGATTTCCCCTGGATCCCAAAACCGAGGCTACCAAATTGATTTTTCATTATGTTCCTTACAATGTTACAATACATATATATACATGTTGAAGCATCCATAAACCCCAATCCATTAACCCTGGATTAGAACATAACTGTAGTTCCCTTGACCGGATCTATAAAATACCATGGACAAAAAACTATCATGCCCAAAACCATGTGTGAAATCCATGCACAAAACCATAGGTAGGTCCGCCCACCTAATATAGGGTCCAAATTTTTCCCCGGGGTGTTGTCTTGGACCCTGTGTAGGTGGGCTACCACCCCCTTGCATAACCCTCGAAATGGGGGGGCAACTACCCCCCTGTGACCCCCCACAACACCCCGCGCAACCTATAGGGGGGACTACTACCCCCATGTGACCCCCCCGCACGTGGGTTAGTTGTGGAAAGAATATAACACAACCCAACAACTTTCCTTTTCTTTACCGTGAACTATTTCTATGGTGCTTTTTCCTCACTGATGTCTCCTTTTTCTTCATTTTCCTCTAATTTCTCTATAATTTCCCTTGCATGCATATTTATGTCTCTTTTCTCCTATTTTCCTTTATTGCCTTAATTGAATGCCAATTATTGCCTCTTTGCCTTTGCCAATTTCCATAGCCATTAATTAACCACAAGTGATGCTCACTATAATGTTTTCCCACCATTCAACTTGGACTACATGTGTCGTGACCTTTATTTTTTTTATTTACATGGAAAATCAACCATGTTTTGTTACAAAGGTTAAGACTATCATTAATTTTCCTCCTCCACATACTCTTCGCTAGCTTCAAGCACTTCAAGGAGGGCTAACTTCTTGCATAGGTTTATTTTCAAATATAATGAGATCCCCAAAGGTTTTATGCATCTATTGAAGAAAGGTGTTCCTTTGGAATGGGATGATGAAGCCTAGAAGTCCTTTGATGATTGACAAGCCTTGTTGTTTGTCCAATTTATGAGCCCTTTTGATGTTAATCAAGACATTTTTATCTATCTTGTGGCCTCTGAACCCACCATTGGGACGGTTATTCTCTAGGAAGACGAGATGGATAATGAATAGGCCATCTACTACCTTAGCAAAGACCTTATTGGTCCAGAGCTTCGTTATTCCCACATTGAGAAGTTGGCTTGGTAAAAGTTTTTGTTGTCAAACGTTTACGAAATTACATACTTTTTCCAAAGACCATGATCATCACTGACTCCATGCGCGCGAAACATATCCTTACTAGATAAATCATTGGGGGCAAGTACTTGAGGTGGATTGTGAACCTTCATTAGTTCAACTTGGAGTTTGCAGTAGCTAAATTGAAGAAATATTTTGCATTAACTAAGTTAATGTTTGAGTTAACCCGAGTTGATGAAGAAGTTGTGGTTGAGGATTTGTTATCTGTTGAATTATTATTCCTCATTAGCTCATCCAATCCTCATAAAATTTTGTGCACTATGTACTTTTGGCCTTCACTCTTTCAAGATTATATTACAATAGTCAAAAAGTGCCATCCATGTCAAATATTTACTATGAAGATGCATGCTCACCTTGCTCTGCTTCACCCTATGGTTAATTTCATACCCTTTTCTAAATGGGGCATTGAATTTATGTAGTGTAAGTCAAGCACGTCCAATGGAAACCACCACATCATTGTAGTGGTGGACTACTTCACTAAGTGGGATTAGGCCATTCCTACCTTCTCTAACGATGGTGCCATTGTGGCATTATTGGTATTCAACCACATCATTACTAGGTTTGGAGTTCCAAAAATGATCATGAAAAATTAGAGTTGACATTTTTGCAATCATATTTTTTCTAAGTTGGGTTTTCGTCAACAAAACTCAACCCCCTATTATTCCTAGGCCAACGGACAAGTAGAGGCCATCAATTATGACTTTAAAACCATACTCCAAAGGATGTTAGGAAATCACAAGTCAAATTGGCATCTTATGATTTTTTCCGCATTATGGGCCTGTCGAACCTCAATCAAAATTGCCACAGGCTTCACTCCTTTCCACTTGGTTTATGGGGTAGGTTTTACTTTTAGTTTAGTGCAAGATTACATCTTTAAAACTAGCTATTGAACTCCTTCTTGATACTTCCACCAAGAAAGAATGTCTCTTACATTTGGCCAACATTGATGAACAACATTATTATGATACCATAGCCAACGAGACTCATAATAAGTGTATCAAATCCAAATATGATAGATCTTTTTGTAACGTAATATCACTTAGTCAAAAACTTTTGATTCTCTTTCTAGGATTTTCTGAAACCCATTAATTTTCCATTTTCCCAATTTAGTTATTTTACATATGATTTGAAACAAAGGAAATGATCTTCCATTACTGGAGTTGGTATATTGACTTTGAACAACAGTGGAGGAAATCTGAGAAAGCATTCTTTATTGCAAAGGAGACTAGCCATTGAGTTGCAAAAAATATTAAAGGATATTATTGAGATTAATCCCATATATGACAGGAAATAGTACAATAGATTGATAAATTTCAGGGAAATTCGAAAGCATGATCTTTCTAAGTTAACTAGAAAGAGTAAATTGGAAACTAAATTAACTAGATGTTCTATTCCCGGTGCAACAACATAGTTAAAAAGTATGTGCCATGTTGATCCATCAAATTATGTTAAAGGTTCTAGAAGTTGGTCTTCTGAAAATCCCCCTTTATTATTGGACATTGTGCCACAATGTAGTGGTTTAAGGTCAAAATTTAGTGCTCGATCTCAATCCATATTTCGACCAATAGTAAAGGATAAACATAATATTTCCAAGAATGAAACCAATCCTATAGAGTAGTCATTAAGTTATTTTGCAAAATTAGCTACAAGGAGAGGCTTAAATATGAGACACATGGTTGACAAGAAAGAAACCAAGGTCCTTGATAATATCGCTTCTAAATTTTTGAGCAAACAGAATCAACCAAAGAATGCTGAAAAATCTAGGGACCATTCAGATAAAGGGCCAGAAATAAGGGATAAAAGCCTTGCTGTGAAATCATGTTGCAAAACTGCGAAAATAAAAAGAGAAACAATGACCACATTTTTTTTGTAGGAAAAAACAAATATATTTTTAAAAAGAAATTGAATATCATTTGAAATATCATTCCAACTATATTAATCTTCTTATTGTTGGCTTGGGGAATGAGGATAACCACAACAAAAATAAAAGTGCACATAATAAGATCGAAGCTCACAACCTCCAGATCATATTTGTTTTTAATCGTATGAGCAGAGGGGGTAAGATTGTTTGATATTATCAACTTCATACTGTCATCTCAAAGTTGAAACTCACTATTTCCTTATTGCTCAAACAAAGAATCTTCTTCAAAATTCAAAATGTAGAAAGTCAAGATTATGATGAGAAAGTAATTTCTAGAGAAAACTATGTTACAAAGCATTGAAACGTCATATATTAAAAAGTCGTTTCGGGCAAACACTTCACCCATCGTTAGGGATATGAAGCAAAAAATATAGGTGAAGAGGAAGATAGACCTAACCTTTATATATAATGGTAGTGCCGAGAGAGAGACATTAAGAAAGAGATGTTAGAAAAAGGAAAAATAGAGAAAATAATATATTTTGATTAATAAGGTATTATAATAAATATTAATAACGTAATATAATAGTATAATTATAATATTATTATTAAGAATTATTTGAAAAAACCAAAACTTTTATTAATAATGAAAATATCATTAAAATAGAAAAATTCACGAAGCACATGATATGGGGGAGGCTCTGTAACTTGATCTAGGGTTGGCATTAGGGTTTTGACGTTGGGCACCATGGCGGGACACGCAGGGGGGAGTGTTGCTCCCTCCTACAGTTAAGTAGCTACAGATAGGAGCAAGGACGCGGGAGAACAATGTTTCAAGAAACCTCTCGAGAAGGCAACAAAGGCAAGTAACACGGAAATACTAGGAAGAAACATACCTCATGAACATGAAGGGGATTAGTAGGAAGCTAGTAAGGAGAAGGAGAAAGGGAGTAGCAGTTAAAAACCTACTTCCATAAGGACAACAGGGATCTGCAAATCGAAGTCGAACATCATTCCTCAGGTCATCTTAAGCGACCGAGCACTACAAGCGCATAAGGATCATATGACGGAATATGCGGTCATATGCAAATTCATGGGGATTTGGCCGACGGAGAGGGCACTACATGTATGGATAAGGAGCCACTAGAAGCCAAAGGGGGAAATACACCTTCATCTGGGATCTAAGGGCTTGTTCATAGTAGTATTCACAAACCTAGAGGATAAAGACAAAGTGTTCGAAGGAGGACCATATTTCTATGATGTTGCAGGCCTCTACATGCGGCCATGGATGATGAAATTTGTCCCGAAACATGATACATTCATGTCGGTTCCGATCTGGATCAGACTATACTCCCTTCCTCTGGATTATTGGCTACCGGAATCTCTGAAAACAATAGGAAACAAACTGGGGCATTTTCTAAAGATCTCAGATGTGACTCTGAAAGGAAAATACACCTCCTTCACCCAGATATGTGTGGAAATGGACTTGTCTGGAGCACTTCCGGATGTGATAATTCTAGAAGTATATGATGAAGAATGGGTGCAGATGGTGGACTATAAGCACATCCCATTTAGGTGCTGCAAATGCCATGAGCATGGGCATCTATATAGAGACTACCCAACAAACAACATGGAGAGAAATGTGAAAACCACTGTGGATAAAAATCCCAAGGGTTTCACCAAGGTTGGGGTCAAAGGGAAAGGTGGAAAGTGGGCGCAAAAGAAGATCAATGAGGAAAGACAACCGAGCCACAATATCTTTAAGATCCTAGAAGAAGAAGAAGAAGGAACCAAAGAAACAAACCAAGAAATGGAGAACATTATCACTGAGAAGGAAAGGGATGACAACATGGAAGGCATCATAGACAAAAGCCAACAAAAGGATGATCTACCAAGCATTATGGAGATAAATAGGGACCATGAGAGGACTCCAAGTGAGGTGGGAACGGAGGACCATGAACTGTAGGAGATTCTAGATAGGGAAAATCTAGATGCAGAGAAATTTCTGGAACAAGGGATGACCAAAGGAGTGGAATCCCTGCCAAAAGAGGAATATGATAGGGTTCAACAGCTCTTCCTATGGAGATCACAAACAAAGGGATTTTGATTCAAAAGAAATCATGAAAGATAGGAGCATAGAGGGGTCAAAATGATGGAGGAGACACAGGCACAATCTCCAAAGAATCCAGGCAGGAAAAAAGCAAGAAAAAGACTAAGGAGTTGCTGAACGAATGTGGGAAACTATTGATTAACTCAGTTAAGATGAAAGATCTCACCAGTTACTCCTTTACAAACCTTTCTTAATGAAGCTCACAACCTGGAATATTAGAGGCATAGGAAATAGAAGGAAACAAAGAAACCTCAGTAAGAGAATAAAAGAAGAAAAACGAGATATGGTTTTTATTTAGGAGACAAAATGTTCGATGGATAAGATTAGAGAAATTCATAATAAATGGCTAATGAAGTATGAGTATCTAGAGGTTAAAGCAAAAAACTCAGTGGGGGGGATTCTCACGCTTTGGGATCCCCATAAGTTTGGAATCCTGGATGCTGAGGCATCTAGGAACTATCTTTCTTTGGTATGTCAACCTTTAGGTGATAAGGAGATATACATGATCAAAAATGTCTATGGACCTCAAAAACAAGAATACAAACTCAAGCTTCTCACCTCCCTTGAGCAACTAAGAGCATGACACCCTAATATGCCCTGGATCATTGCAGGAGATTTCAATATGATCAGATCTCTTACAGAGAAAAAAGGTGGTATAAGACAGCTAGGCAGAGACTCCATGGCCTTCCAAAACTTCATAATGAACATGGGGTTAGTGGACACTGAAACAATAAATAGGACCTTCACCTGGAACAATAAGAGGGGAGGGGATTCACAAGTTGCCTCTAAACTAGATATATTTATTATTTTAGAGGACCTCTTTCTCTCAGGCCCTTCCATGACAACTTTTATTCTTCCCTTTGGAGGTTCGGACCATTGGCATATACAGCTGGAAGCCACTTTTATGGGTACATGAAGAAACAGACCTTTCAGGTTTGAAAATGCTTGGCTCTCTCAGCCTGAATTAACCAGTAATATCGATAAATGGTGGAGAGAGGATTTGAACATTCAAGGCACTAGAATGTTCCTGCTCCAACAAAAACTTAAACATATCAAATCCAGGCTTAAAAATTGGAACAAAAAGGAATTTGGAAATATCTTCAAAGCCAAAAGAGAAGTTGAGTAGAAACTCCAGGAGATCAATTAGATCAACATCACAGAGGGCTTTATTGAGGAGCGGAAAAAGCTAGTTGATTCTTTGCAGGAAGAATGGGAAGATTGATGCTTGCAAGAGGATATTTTCTTGAGACAGAAATCAAGGATTCAGTGGATCAGATAGGGATAAAGAAACACGAAGTTCTTTCATAAATCCATGATGGATCACAGGGCACACAACAGAATCACAAAGCTCAAAGATTCTAAAGGGAGAGAACTCGTCTCTCACAAAGACATGGAATTTGTCCTTGTACAACATTTCCTCAGTATAGCAGAGGAGCCTTTGGTGGATAGATCCAGGTTCATCAACCATTTCACTCAGTATATCCCTCAGCTGGTTACCAAAGAGGACAACCACACTTAACAGGCTAGTGTCAAAAGAGGAGGTCAGTGAAGTGATAAATGAAATGCAAAATGGAAAAGCTCCAGGCCCGGACGGGTTTAATGTAGACTTCTTCAAAGCTTGCTGGAAAATAGTCAAATAGGATATCCTTGAGGTGGTGGAAGACTCAAGAAGATCCAAAAAGGTTCAGAAGGCTTTTAATGCTTCCTTCATAGCTTTGATCCCAAAATAGGAAAAGCCATGACTCCGGATGGTTTCAGACCCATAGCTTAATGCAATGTGGAGTATAAAATTATTTCCAAGGTGATCGCCAATAGACTCAAGCCCCTTTTACCAGCTCTCATCTCAGAGGAGCAAACGAGCTATGTAGAAGGAAGACAAATCCTTAATAACATGATCCAAGCTCATGAGGTGGTACACTCTCTCAAAAGCAACAAACAAGATGGTATGATCATTAAGCTGGACCTAGCGAAAGCTTATGACAAGCTAAGTTGGTTTTATATAAGGGCAGTTCTAAGAGTCTATGGCTTCAACCAAAATTGGATAAGATGGGTTATGGCACTAGTTACCATGACCATTTTTTCCATCCTGCTTAATGGCACTCCTTCAAGAATCTTCACACCCTCCAGAGGTCTCAGACGAGGGGATCCGCTCTCACCCTTCCTCTTTGTTCTCATGATGGAAGGGCTAGGCAGAACGATTAAAATGGAAAATAATGAAGGAAGAATCCAGGGTATCAAACTCACCTTGGATGGAGCGACAAACATTCATCAACAATTTGTGGATGACACAATGCTGCAAGGCATACCCATAGTCAGGGAAGCTAGAATGATCAAACATATCTTAAATGACTTTGCTATGGCAGCTGGCACAAAGGTAAGCCTCAACAAATCAATTTTTTTTCTTTAACACTGACATTGCTATTTAGAGAAACATCACCAGAATTCTTGGGTTTCAAAGGGACCAGCTACCTTCCAAGTATCTGGGCATACCTCTCATAGATAAACCTCTAAGCAAGGAAGTGTGGGAGCCAATAATAAATAAACTTCAGGACAAGATCAGAAAATGGACATGTAGGTCTTTAAATTTGGTGGGGTGCCTTGTGCTCACACAGGCTGTCTTGCAGGCAATTCCCATGTTCATGTTCTCAGCTCTTCCTGCTCCTAAAGGAATTAAGCAACAGATCAAGAGCATACAAAGGGATTTTCTATGGGGCAGAGGAGAAGAAAAAAAGAAATGGGCTTTACTAGCCTAGGATGAGATCTGCAAAGCCAAGAGCCAAGGTGGCTTGGGGCTTCATGATCCTAAAACCCTCAACAGAGTTTCGTGAGCTAAACTCTGGCGGAGGTGGATCAAGGAATCGACAACTCCCTGGGCTAAGCTTTGGAAACAAAAATTCCAAGAATTGGAAAGCGAAGGATCACATTAGAATGTTAGGGCATATTAAGGGCTCCCACATTTGGAACCTTACCTGGGAAAATAAAGGTATTGCTCAGCAACATAGTTTCTGGGAGATTCGAGCTAGGAACCTAGCACGATTTTGGGAGGATAACTAGAAACAAGAACCCAACTTGTATAAGGATGAATTAGCAGCTCTCAAGAATGACACAGACAACAAAGGTCTACTTATGGTAAATGACTTCTGGGACCAGGTAAGGAACAATGGAAAATGGAGAATTTGGAAGGATCTAGGCCACAATGAAGAGAGCCCTCTGAAGGCCCAAGCAGACTCTCTTGCTTAGGATCTAGAGCATAGGAGGATTCTGGTATCCTCCTTGCCTGACCAACTAAGATGGGGAAAGAACACTGAAGGAAACTTTAACCTCAAAGAAGCTAAACAGGTAGTAACAGGATTTAACTACCTAAACCCTGATCAAGTTTGGAAGAATCTTTGGCAAAGCCCCACTAGATGAAAATAAAGTTATTTATTTGGCTAGTTCATCAAAGGAAAATTTTAACTTGGAAGAATCTCCGAAAAAAGGTTTCACTGGACCATCCAAATGTTACCTTTGTGGCTCACAAGAGAAGACGATGGATCATCTTCTCAACCTTTGCCCTTTCACCTCTATCGTGTGGGAATGGGTGGCCTCAATATTTAGGCACACTGATAGGGATAGACTCAGAATCTCCAACACTTTGAAGAATTGGAGGAAAAACTTCTTAGAGAATGAAATCATTAATAAAGCTTGGACTCTAGTTCGAGGCTTTTTCATCTGGGATGTTTGGAAAGAACGCAATAGAAGGATCGTCAAGAACAAAGAAAGCAAGCCCCAACACATCATTGACCAAATTTTAAGGCAGCTCAAAGACACAGTCAGAAGCTTGTTGATGACACTTCCTAAGGACCCTCCTCTGCCCCAATATGCATGTATTATACTGCAGTTGGGTCTCTAGTCTATAGGCCCACAAAGTATAATCAAGGGTGTGAGCCAAAAAAATGCAGATATAAATATTTGGAAGCCTCCTCCACATTGTTTCTTAGAGGTCAATATAGACAAAGCATCTAAGGGCAACCCAGGGTTAGCTAGTTTTGGGGGTGTTATAAGAGATGAACAGGGTCAAATAAAGGAGATCTTTCATGGCCACTTAGGAAAGGCCACTAATAACATGGCGGAACTCATGGCCTTAGAGCAATGCCTCGAAATCTTGGTGGATTCAAATTCACACAATGTCATCATTGAAGCAGATTCGAAATTGATTATTAGAGTGACCAAGAAAATATGTAATGGTACATCATCGGATAAAGTGTCGAAACACTAGAGGCTATCGCAGGTCTTTCACCGTATCCATACCCACATGCAAACCTTAAAAATGTACGCTTTGAGTTAGAAATAATTAATTCCTACTTGTCTATGGTTGTAATTCTCCATTTGAGGAGTTTGTTCCTACATAATAGGAATTAGCTAGAATATAGTTTCTCCTAGTTTAGTGTGTGGTTGAGAGAATCTCTCAACCACACTACTGTACGTCTAAGATAGAATTCCTATCTTGAGACTATTGCTTGTACAAATATGTGTGTAATTTCCTTGATGTAATAATATAGAATTTTTCTGCTGTGTGCTATTTTATCTTGGTATCAGAGCTTCAGAGCCCGTAAGGGCCTGGGCCTCGGCCCCTCCTGGGCTGAGGGAAAATAAAGAGTTTAGTATATGTTGTTTGTCCATCAATTTTTTTTTGTGGTCTGTTCAAGTGCTTGAGCGGCTGTTTGAAATCGTGTTAAGCATGTTGCTGCCCTAGTCCAACGTATAAAGGACGTTGTAAACTCCGTTTCCATAGCCAATTTCATTGTGTTGGCGTAGGTATCCATTGCTCCAATCGTCATGCTTATTGCATTGGCCTTGACAATGGATCTATGTAGTGGAAGCGTGGATGCTCTCTCACTATGTGTGTTAGCACTGCAAGGAGTGTGGTCAATGGTGCACTGTAAGAGAGTAAGATCCCTGCAGGTCCCTGGTGCCTTCGATTGCTGTAGGTCGTGGTGTTGATACTGGTAGAACCTCCAAGATCGACATCCTTGGTGTGTCTACCAATCAGAGAGTGAGATCCGAGCAGTTTGCCAAAAGATCGGTTGATCAAGGCAGCCGAGCCGACGGACTACAGATCGTAGGATGAGTGGATCACTCGTGGGGTGGTTCGATCTGTCAGTGGATTGGATGGAAGACTGCATATGGTGATCGGAAAGTCTGAGTGATTTTTTATTTATTTATCTTTTCCCCAAATAATAGACCATGGCAGATGGCAGGAGGAATAATTTCCATCAGCAGGAATGCAATTGCTGTCACAGAAACCCGAGTAGATCGAACCTGTGTTAATCGTCGAGTTGATCTCACTGTGTTTACCATGGAGGCGTTGTCTCTTGTACGCGTGGATGAGGTCGCAACAAGGTGGATCTGTCGGGTTCTGATGGATTGAAGGTCGACACCCTCTTTGTTGGAGCACTTCACCGTGAAGGAGGAGGTGCAGTTTAACCGCTGCGTGGATATGTTGTCAATTGAGTGAGTTAATCTTCTTTAGTGGTGGAGTGATTTGATCTATCAAACAAATAAGGTGTTGTTGAATTTGTGTTGTGGCAGATTGGTGGTAGCCTGTGGGCGTCTTTATAGAGCGAAGGAAAGAAGATCAACATATTGGCAGATTAAGTGAATCAGAAGAACCAAGATTTGTTGCTGGATTTGCGGCATCTTCAAAGCTAGAGATCTGCATGTATGCAGTCGTGCGTGGCTGCTAATAGATATTTTTTTCCTTGTTGGCGTTGAGCTGCTGGAATGAGAGACGCAGCCTGCAGAGAAGACCTCTATGTAGCACATAGTTGTATATTGAAGAGAAACGGTGGTTGTGGCGATCGATCCCTAAGATTTGTGATCAAATCTGCGGCTCTATCGCTGTGCAGGCTGATCTTCAAGTGGATCATACTTTGTAGATGATCCGCATAGGCTGTGTGAGGGATCAGAGTGCGAGTGTGGGTTTTCTTTCATTTTTTTTTATGTGGCCCGAGTTTGCTGTTCCCCAAGGAGGTTTATGCAACAAAGGAGGTGGAGCAGCAGCAGTGGGGTTCTTTCTTCTTTGTCAGGCCTTTGAGAGGCGCGAGGAAAATGCGTTCTTTGATGAGAGTGATCAGCCATCCACAGGCGCACATTGCCAGAGCTGTCTTGCGGCTCTTGGAGTGGAGGTGGAGGCAAGCCTGACTATTTTGTTCATAGAACAATCATCTGTGGCTTTGAAGAGGCATGAAGCCTGTAATTATGGCCAGATCTGAGCCAGTGTGCTATTTTGCTGTGAGGAGGTGCGAGCAAAGAAACAGAGGACAAGGGTGTTTGGACAAGGGCATTTGGGCTGAAGGATGATATTATGCCAATCATGCACGATAACGATCATTATGAGCTCGTTAAAGATATTGGATCATAGGCGTTCTGTGATCTAATGCAGGATGTGATTCATGTTGAATTGAAATTGTAAGATGTGCTGGTGCAGAGTTTGGTGAAGTGTGGAGAGTGTTTCTACTGTCTTAGAAATATTATGTTGACTGTGCTGCTGTAGAGTGGCAGAATTCTTGAAGTTATTGTTGGAGCCTGGGCGGAGGTGTATTCCAATAGCGATGCTGTGATGACCAGTTGTATTGCAGTTGTTGTTTGATTGAGGCTGATTTTCTGCTTGCTGTGGAGGACTGCATGTTGGTGTTGTGGAGCACTGCATGCTGGTTGACTAAGGTTGTTTGAAGTTTGTCCGAGGGCTGGAGAGCTCAACTTCATGTGGCGAGCGTGGACAGTCGTGGTTGTGAGTCTGCCTGAAATTCAAAGCGAACTAGGAACAGAGTTGTCAGATTCGTCGGATCAGTGCCAGTGAGGAGCAAAGATGTCTTTGCTGTGCCTTGTGAAGCATTCGAAGTAGCGCTCCAGTTCATCCCTCATATGGAGCTGCCACAGCGTGTAGATTTCCATATAAGTGAGCTGGGTGCACCAGAGCGATTTTATCCGTAAGCATTGTTGGGATACGGAGCACCGACTGGTGTGAGCCGAGGCTTATGGTTATCAAGTGCCTTTGGAGAGATCAGTCCATAGGAGGAGCTGCAGATCCATCAAAGTGGAAAATTCGTTGAATTCAATGGAAGCCATGAAGAATTTGGTTCAGCTTTCAGAATCTCTGCAGTAGATCATTGCCCTGCTGGAAGCAGAGGAGTTGTCAACGAAGAATTTTACTTTCCTCAACGTTGTGCCTCTCGGCAATGTTGGTGCTGGAAAGTCAGTTGTATTAAGCAGTCTGGTTAGTCATCCTGTGCTGCCTACAGGAGAAAATGGAGCTGCTCGATATATAGAGAAGTTTATGCTATTGTCGAAATGTATTTTTTTTTAATTCTCTGATGATGTTGCAATATATTGATTAACTGTCATGACAATAAAACTAGTTGTAATTTAAGTGACATTAGTATGACCAACTATTGTCACAATGCTGAGTGTGTTGGAACTGGTCATTCCAACACTAAGAAAATTTGCAGGGAATGATGAACACATGACAGTGAAAACGACATCAATTGGAGCTACATCAGAGATTGGAGGATGATCGAGATCGTGTTGCAGATTGTTAGCGAGCATGAGGCAGTATGCTTGAAAACAATGACTAGCCTTGATACTGTGAGTAGGGGAAGTGGCATTATGTTGTGATGCCAGGAGAATTGGATACTGATGGAGGATTGGACCGTGGAGTCCTCTGCTCTTGAAGGGAAAATTGTGTTCTCTTCGTGTGGCTGTGAGTGCCTATGTTCTAGTTTCTTTATCAGTGGACCCCTCACAGATGAAGTAAAGGAGCAACGACAACGTTTATGGTGGACAACAAAGTAGATGTTTGTTTAAGTTAGTGTGGTTTGTGGAATAGACTCCCTAACATGTTATAAGCAAGTCCAGTTGTTGTAATGGTCATTGTATGTACCCAAAAACTCCAAAATGTTGAATGAAATGTAAAAGGTATTTGAAAGTTCGTGGTGATATTAAAACCACTTTGTAATGGATTGCCTTTGTGGCTGGTTGGTGGTGAGCCAGAAACCATCCATAGAGCCTTAGTGGCTACAGGATTTGCCTGGAGGTGGCACATTTAAGTTCCGGATTTGCCCGGTGGTGGCAGATCGGACTTGCCCAGAGGTGGCACATTTAAGTTCCGGATTTTCCCGGTGGTGGCAGATCGGACTTGCTCGGAGGTGGCACATTTAAGTTCCGGATTTCCCGGTGGTGGTAGATCAGACTTGCCCGGTGGTGGCATATTGCCTGAGTGGCTAACGTGTACACGGGAGCTTTGTGCTCGTAGGAGCAGGTGGACTGCAGTAACACCTGGCTCACGGTCTCAGATATTGGTGTGTCTGAGCATAAGAGGGTCGGCGCACTTTTCTATCTGACAGTTGCGTCGAAAGGCGCAATCAACGCAACTGTTTGCGATTGTTATTTGGACATGAATATTTGGCTTAGAAAGGCACTGATCTCTCTTTGTTTTTGGAAGTTCTGCACATGCAATTCGCCCGATGGTGGTGGATTTGACTATCATGACAAGTAGTCATTAAGGGGGGGAGTTAGAAATAATTAATTCCTACTTGCCTATGGTTGTAATTCTCCATTTGAGGAGTTTGTTCCTACATAATAGGAATTAGCTAGAATATAGTTTCTCCTAGTTTAGTGTGTGGTTGAGAGAATCTCTCAACCACACTACTGTACGTCTAAGATAGAATTCCTATCTTGAGACTATTGGTTGTACAAATATGTGTGTAATTTCCTTGATGTAATAATATAAAATTTTTCTGTTGTGTGCTATTTTATCTCTTTGTCCATGTGAAAAGAAAAGCTAACATGTTAGCGGATCGTCTAGCGAATGAAGGAGTGATTAATAAGGAAAGGGAGACTTGACACATTTGGGAGTTGTTACCCCCAGGCAAACTATTAGAGGATTGTTTCTGTTAGGCTGCCACAGATAGGGATCGATGGATTGACAGGATGGATCAAAGAGGTTCAAGAGACGGGCGGGAGGATAGGGAAGCCTAAACTGTATGCGTGTTGTTGGGGAGTAGTCCCCAGATTGTATTGGCATTAGTATTCCATTGGATTTGAGCAGATGGCTGAGATCAACGGAGGAAGACCAAGGATGTAGTGGCGTGAGGACTGATTCTGGACTGATAGATCTCGGTTGAGATAGATCTATGGTGCTCGGGCAAGGAAGTTACCAGACAGTTAACGAGTAGGAGTGGGTTGGAGAAAACCACAAGAGGATTTCAGGCGGAGGAAAGGCCGTAAACAGTATTTCCTTGTTGGCTCCGATTCCACTCACACAGTGACAAGTGGCAGCGAGGTGAGAGAGGAAAACCGCTTTTTTGGGCGGACTTGGAGTGCGCAAATTAACCGTGTGAAATACGTGTGAACCGTTAGATATGGGGGAGTGAGATCCACAGTTGACAAACGAGGAGCAAGTCTCGTAGTCGGGAAGTGTTGTGACCGTTGGATCTTGAATAAATCAACGGTGGAGAAGTGTCGATGTTTCTTCGGTGGGGTGGATTTCAAACTTTGTTGCAAACTATGGTTTATGTTATCGTCGGGTCCGGGTTGGTAGTAGCAGGTTGGAGAAACCCACGAGTGGTTTTTTGGTGGAGGAAAGGTAGTAAGCATTGTCGAGCCATAAAAAGGGTCCTTTTCACCTCTAATTACTTCACATTAACTTGTCAATCCAGGAAAAATCTATTATTTCAAAGAGCGTACTCGGTTTGAGGCGGTCATTTGTCAGAGTAACGCTAGTAGTATAGTGCTCAGAATACAAGAGTAAACAGATGCTTAAAACAAGATCTACTTACAGCAAAGCACTTTAAAACCTAAATCATGCATTCGGAAAATTAAGCGGTTTATCAGTCAAGGGTCCAGTAACAGTAACTCATCCCTCTGTAAATGATGTAATTAAAGATAATAAAGGAACAGATCATCAATCTGGGAACTAGACAAGAATGTCAATGCTCACTACAGTTTCAGATCATTCTACACACCAAAGCAATGAGAACGCAGCTAACAGGAAATGGAACAACAACTAGTATGGATAAACATCGAAACCTTACTCTAAGGAAATAAAGGCAGTAATTGTATCCTACAGAAATCAGATAGCAATCTTTACTCTAGGAATAAATTGGACAGCACATGGAAATAGAACGACAACTGATTAGTAATGAAATATAGAACAACGCTTAGAACCAATTGTGAATGTACAGTAAACCAAAATAAATAACACACACATCACACCTTAATACTGAGAGAAACAATAATTGACTCTGATACCACAAATATTAATCTCAGTTATAACGGATAACGATCGCGATTCGTAATGGAACAACAATGCCAATTGAACAACAATCGTAATTAAACATAAACCATAGATGAATACAGTAATACGAACTTAAGAATATTACAGCCTGATTACTCTGTAATTGAACAGCAATAGCATTCTGTAAACACTGACAATGTTACATCAATGACTTAAAGGAACAACAATACGTTATAAAGTCAGAATGATCAATACGATATTCCTGTTACAGAGAACGATATTGTAAATATAACAGAGCTGTGATATAAAATAACAAAACACATCAGATTACCGAACAAAGATGATAATGAAAACCACGCACGAACTAAAGATAATGGTACAAGAGCAAGTGTTCCACTAGGACCGGGCCCTTAGCCTCTACGGAGACACTGCTTGAGATTATTCCAGGATAAAAGATGGAATAGCAACCATACTTATATTAAAGCATCAAAACAGAATTACAGCGAATCACTTCTCAACGAGAGTCGATGATCAAAGTTTCAATTATAGAGAAAAGTTACATAGAAAAATAACAACAGATCGTCCCTCGGGCTAGCAGTGCTGCCCCTTTTTATAACAGCTAAAGCAGAGATATCAAGGATGAAAAAATAGTTAAGGCAGTGATCCCTCAGGATCAAAGGATCCCGAGGGATTCACCAAAATGTTAATTCCCTGTTATCCGTTTGTTTTCTTGTGTCGAGTTGATATCTCCTTTTCCTTTCCTTGGCTGATATGTTTTAATTTAGAGCGCCTTGTTTGCATATGGTTCCCCACCAAAGGGACAACAGTTAACTTGGCCTTGTCTTTTTCTTTGGAACGAAAATCTTTCGCTTTTCCCTTTTCCTACATAAGAAATAGCAATTATTATTGTTTTCATGTTGCGTATAAATCCTATAGATTTTGTCATGATTTCTTATTATCTACCTAGTTCATTATGCAAAGAGGTTACGAGTTCTAAAGAAAAGATGACAAAATTATCAATAAAAACATACCTTCTTTAGTACTCCACACACCCCCCTGCTTACCCTTTTTCATGCCCTCATGAAAACATTGTAGTTGACATGTAAGGCAATGAGAGAGTAGGCTGGAGATGGGACCTCATGTGGTGGTATACAACCATGATGCCTAACTAGGTGTTCAAAAATATGGCCTGTCTGACCCTCAGGCATCTCATACAGGGCTTGGTATTCGGGTGCAGGGTGCCAAATAATCAGACTCCTGAACCTATATCCTAACCAAGATGGCCCTGCCCTCAAGATAATTTCACCATATAGGTTCAAGAGATCGGCAACTAATTTAAAGGTCTCATAATTAAATGGTTCCCTGAGTTGGATGTTCAGATTAGAGGTCTAATATCGAAATTTAGCAGCTGCAATGGCAAGGTCCTTAATGGTAAAGAAGTATTCTATCCCTTGCCGATTGATTGCTGTATGAATGGGTCCTAATGCTTCAATCATGCCTGGAGTCCTCATGAGACTCCTGTGTTTATTCCATAACTGTAATGGATCTCTAGGCTTAGCTCTTACCCATAAGTCTAATCCGTTTTCTTGTCTTTGGAAGGCATTATAGGCTTTAAGCCATTTGATTTGATTAACCCCAAATGAAACAAATGCCTGCAGTTGGATATCCCCAACGAAAGGGCCGGGGTTGTGCTCTGTCTCTTGATCTAACGCGACGTCATGCAGATAGAATTCACATAGTAGTATTTGAACCTTTACTCCATAGTGCTTACAACAATTTATAAAATCATCAATAGTATTAATTTTTATTGGGGCTCCTGCTTTGACAGCGTTAATTTTCAATTGCAAATATTGTTCCATTAAAAACAAGGCATAATTCTTAGCAGGGGCTCTACATGCTAGGACGTCAGTGTACAAAGAGCATAAGGTATCTATCTTCTTGATAACTACATCTAACTTATGAGTTACCTTTGCGACTTTTTCATCTTCCTTTCGCCATCCTTCAAAAGCATGGCTTTCAAATAGATTGACATTCCTTAGCTGTTATTGTATTTCTTCGGGTGCATTCTTGTCCTGAGCAGAATGCTCTTTTGGTTCTTCTTCAATATGGAGGCCTAGCGGGCTGAGAGGTTGGGCATATTCGCCCATATTGGCCAGAATTTTGGCCAATTCATCCTCTTGCAATGGATTTTGCAATGGGCTATCTTCACATTGCTCTGTTTCTTCCTCCTCCTGCCCAGGCTGCTCGGCCTCTTCCTCCGTTTCTCCTTCCTCATTTCCTTCCAATCCTTTCTCATTCTCTTCTCCTTCCAATTGCAGGGGTTGCTCATCCCCTGAATCGTCTATCTCCACTGGTTGGCTAGTATCCCCTTGGGAATTTTCCAGCCTCCCTCTAATCCATGCCAATCTGACTGATTTCCTCCGTTTCAATGGTCTATCTGGTGTACTGGTTGCATGCTTACGTTTTGGGGCCGGCATAGTCAGTCCCCCTTCTATCATGGCAATTAGCTCTTCCCAGCTGCTCTGTTGCTGAGCAAGACTGTGGCTAACTATTAGCCGTATCAGCCCATGGTGACTTACTACCGATTCTACATGTTGTGATTTCCTCATACTTCGGGCGACATCATGAAGTAATGAATTTAAAAATGCAGGTAAGTTCACAGAGCATTTCTCTTTTAATACAACTAAGAGTTTAAGGTGTCGTGGTCTTACCACGTCTTTCCTGCCTTCACAGGTGATGTAACTCTGGATGATCTTTGCCAATTCTGCCCACGACTCGCCTAGTGCTGCTGGTAGGACTCCCTTTCCTCTGACTGTCAGGTTCTGGCCTTCATCTTGGAAGATCTTCATGATCTTTCGCAGTCTCTCCTTCTTTAGAGTCCACACAGGTTCAGTGGCTGGCAGTCTCAAGACCTCTGCAATTACGTCGTCGATGACTGCTATGTGTCTCCCCCTTACAGTGGAGTGATATTCTTGTAATTTCTACAGGAATTCTATTGCTACGATCTCGTTGGATTCCTGTAAACGATTAAGATAAACTAGCCATCCTGCCCTTGCCAGAATTTCCTGTGCAGCATCAGAAACTATCAATACTTGTGGTTCTCTCCGAATTGATCTTCCTCCCATTCTTTGGCTCACTGTAAAAACGTAGAGACGACAATGGAACAACAGGCTATTCAAACTGTTAGAAACACAGAGAATATAACGAAACAACAGGGCTCGTTCAAATCCTGGGTAACTTACTAATTGCTACAGAGCATAATACTGAAATGGCTTAGGAACAACAAGCCATGTAGATTGAAAACAATATACTGTTGAGCCTTGATATTTCCAAGTAAACAGTTTTTCGAATAATAGTCTGACACGTATACCAGTAAATTATGAGGTCACTGTCTCCCCCCTGCAATGTGATAGGCCGCCCTTGACCATCAAATGAGGGAGCAACGTGGTGATCTGTCATAGTACAGAGTCATAAAGGAACAACGTATAGCGAAATGCCATGTTTTACAAAAGGAGCAGATTGCTGGAATAGAGGTATATAGTAGGATCGCTTAACAAATAAGAGAATGCTATGATATGATGCAAGGCTGGGAGGATAGGACAGCTAACGTGACCAACCAGTCTAATGCGGTCATTATCGACTTTTCCATCATGATTGGTTATGATATATTTTCATGTATTTAATGGTTCAGGAAAATGAATTACATAATATCATGTGACATATTACAAAGGTATAAGACAAAGAAGGGTGTTAATGATTACTATTGGTGTATAAATAATGTGACTTCAATACCATTAACAAAGCTCTACTGCCGACAGGTGTCCATAACCTTGACAGAGTTGTTTGTTTCACCCATGGAACCATGATCCTTTGTGCATGCTTAGGAAGTGTTGTACAATGTCAAAATGGAGGCCATTATGCTGGCTTGGTAACCAGTTAAACCATAATGCCATTCACCAGGAAGGAGTGAAAGGTGGGCAGGCTGGCTCGTGATGAGACCTCCTGTTCCAAGGACTCTTTATTTTTTCTGATGTGCCTCTTGGATCATATCCCTGGTGTGGTGGCCATAGTGGGAATGCCACTTCACTTTCTTCCTTATGATCATGGTAGGCTGGCTCTTGATGAGGCCCCCTATCTTGCATTTGACAACCCATAAGTTATATAAACATTTTTCTCTTTTTGTTTTTGTTTTTGTTTTGTTTTGTTTTGTTTTGTTTTGTTTTTTTGTTTTTTTTAAAGTACTTTCCTCTGTATACACAAAGGGTGGTTCAACACTCCTTAAGATTAGGAATGGCAGAAGAAGTCTTAACATCCCAATAGAAAAATATACCCTTTGTTCTTATTCCTTAATAATGATCAAAGAAGATTATGGGAATTTAAAAAGAACCAGCATGATAAAGATAACCAATCATATCAGTATTAGTAGGATAATGACAGCAAAAGTGATGGATAATTGTGTCCTTTCCTCTTTCCTCTTATCAATTCAAAGCAATTCCCTGTAAAAATAGTGATTTCATATGATTTACTGATTTCAGTATGCTCTAGTTTTGTATCCATTGCATAAGTGTATAACTGTGCTCCAAAAAGACTTGAAATTATCATATATTGAGAAGAACGACAATTGTCTTTTAATTGGAACAACAAGGAGAACAAGCATCAATAAAAGGAATACGAGAATGTTGTTATTTCAAAAAGGAAGAGAAAAAAAAGTACAAGTGTTTTTCCTTTGGAAAAGGAACAGCAGAAAATGCCATTGTCGTTCCTTTGGAGAAGGAACAGCAAAAAATGCAAGCGTTGTTCCTTTGGAAAAGGAACAACAAAAACCAAAAGTGTTGTTCCTTTGAAAAAGGAACAACAAAAAACACAAGTGCCATTCCTTTGGAAAAGGAACAGCAAAAACCAAACGTGTTGTTCCTTTGGAAAAGGAATAGCAAAAAACGAAAGTGTCATTCCTTTGGAAAAGGAACAGCAAAAACCGAAAGTGTTGTTCCTTTGGAAAAGGAACAACAAAAAACACAAGTGTTGTTCCTTTAGAAAAGGAAAAGCGAAAACCGAAAGCCTTGTTCCTTTGGAAAAGGAACAACAAAAACGCAAGAGTGTTGTTCCTTTAGAAAAAGAACAGCAAAAACGCAAGTGTCGTTCCTTTAGAAAAGGAACAACAAAGTGAAAAAGGAACAACTAATACAAAAAGTGTTGTTCTTTCGGAAGAGGAACATCAAAACGAAAGTGTTGTTCCTTTGGAAAAGGAACATCAGAAAAACAAAAGTGCACACAAATTTTGTTCCTCTGGAAAAGGAACAGAAAAAAACAACAGTGTTGTCCCTTTTGAAAAAGGAACAGCAGAAAAATACAAGCTGAAGGAAAGGAATCAACAAGATAGTGAAGGTGTTGTTCCTTCTAAAAGGAACAACAAAAACAATAGAGTTGCTGATTCTTGGAAAAGGAACAACAAAGTGCAAAAATTATGTATAGAGAATAATTTATGCTACCAAAGCAAAAGAATTATGTACAAAATGTAAAAACAGTTAAATTACTTTAATGAACCAGAGGTGAGGAAGATTTCTCTTCCTCCACCAAAATTTGCATGTTGGAATCTTCACGGAGTTGCTGGTAGAAGGATTCCCGAGTAAGTGGTTTGCGGTATAGTCAAACTCGGTGGCCGTTTGCCTTGAAGGTATGTCTAGATCCATCAATGGTGATTAGGGTAAGGGTGCCATTATCATGCACCTTTTGAATCTCGTATGGCCCGAGCCAACAAGTCTGAAGCTTCCCGGGAAAATCCTGAAACCTGGAATCGTATAAGAGCGCCCAATCTCCTTCGCAGAAGACTTTCTTTTTAATGAGAGCGTCATGCCATTTAGCTCACTGCTGTTGGATTAATGCAGTGTGTTGAAGGGTAGAGAGCCTGATCTCATCTAGCTCATTGATCTGCTGTAATCTATTAATTTGTGCCTCGTTTAGATCTAGACCAACTTCTTGTGCTGTTCGCAATGTTTGGATTTCGAATTCTATGGGAAAAATGTGTTCCTTTCCAAATACCAATTGGTATGGTGAATAGCCAGTAGTGCTTCTCCATGTTGTTCTATAAGCCCACAAGGCTTTTGGTAATCTTGTAGCCCAATCGCGTCTATGTGACGCAATGGTTTTTGTCAAGATTGCTTCTATTATTTTATTGCTGCTTTCTACTTGACCGTTTGCCTATGGGTGGTATGGAGTAGTAATTTTATGCTAGATATGATAGTTTTTAAGTGTTGCAGCAATCTTGTTACCAGCAAACTGTGGTCCACCATCTGTAATTATGTCTCTTGGAAGCCCATATCGCACAAATATATGGAATAGGAACTGTATGACGGAATCCTCTGTAGCTCTCGGCAATGCCTCTGCTTCAACCCATTTGGTGACATATTCTGTTGCCACCAAAATATATGTTTTCTGGTTCGAGGATGGGTTAATTGGACCAACAAAATTGAGTGCCCATCGCTCGAATGGTTCAATAACCAGTTGTGGGTTTAGGGGAATTTCATCAGACTGACCAGGGCGTCCTGTTCTTTGGCAACTATCACAAGCTTGGACGAAATTCTTTGCATCTTTGAAGATCGTAGGCCAATAATACCCTGTTTGCAGCACCTTATGTCCAGTTCTCCGATCGGCAAAGTGTCTGCCACATGGTCCATCGTGACAAGCTTTCAAAATGTCAAAAATTTCATCCTCCCGGACACATCTCCTGATGTGCATATCTGCTCCTGTATGGAACAGGTAGCCCCCAATCTAGGAAAATCGAGCACTTCGTTGGACAATCTGTTTTCGTTCATTGGGGGTCAGATGTTTCGGTAATTTGCCTACTACTAAGTAATTCGCAACATCAGCATACCAGGGTGTTTTAACAGTGACAACGAACAGATGCTCATCTGGAAATTGATCTTCAACTGCTGCTGCGTCTATTGGTTTTGGCATTCGCGAGAGAAAGTCAGCTACAAGATTTTCTTTTCCAGGTCTGTCCTTGATTGTAATATCAAATTCCTGCAATAAAATCAGCCATCTGGTTATTCTACCATTTGTGATTGGTTTATTTTCTAAATACTTTATGGCAGAGTGATCTGTATACAAGATAACAGGATATCCAGTAATGTAATGCCTAAACTTATTGACAACATGTATTACAGCTAGAAATTCCTTTTCAGTAACAGTATAATTCAATTTAGCAGGGGATAAATTCTTGCTAATATAATAAGTTTCATATGGTTTTTTATCTTTTTCCTGCTCAAGGACTACTCCAATAGTTGTATCTGAGGCATCTGATGAAATTTGGAATGGCAAGTCCCAATTTGGTCCTCGAAGGACTGGGGCTGTGGACACAAGATTCTTCAGATCCTGAAAATGCACAGTCACATTTTTCTGTCCAAAGAAAGTCAACATTACCTATCAGTGCATATAGAGGTGCAACAATATGCGAAAAATGTTCTATAAACCTTCTATAATAACCAGAAAATCCAAGAAAACTGTGTACCTCTGTTTGAGTGGTAGGAGTGGGAATTAGAAAAATTATTTGAATTTTGGCTGGGTCTACCTGTATGCCAGTTGTTGAGACATAATGGCCTAGAATAAGTCCTTTAGTCATCATCATATGACATTTTTCATGGCTCAAGCAAACGCTGGTGGCAATGCAGCGCTGCAGGGCTTTTTCTAGTGTGTCCAATGCTGGGTCAAAATCATCTCTGTATGGTGTAAAGTCATCCATGTATACTTTGAGCCCTTCATTTATTAAGACTGAAAAGATGTTGAGGATAGCCCTTTGTGTTACAGGGAAAAGTGTCTATATAGAACTGCTCTATCCCACTAAGGTGTGATAGCTGCCTTAGAAACAAACAGAGAAAAGCTACTTTCGTTTTTCCTTTATGAATTATAGATAGAGAGGAACAGAAAGACCAACCTCTGTCTTGCGCTAATCTCCTGATTTGATTCCCCTCTTCTTTGATAGTCTTTAGCTACCTGCTCCCTTGCACGCCCAGCTTCACAAAGTACCTGTAAGATCACAGAAGCATAGCACTACACAAAGACATGGATCTATAATCATAAAAAATCTAGGATTAGATGTAAATTGACCATACAAATGTAACAAGAATCAATGACACAAGAGCATGGAGGAAAACTTGAATAGATTTTATTGATAAAACAAGAAAGAGCCAAGAGGAGTTACAACCAGTTGTTCTGACCCAACATCAACCTCCCAGCAAAGAAGCCCCTCTTCACCTCAAACAAAGCTTAGATCACCCAACAATCTGATGTTTGTCTCAAGAAACCAACAACAATTCCTTACAATATGCAAAATTCCAGCCTCTGGATCTCTGGGATGAGGGATCCATATATAGATGTCTGTAATGGAGATGAGTCAGCTCATGATTTGATTAGTGTCTTCCCTCTGATAGTTCTTGCTTCCACTTGGAGATTGATGGTGTCTTACTCATCCTTGGTCGAATTCAGTGAGGCAAGTGTCACAGGAGAAGATTCTGGAAGCTTCCATTGCCTCTCCATCTCGCGGAATGACACTGCCATTTGTCATTTCTCGCCCATCACACCCCACAGAAGGGATTTTTGAAATGCAACGCACCCACAAAGTGTATTTAGGTGAGATGCAACGCACTTGGCCAGTGGAGCAGCTGAAATGATCTTGTTTTGACCAATTTTGAGCAGTTTTTCATGGAGAACTTCTGGGAGAAGCTGTAATCTGTTGACCTTGTTCCTTTAGGGGTTAGAACAACACTTTTAGGGACTTAGGAGCCCTTGGTTTATGGACATTTCATGCTTGGGGTTGTAGGGCCCAAAAATGTCTATAACAGTTGCCCCCTAAAGCATGAGGTCGTTAATCTTTTGATGTCGGGTGAAATGATTTATTATGAGGATCCGAAGTTCTTTCAATGCTGGGAGGAGACCTGTAATAAGATACAATACAATACATTATCTTCATAATATTTTCATGATCTAGCTGAGGCGGGCATTCCCATGCTCAGCTTTACAAATTCATTTTCATGTACATAGGACAGACAATCGTCTGAGTGTAGACTGATGATTCTGATAGAGCCATCATCCTTTTGATTGGATGATTATCTGTGCGGCAATGATGTACATTTGATGTCTTTATTTCCTTGAATATATATCGCAGCCCGAATGGATGAAACTAGATCCGGGATCTTCAATCTCGTTCGATCTTCACTCGAAGTACAAGTCGATCCATGTGAAAGCTGTTCTAGAGTCGAACATGGAAAGACATCGCCTGATTACCAGCCAATGGTGTAAGCTGTTAACAGGCACGAGAGGAATCACCAATAATGATAATGACCCTCAAGGTACTACAGTACAATTCACGTGGTGTGAATAAAGGACTTGGCGTCGAACACCACGAAAAATCTTTCGGTCGAAGACCATTGATGTAAACCTGTCGCCGGAAGTGAGAAACTTGCCATTGAGGCATGCAAGCTTCAAAGTACTGAATGGGGTGTTCCTAGATCAACTTCTTGGATAATGAGATGATGTCGACAAGAAGTGATCCGTCATAGGAGGGCCTTAATGAATCCCACATCAATGACACGGAATGGAGCAAATGGTTTTAATGGAGGTGAAAACGATCTGGTGATATAAGGTTCAGGGTGGCAGTCATGAAATAATGGAGTATAAATGTATGGTAGTGGGTGAGACACAGGTGAATTCTCTGAATGACTTCTCTTGAACATATCGGCGACACTGATGTGATGGATTGGTAGCATTAACCCCAAATGTGGATGGTATGATGGAACCATGGCGATGTGACCGGTGAATGAAACAACCCAACCCGACTCGGACACGGAGTGGAAGTGTCATGTTCAAGAATGACTTGCTACCAACAAAGTTTCTTCAAGTTTTCTTCCCAATTTTTCCCCAGTCATTGTTGACCAGTACCTCTTTATTATTGTCAAGCTTGAGGAGGATAACATATGCTTGTTCTATAATTTGCCCTTCAGGCAAACCCATCGCTATGTTTTAACGAGCCTAGCGATAGTGAAACTCGTTCTTGTCTATAGACAAGTTTGTCACTATTAATATTTTTAACGAGTTTAACGGAAAAGATAACTCGGTCCTTTTCAATTTTAGAGAGTCTGAAAAGGAACGTAAAGGTAACTCCAAAATTCCTTTTTCGTCATCTAATCCCTTAAGTCTGAAAAAGTATAAAACAATACAAAAGGGATGAATTTTCGATACTTTTAACGAGCCGAACAAAACAAGCACTTGATCTTTTTGTGTAATAATCCCTCAGGTCCAAAAAGATTAAAATTTAGAGGAGGGATAACACTTCCGGTCCCTTTAACGAGCTAGAGAGGCCAATGGCTCGGAAATCTTTTCATATTTTACGAGTCAGTTGAAAAGAGCTTAAAGGAGACTTGTCTTTTGAGGAACGAGTGATAAAATTGGGTAGCAGCTGATTCCAGGTAAGGTTTGGAATGTTCCAATCACAACAGTGTTACAAGGATGGCTAGTGAGATCACTCTTCGCAGCTGTTCCTCAAAAGGGGTAAACAATCAAATGGAGGTGAATGATCGGCCAATATAGAGTGGAGGTGATGATGAGAACATGACCAAGGCTTTTAAAGGCTGAAGTATTACATTCACGATGGTTATTTACCGGGAAATAGTTCATTTTTTAATGAGCTTAAACGCGGGGGGGGGGGAAACATTTGTTCATGGCTTATGTTTATTTTTTAACGAGCTTGAACTATGCGCTAAAACTGCTCGATGCGGGTTTATTTTTTAATGAGCTTGAACCTTGCAGTAACACTGCTCGTGGCAGGTTTATTTTTTAACGAGCTCAAACCCTGCAGTAACACTGCTCGTGATAAGTTTGCATGCCCCCAGCATAATAACGCGCATGCCCCCAGCATAATAACGCAAATCGAGGTGCATGCCCCCCAAGCTTCATTGCATTCAACACGGTGGTTGGAATGAAGGTTTACCTTCGAGATCTTTGAAATACTCGACTTGGATTTTACGAGATCGAAGTCAAAGACTCGATTTGGAAAGGGAGTTGTTTCATTTTTTAATGAGGTTGACACAGTAAAAGAACTATCCTCATGACTCCTTGTTTCATTTTTTAACGAGGTCAACACGAGATAAGAACTGTCCTCGGAATCCACCGTATTTACAGTATTTGATAGAAAATAAAAAAACTAATGGATGATTAAGGTTGCTGGAATAATCTTCGTGGTAATCCGGAAGATGGGAGCGATGGTGGTAATCTTCCCATGGTGCCTCTCCTATCATCATTGATTGAATGATTCCTTCGTCTGTAGAATGTACATACGACCAAGGATCTGAAGGGGTACCATATTCTTTAGACCTATCTATCCAAACGCTTGATGAGCGTTGATTTGGGCTTGCCATCCAGGCTAGGAACATTGATTGCTACAATATTTCCATTGGGCTTGGGGGAAAAACCATTGTAAGATCCATGTTGATATCGTTTTCTGAGATCTTTTTAGAAGATATCATATTGCAGGTTCCTATCGACGCTACTTCCGCCAGATTGATTGGAGGTGGAAGGGTGAAAGTTCCCATTAATATAGGATCTTTTAGTAGGCCTACTTCGATATTTTGAAGCGAATGGGGGCTTCCATGGATCATAGGAATGCTTCCTGTAACTTGAGAACCATTGGGTAGGAAGTTTTGTTGATCGACGATTGTAATCCCTCCTTGAAAGGGAAATGCAATCTTCCTAAAATAGGTCGACACAACAGCAACCATAGCATATATCCATGGTCTTCCTAGTAGGATGTTGTAATCAAGATTCCCATCGATTACTTCAACATCTATTTCTACTGTTTTCCCTCCTAGTTCAACTTTCAAGTTACTTAGAATACCATATGGGGTATATGTCCTTCCGTCGAATGCTTTTAATGTCGTCGAAGATCGCGACAAGGTTGGAGATCCTAAAGTTTTCCAGCAACTCATTGACATAATGCATGTAGATGCCCCTTCATCAATAATTGTTCGATGAACAGTTTTGTTGAGGGATTTCACTTGAACAAGGAAAGCTATTTGAGCTAGTAATTGAGGATCGTATCCTTTATGATCGAAGGATACAAGATTGGAATCCTTTGGGTCTATCCCACCAATGGTTGATAATAAAGCCTGCCTTTGGGATGGGAAATTCTGTAGTACTTCAAGAGTCGACATAGCAGATGGCGATTGGGCCAAATCTTCCACTATATTATAATGCTGTGCCGCTCTAGCGTGGGGATTAAACGTTGACTTGTGTACTACTCCCTTTGGCGGTTTTATTGTCAATTTAGGAATGATGGGTGGCACAACCTCTGTCGAAGTTGTTGTCGAACTACTAGGTTGATCTTTATCCTTGTTGTTCGACAGCTGTGGATTCCCATAATCTTTGTTCCTTGTCGATATCAAAGCATCATCTTGCTGTTTTGAAACTGACAACATTAACACTTGACATCGGGAAGCATCTTCACTCTCAACTAGATTTGTTCCTGGATTTGGAAACGGATCAGTTAACACTGCGGAGGTTTTTGAATTCTTGAAGAATTTTTTAAGCTCAGCTCTGTGTGGACAATCTACGGTCCGATGATCCTCATCGCATATCATGCATGGAAATTTTAGTTTCCTATCTCCAGGAGGGTTTGCAGAAGATTTTTTAAGTGATGATTCTTCCTGTTTCTTCTTCTTCCCTTTTCCTTTCTTCTTGCCCCCTGGTTGTTTGGTTTCTTTGCCTTTATCTGTCGATACAACATTTACTTCCGAGGCAAGAAGTTCATCTTTTGCATTTTGACTTGAAATATTACGGGCCTTTTTGGATGTAGCCTTTTTCGATTTCGTGTCTGTTGTGCCAATCACGCCATCGCCGGCATGAGAGTCATTGTTTGATTTAGGAGGAGGAGGAATTGAGAATTCCGGTTTAGGGGCGTCAGGTATTTTATCGTAGAGCATGTCGGACTGAGTGTAAATCAAGTCCAAATATGCGCACGAGCGATAACTTGCTCTTCTGTTACGACTCCCCCCTTTGCCACATCTTCCGTGATGGACGGTAGTAATGACTTGATAAACCATTCAACTAAGAGCTGATCGGGAACATACGTTTTTACCATTCTACGACGATGTCGCCACTCATGTATATGATCAGATATGTGAGGGGCTGTTGTCTGTTTGAAGTTGGTAAGGAGTTTCGTTCCCGTTTCGTACCTTATTGGTAATTGAAAATGGGTTAAAAAGGTTGTGGCTAAGGTACTGAAGTTGTCGAATGAAGCTCTAGGCAATTCGATGTACCATTTTTCCGCTGGACCCGTTAACGTCCTCTGAAAAAGGCGAAGCCTTATCGAATCATCATTCAGGGTGTTTGATGAACACCACAGATGAAAGGTCATCACATGATTCGACGGATCTTCACCCAGATTTCCATTAAATTTAGGAATATCTGATGGAAGTTTATGTGGAATCGCTGGCCACCAAGGGGCGTAAGCGATTGGATCGTTTGTTAACCGATTTAAATCAGGTAACTCTAAAGTTGCCACGAAGGGTAACTGTTGATTCAGGTTAGGTGAAGCATACCCAGGATAAGATGGGATTGCCTGAGCAGTTGGTCTTTGCATACCGGCATAATGCATTTGATGCTGGTAACTTTGGTAAGGTTGGTGGGCATGACCATTGTAAAATGGTTGATTTTGACCGTTTTGAATATACGGCTGTCCACTATTTGCAAAGATTTGTTGCTCAGAACCTTGGTATACTTGTTGGAATTGCGGTTGTTGGTATTGCACTAGCCATGGTTGTGAAGCCATGTCCTGTTTCCCGATACTAACAGTTTGACCAAGATGAGGGGTAATTGTACCCGTCTGAACCTGTGTCATTCCACCAGTCGGCGATTGTGGTTGAGTCGCAGGGTCAAGGGGCTGTTGCATTACAGCCTGAGAAACCTGAGGTTGGCATACAACAGGCAGTGCTTGAACTTGCGACACCGTCACAATAGCTGGCGTAGTTGGTATATTTGACATAGGTAAGCATTGTTGCATCGAATATACAACTCTTGGTTGTTGAGGTAGTATTGGTACCCAACCGCTTGAGGTAATTCTAGTATAACCCGAATGTTGTTGTGAACTCCCGTATGGATATCCTCCCGGAGGGGATAATGAAAGGGTATACTGCCCCCCATACGGTGGTAATCCAGAACTCAAGGGAATGGTTTGCCCTTGGGGGCCGGACTGCCTAAATTGACCTCCAAATGGATCAATTTGTTGAGACTCAACATAAGAGTTTCCGGATATTATTCCGGATGAACAAACAGGAACAGACCATACTGTCGAAATGGCCCCTGAGTGGGCTCCTTCTAGCGGTTGAGAGCTAGTTGGGACAGATGGTATACCGACGAACATTGTTGGAGTGATAGCAGGGAGTTCTGTCGTCGCTGTGTCAGACGACACAGTCCTAGATGTTGACGGTTGTTCAGACATTTCTAGTCTATCCAAAAGATTACCTAGCGATTCTACACGAGCTTCCACTGGCGGGAGACTAACTTCTGATGAAGAAGGATATAGAGTGATCCCGACTCCAAATTGCGATGGAGTACTCGTTGGAGGATCTTCCACAATCTCTTCTATGGCAATTAGACCAGGTGGAAGGGGAAGACAGGTCCGTAGAATATTTCTGGTGCCGAAGAAGGTATGGAATTGGCAGCGACAGATGTTTGAAAAGAAAGACTCTCCGAACCGGTTGAAAATGGAACTGGTTCGGTAACACAAGTGTTTACTCTCAGACTAGGATCAGTATCACTGTCCTTCTGTGGCTGCTGAACTTCTTCTGTAGAGGCAGGGATTCCAGAAATGTTTGGAGTAACCGGAGTCTCTGATGTTGTTGGAACACTTGTTCTAACTTTAACAGGAGATTTGGAACAGGTTAAACAAGTTCGCTTTGTCCATACTAGCTTCGATTCCGGAGACAAAGACGGTTGACTCGTAAGCCTTCGCAAACGACAGGGTTTCAATTGACTTTCTTCCACGATTGTGGATTACTCGATCAACTAAAAATAAAGGGGAAGTATGTTTCCAAATTAAATGAATTTTAGATGCTTTGACACAACTTGTTTTTTCAATTTTTAAGAGTCGAGAAAAAACAAAAGATGACTCTAGTCTCCTTCGATTTTTAATGAGCCTGAAGTGACAAGTGCTCAGATGGACCTTTTCTGTTAAGGAGTCTGAAAAGGAACGAAAGGGACTGCTCTGGAAATCTAGGTAGAGGGATTACCAAACCAATCGAAAAACTACAGAATACTTTTTACGATACGGCAGTCAATCTTCCCGAATGCTGTGTTCAGTGCATTGCGATCGATAGGGCGGCAGACACGACTTCCTATGGATAAAGGATTAAGCCTATTGGGTCTCCCAAAATATACTCGACAGTACGTGGGAGCACAAGTCCTTACTGGCACTTATCGTCTCAAAGTGGAGGAATCACCCAACCATCAGTGAGAACAAAAGTTACCAAGCTTTACGACGCCGGAATACGTCTCTAGCCTAGACTTCTAAATGTTGTGCGTTAAGTTCCAAAGCGTTGTTAGATTCATTGAATTTATTTTAAGTTGATCTTTTTTATGAAGTTTGCCTTTCAGGTTCACCGCGAGATGTAGATGTAATTCCTAAAATGCAATCTAAGATGATAAACAAACTTTTTATCTTCTTTGTGCAATGAAAATCCTAGCTACTAAGGAAAAGAAAGACAAAATCTTTTCACAAAGAGCAAAGAGCACACTCTAAATGCACTTTCCTAAATCAAGCCAATCAGACTGTCTATATGCAAATGCACATGCATGTATTTGTTTTCGACTTTCTTAGTATATGAATGCTAAAAAGAAAGTTGATGCACAAATCTGAATTTCTTTTCAAGCGACAAATATCAACAAGTTTCTTTTCGAAATCAAAATGGAGACGATCACAACACCTTATGATTTTAAAATGAATACTTGTTCTTGACACTAGAAAATTACAAATTCAGACCAAAAACAATAGTAACAGGATAATCGACCATCAACAGCAATCAAATTCTTTCCTACGGTTGAATTCGACACTTGCGACAGTTTCAAATCAAAGGACGACAGTACGATTATGCTACTTTTGCAAAGGAGAACTGTAAATGACTCAACAAACACACAAAAACATCTACAGTTCTTTTGTACAAAGGAGGCGGAATAACAGCAAGGAAAAGGGGTTTCAAACAGACATATACTGATCACAGGTAGCAAAATTCAGGAATAGAACTGGAAATAATGAATCACAGAAACCAAAACTGCACAGAGCCTAGTCTGATCAGCGCACCTGTAACACAGAGAATTTGAAATGCAGCGTAGCTTGTCCACTCAGGAAGTGCACTGAAGTTCAGATTCTTTGAACAGTACCTGCGCTGGGCCAGAAACGAGACTCTATTTGGTTCCGACTCACAGTTTGCAGTTCAATTCTTGGGTTTTGGCCGAGCAAAAAGCAATAAGTAATGCAACAATCAGGGGTAGATCTAAGGAGGATCTAAGAGCTATCACAAGGGCAATCAGATAGTTTGTGAATCAGTTTTTTAAATCATAAACAGATCCAGTAGATGGATTGAAGTAGCAGTTATCTACTTTGCATTTGCTATGGCAAATGCAGTTTGAATGCTACCTGTAAGTTTATGAAATGGACAACAAAGAATGATAAACAAACAAACTAATTCTTCCCCAGCGGAGTCACCATTTTGTTACAGGAAAAGTGTCTATATAGAACTGCTCTATCCCACTAAGGTGTGACAGCTGTCTTAGAAACAAACAGAGAAAAGCTACTTCCGTTTTTCCTTTATGAATTATAGATAGAGAGGAACAGAAAGACCAACCTCTGTCTTGCGCTAATCTCCTGATTTGATTCCCCTCTTCTTTGATAGTCTTTAGCTACCTGCTCCCTTGCATGCCCAGCTTCACAAAGTACCTGTAAGATCACAGAAGCATAGCACTATATAAAGACATGGATCTATAATCATAAACAATCTAGGATCAGATGTAAATTGACCATACAAATGTAACAAGCATCAATGACACAAGAGCATGGAGGAAAACTTGAATAGATTTTATTGATAATACAAGAAAGAGCCAAGAGGAGTTACAACCAGTTGTTCTGACCCAGCATCAACCTCCCAGCAAAGAAGCCCCTCTTCACCTCAAACAAAGCTTAGATCACCTAATAATCTGATGTTTGTCTCAAGAAACCAACAACAATTCCTTACAATATGCAAAATTCCAGCCTTTGGATCTCTGGGATGAGGGATCCATATATAGATGTCTGTAATGGAGATGAGTCAGCTCATGATTTGATTAGTGTCTTCCCTCTGATGGTTCTTTCTTCCACTTGGAGATTGATGGTCTTACTCATCCTTGGTCGAATTCAGTGAGGCAAGTGTCACAGGAGAAGATTCTGGAAGCTTCCATTGCCTCTCCACCTCGCGGAATGACACTGCCATTTGTCATTTCTCGCCCATCGCACCCCACAAAAGGGATTTTTGAAATGCAACGCACCCACACAGTGTATTTAGGTGAGATGCAATGCACTTGGCCAGTGGAGCAGCTGAAATGATCCTGTTTTGACCAATTTTGAGCAGTTTTTCATGGAGAACTTCTGGGAGAAGCTGTAATCTGTTGACCTTGTTCCTTTAGGGGTTAGAACAACACTTTTAGGGACTTAGGAGCCCTTGGTTTATGGACATTTCATGCTTGGGGTTGTAGGGCCCAAAAATGTCTATAACACTTTGAAATGTGGCAGGAGCATTGCATAAGCCAAAAGGTAGAACTCTGTAGGAAAATGTTCCCCAAGGACAAGTAAAAGTGGTTTTGTCTTGGTCTTCAGGGGCAATTTGAATCTAATTGTATCCACTGAAGCCACCTAAGAAAGAAAATAATTTCTTTCTTGCCAGAGTGTCTAATACTTGGTCAATGAATGGAAGGGGAAAGTGGTATTTTTGTGTTGCTTTATTTAGCTCTCTATAATCTACACAAATCCTCCACTTTCCATTCTTCTTTGGTACCACAACAAGTGGAGAGACCCATTTACTATCAGAGATAGGGTAGATGAAGTTGACATCTAAGAGCTTTTGAAGTTCAGCTTTTACAATGTCTTTTAGGTGAGGATTAAGTCTCCTTTGTGGTTGGCGAACAGGTCTCGCATCCCTTTCTATGTAAATGTGGTGTGTACATAACTGGGGATCAATTCCTTTCATATCAGGATAGTCCCATGCAAATGCTTCTTTGTATTTCCTCAGTAGTTGGATGAGTTTCTCTTCTTGTTTGGGAGTCAGGTTGGCATTAATATTTAAAGTCTTTCCTGGGTCAATTTCTACAATTTTACTATTTGAGACAGAGGTAGTAGGTATTGTTTGATCGTGTGTATCTTTAAGAGGATCTTCTTCTAATTCAATATCAAATGCTGCTTCTATAATGTGACATTGTATGTGGGTTCTGGTTTCAGTTTGGCTAATAAAATTGTTAATGGCATCATCTTCTGTTTGGTCTTTAAAATCGAGGGCCTCTTATATGGTTAATGGAGATCTAATATTTTCGGTAAGGTATGATACAGGATGCTTGTTAGTTTTAATTATTGTGACACTTGGCTGCACTAGGGGATATAAAGCTAGATTCTTGATATTTGCCCCCCTAGCTATGGTCATACTGCCTTGTCGGAAGCCAATATAAGCATCGACAATTGCAAGCCAAGGTCTACCTAAAATCAATAGGTGTCCATCAAGTCGGTTTTTGGGGTTTCTTATTAAAAAATCGGCCAGATACTCCCAGGAGTCAACAGATACCATGAAATCATGTAGTGTGTCTTCTGGCCTAACCACAGATTGGTCAGCCAGTTCTAGTAAAGTAGAGGTCGGTTCTACTGATGTAATGCCCAGTTTTTGGCAAGTGGTGGTTGTTAAGATATTAATTGCAGCTCCTAGATCAACTAAGGCATTTGAGAAGGTTTGTCCATTGATTTGTACGGTTACTATTGGATTTCTTGGGTCTTCGTATTTAACGGGTGTTTCTTTCCCTGATAATAAATCAGATAGAGTGCCAACTACTTGGACTTTTGGGTTATTTGTTATTTTCCTCCTTGGTTTCTTTATACATAATTATTTGATAGTCCTTGCATATATGGGGATGTCTTGAATGGCTTGGAGGAATGGGATTTTTATGTACAGATTTTTTAGTTCTCCCAGAATATCAAAATTAGGGTGTTGTATAGGTCAAGGTATAATTAATCACTCTGGGAATGGGGGAGAGGATGTGGTTGTTGGGTCATGAATTTGTTGTCTGGTCACGTCCTCTTCTTGTAGCAGTTGTTCTGTAGGTAACTGATTTTCAACTTGAGTTGTTTTATCTCCCTCTGTTTCAATGATACACCCAGATCTTAATTGAAGATCATTACACTTCCTTAGATCGGTTCTTATGTCTGATGTTTCCACTATTTGAATATATTGGACTAGTCTGTTATTCGGATTAGGGTTGGGTTGTGCTGAGAGTTGCGGTCTTAAATTAGACTGGGGGTTTTGTTGTAATGCTGGAAGTGTAGGTTGAGGGAGCGAGATGGTTCCTACTGGCTGATTCATCGGTCTTTGCCAGTTTGTTTGCCAGGCTTGACTCTGTGAAGTAGGAGGAGCCCATTGTGCTGGATATGCATTGTTTTGCTAATATGGTGGGGTATAGGGAAAATTTGGCCAATTGGGTTGGCTTGCTTGATTTGGCCATGAAGATGATGAAGGAAATGATTGTTGTGACCAATTCGGGAAGGGAGGTTGATTTTGCTACATTGTATTATATTGTTGAGCATGATATTGTGGAGGCTGAAAAGAAGAAGCTGGGTCTGAAAACATACCTGATTGTCGCAGTTGCCATTGACGGCGCTAATTGAGTAGATACACCGATTCTAGCTCTTCTTCTGCTTCCTTGTATACTACTTTCAATCCAAGAACTGAGGGGAAACTCTCTGTGGAGTGGTCTTTTGTACAAATGGCACAAACTTGGACTGCATCTAATGAACACTCCTTATGGCTGTGTTTCTTTCTGCATCGGGGACAGAAGATTGCCAAATTCTGTTCTGCCTCTGCTTGCTTTTGTTTGGCCTACATAATATCAAGTTGTGTTGTTAGTGTCCCCAATATGTTAGTTTTAAAATTTTCTAATAAATTTCCAATTTCTGCATGAGTTACTCCTTTTGCCGAAGTTCTGTTATCTCTTGCAAACCGATCATGTTCTGCTGGTTTTAGTCTTGTGCTGCCTCTCGAGCTCCTGATACATAAATCAATAATGTCAACAAAATTTTCCTGATAAATATCTCCTTTCCCCATAATGTTTAGTGTTTCAATCCATTGTTCCTTCATTCCCCTAATTAATGCTATTTTTAACACATTATCAGGTAAGGGTAATGATGCATAAGGAGATATTTGAAGATTATGCTGGAAACGCTCAACATACTCTTCTAATGTTTCATTTGGTCTAGCTACCATCTGAAATATTTCATCTTTTAACTCTCTAGACCTGCAATAGTCCTAATATTTTTTTAGAAAAGACTCTTTCATTTGGTCCCATTTATTTATAACACCACCACCCAATCCCATAAACCATCTTAAAGCAGCCCCTTTTAATGTAGAGGGAAATAATTTCAGTTTCTGGGGATCAGTGGTATAGTCATACCATGGAAAATTTTAGGGGCTAATGTTCGCCCAGTGGGCTAATTTTCCATGATTTTTCCACAAAAAAGATTCGCCAATTTCCAATTTTATAAAAGACGATTCGCCCAAATTTTAGAATATAAAATTATTTTACCTTAAAAATCGCCAACATTATATAGAGACTATATATAAAATAATTATAAATTTGATTAATTTTACAAATATATCAATAAACATTTATAATTTTCATATTAGGGATTAGTGAGATTCGCCAATGTTTTAAACTTCAAGAAAATTTTCCATCCTTAAAATTTTCCTTGAGTCATACCCTCTACACAACACATCAAATTCAAACAGGAATGCATCCAGATCTTCTGATATCAGGCCATGAAATGTAGGGATGTGCTGAAGAGGAATTGCTTTCATAGGTGCATTAGCTGCAGTATCCACAATGGGGTATTGCAGTGTAGAGGTTTGGGTGTTTGGCTGGTTTTGGGCCATTTGGTCAAATATATGCCAATAACCTTATGGGATATCTAGGAGGGTATTCCTAGTTTGTCGAGGGGGAATGGCTCTAACGGGAATGGTCTTGAAAAACACTTCCTTTATCTGGGACGATGAGAGTGCCTAATGCCTGGGGGAATTTAGGTTCTTGAATTTCTGCAACTTCGTTATAAATGATTTTTGCAACACTTCCCTTATCTGGACTGCTTAATGGCTGAATTACCCCAAGGGGAGATCTTGGTTCTTCAGTTTCTCCTGTTTTTCCTCTTCCTTCACAAAGATTGCTAAGGTTCCCTTCTTGCAATGATTTTGGGCTAGAATTTTCAATTTCTTGAAAATCTTGCTCTTCGGTTTGACTGTGCACCTCAGCAAAGGCTATAGATGGTGATCCTGTGGCTTGAAGGGAACTAGTAGGCTGTCTAGAAGCAACTTTTCTAGGTCCTATTGAAGGCTGATATTCTGTTTTTTTAAGGATTTCGTCTATAAAGGTCGATCGGCCAAGGGTCACCGGCCCTTTAGCTTTATCAGGCTTGGGTAGAGGTTTTGGATTCTTTTCAGGCTTTTTCTGCTTAGTCATGCACTCAAATCAACTGTTAAGTTCTACCCAAACAAAATAACAACAAATCTGCAGGAAAGCGGGCAGGGGAGCAGGGCTATTACATACTCCACATGCAGGTTCTTACCTTTCATTTTTAAAACCCGGTTCTTTCCTAACAGGTTCTCACACTACTATGGAAAAGAAACAAATGGCTACACTATTCCCCGGCAATGGCACCAAAATGTCGAGCCGTAAAAAGGGTCTTTTTCACCTCTAATTACCTCACATTAACTTGTTAATCCAGGAACGATTTGTTATTTCAAAGATTGTACTCGGTTTGAGGCGGTCATTTGTCAGAGTAATGCTAGTAGTATAGTGCTCAGAATACAAGAGTAAACGGATGCTTAAAACAAGATCTACTTACAACAAAGCACTTTAAAACCTAAATCATGCATTCAGAAAACTAAGCGGTTTATCAGTCAAGGGTCCAGTAACAGTAACTCATCCCTCTGTAAACTGATGTAATTAAAGATAATCAAGGAACAGATCATCAATTTGGGAACTAGACAACAAATGTCAATGCTCACTACAGTTTCAGATCGTTCTGCACACCAAAGCAATGAGAACGCAAATAACAGTAAATGGAACAGCAACTAGGAAATGGAACAACAACTAGTCTGGATAAACAACGAAACCTTACTCTAAGGAAATAAAGGCAGTAATCGTATCCTACAGAAATCAGATAGCAATCTTTACTCTAGGAATAAATCGGACAACACACGGAAATAGAACGGCAACTGATTAGTAATGAAATATAGAACAACGCTTAGAACCAATTGTGAATGTACAGTAAACCGAAATAAATAACACACACAGCACACCTTAATACTGAGAGAAACAGTAATGTGACTCTGATACCACAAATATTAATCTCAGTTATAACGGATAATGATCGCGATTTGTAATGGAACAACAATGTTAATTGAACAACAATCGTAATTAAACATAAACCATAGATGAATACAGTAATACCAACTTAAGAATATTACAGCCCAGTTACTCTGTAATTGAATAGCAATAACATTCTGTAAAGACTGGCAATGTTACATCAATGACTTAAAGGAACAACAATAAGCTATAAAGTCAGAATGATCAATACGATATTCCTATTACAGAGAATGATATTGTAAATATAACAAAGCTGTGACATAAAATAACAAAACACATCAAATTACTGAACAACGCTGATAATGAAAACCATGCACGAACTAAAGATAATGGTACAAGAACAAGTGTTCCACCAGGGGCCGGGCCCTTAGTCTCCAGGGAGACACCGCTTGAGATTATTCTAGGATCAAAGATGGAACAACAACTATATTTATATTAAAGCATCAAAACAGAATTACAGCAAATCACTTCTCAACGAGAGTCGATGATCAAAGTTTCAATTACAGAGAAAAGTTACATAGAAAAATAGCAGCAGATAATCCCTCGGGCTAGCAGTGCTGCCCCTTTTTATAACAGCTAAAGTGGAGATACCAAGGATATAAAAATAGTTAAGGCAACGATCTATTAATTCCCAGTTATCCGTTTGTTTTCTTGTGCCGAGTCGATATCTCCTTTTCCTTTCCTTGGCTGATATGTTTTAATTTAGATCGCCTTGTTTGCATATGGTTCCCTGCCAAAGGGACAATAGTTAACTTGGCCCTGTTTTTTTCTTTGGAATGGCAATCTTTCGTTTTTCCCTTTTCTTGCATAAGAAATAGCAATTATTAGTGTTTTCGTGTTGCGTATAAATCCTATAGATTTTGTCATGATTTCTTATTATCTACCTAGTTCATGATGCAAAGAGGTTATGAGTTCTAAAGAAAAGATGACAAAATAATCAATAAAAACATACCTTCTTCAGTACTCCACAAGCGTTAATTCCCCTTTGGCTTGGATTCCACTCTCACCGTGACACGTAGCAACGAGGTGAGAGAGGGAAATCGCTTTTCAGGCAGATTTGGGGTGCACACGTTTACCATGTGAAAAACGTGTGAGCCGTTAGATCTGGTGGACCGAGATCGACGATTGATAACAGAGGGCAAGTTTCGAAGTCGGGAAGTGATGGGACCATTGGATATCGCAAAGATCAACGACGTAGAAGAGCTGACGTTTTTTAAGAAGGGCGAAATTCAAACTTTTTAACTAAGGTTTGTGTTATCGTCAGGTCTGGATCAATGGTCTAGAGCTTAGCGGGTGCCCTTCAGTTGTTTGAGGATGACAGAGAGCCCTTGGGAGTTTAACACTCCTTCCTATTTAATAGGTTTTGAAAGTCTGGAGGATTTGGTTTGTTTCTTGTTGTTGGCATTCCCACACCAGGTTAGTTCTTGTTTTGGTCTCTACACTTGCATAGACGCGTAACATATGTAATGTACTAGTTCGGTTAATAGATTGCTCCATTCTTACTTGACTAAAAAAAGAAAATATCATTAAAATAATAAAATAAAATAACAATTATTAATAATAAGATAATAAATAATAATTATTAATATTTTAATATAGCTAATAATACTTAAGATATTAATAATATTATTAGAACACTGAAATATTATTCTTTTAGAATAAATGAAATTACTACCATTAATATTAATATTAGGGTTTATATTTTTAGAATAAATGAAATTACTACCATTAATATTAATATTAGGGTTAATATAAAGTAAATTATTATTAAACATTTTTTTTTTTGTTTATATATATATATAAGGACATTTCAATGCTTTTTAGCACAATTTATCCATAAATTACTTTCTCATCATGAATTACAACTATGGGAATATTCATTTAGAAAGTCAAGATTATTCTCGTAGCTTTCCAAGGCTGTCGATGCCATCTCAAAATTTTTGGAATTTGATTTACACCCTCATATAAAACACCAATAATATCTACTTTATAAATCCATATTTGTAGATTGAAACAAAACAATACAGTCACATAGGTTTGATTTGTTTGGTCCAATTTCAGCATGCTCTTGACTCAGTTCTCATTGTCGAGTATGAATTCTTATAACACATGTCTAATATTGACGATCATCCTTAATTCAATTGTTGCATCTCAGTAATCAAGTATTATGTAATGTTAGTGTTTTTTGTAAGAATGGAAAGTAACAAATGAAAATAGCTTGAAGGGTTTTCAAGGTGAGGTGGCTCCTCTTTCTAGTAAGAGTAACACAATTTATGAAGTCAATACCAATCCCTTTTCTTGGGGAATGTTAGCAAGTAATAAAGTAGGATTAGCATATCCTAGATTCAACAATCTAATGTCATATCATTTGGAAAATAGGAGTGTAACAAAATGTGCTTTAGAAGTAATCTTGAAAACGACATAGAAAGAGACTATGATCAAGTAGGGAAGGTTAAAATATTTGAATAATGAATTGAAGGTACATAGTACTATCACTATTTCTATACATGACCCAATTGTACCTCAATGGGTACACATAGTATGTGAGTTGTGGATGATTGGAACAAGGTGCTTAAATGTTAGTACTATGAGTATATTTTATATCTCTAGATTTGCACTTCCTAGAAGGAAACTAGTTTTCACTGTATGTAATCGGCCTGGTGGTTTTTGTATCTAGTGCAGAGTTGTGAAATGCTTTATCCCTTTTCATACCTAGTGTGCACATCAAAAGGGTTTATTTCAAAGTGAGATTGCGAGTGATGATGTTGACAAAAAAGTAATTTATGGTTGATGTATGCATTATGGGAAATATGACAATAAATCTTATGTGATGGATCAATGTCACAATACCTTGCTTGTGGAACTTCTTTTGGAAACTAAAAAACGAACTTATGCTCGTATAGAGGGTTATAAGGTTCGTAAAAGCTGGGAAGAATACAAAGCTAAAATTCAAAGAAAATTTGAAACAAACAACATGAAGGTTGTATCACAAGAACAAATAAATGTATGGCTTCACATTAATGAGCACAAATCATGCACTTGAACTCTTGTATGTAGTTGGAGGAGGGGGAAGGGGGGTATTGGACATGCATATTAGGGTTATCCAATGTCTTGAAACTTCATCGACTTTTTCCTCATGGCACAGAGGAACAATTAAGTAATCACCTTTTTTTGTATGATCTTTTTCAATGCATTTTTTAGATTATGACATGCTTAGACCTCTTTACTGGTCCCTCCTTTTGTTTTTCATGAATCTTCCAATGAACATGTGTCGGTGCATCAGTTTGAGGAATTTGGGGGCTAGTGCTATTTATTAGGGTGTGATTTATGACATCAGAAATCAATTTGGTCGATTATAGGCCAAAAAGACCATGTTTGATTGGTATATTTCCCATGCATAAAGATTTTTATAATATGATTATTCTTAATCAGATGAGTTGGGCATCAATGGGTTTCCATCTCTTGATACTTCCCCATTGAATGCTGATGAGCCCCAGAAATGGGTAACTATATGGGCTCATTCTGCCTCTTATTTCGATTTAATCCACCATTCTCAGTAGTTTTGTGCATGTTTTTGAATATATTTATGTCAATAGAGTGAATTGGGTTAGTCACTTTGCCATGTAGTCTAATAAATGTTTATTGCATATTTTTTGGACAATTTTGGACAAGGACCAGGAATTTATGAGCAAAATGGCAGCCAAACTCAAGGAAACAGGGAAGAGGACTTGTAGGAGGGGTGTCTCCTTCATTAATGACCCCTTTCCTCGAATCCTCCATCAGCAGCTCGGAGTACAAAGGCCCACATTGATGATTCCAAGGGGCAGCCGAGCAAGTCAAGTAGGACTGCTGTTATCTTCAGTTCTAGGAAGCCGAGTTCCTTAATTTGAGGAGGACTGCTGGGAGTCCCCATTTGTATAAATAAGAAGGCTTCGAGCCTCAGTATGTTAGCCAGTTCTTAGTATACTTTCGCACTTTTGTGCAGCCTTGTATTCAACTCATTTTTGAGCTCTTTTTGGAGACAATTTATGTGATGTAACTGCTATTTTTTGATAAATGAAGATGAAACCATTTTTGAGACAACACTGATCTTTTCCAGAGGGCTGAAGCTCTTGGGTTAGGGACCAACCCAAGCTACCTAGCACCTCCTTTGTGTATTTATATGTTTTTTCTTTCATTCATGAGATAATTTCTGTTGTTTAGGTTCATCTTGCTTTGTTAAATTAGGTTGCTTTTGATGGTTAGAATAGTTTTTTTTTTGTTTCAAGTTGTTTAAGTAAGTTGCTGCAGTGACAGAAAAAGATCCAAAAAGGCCAACAGCAGGTCTTGATCTCCTTTCTCCCTTCTTGGGACCATGATTTAAGGTCAAGGCACTACTGTTGCCACCAGAAACACAGTTTTTGCTCTTCCATGCAACTACTAGTGTGATCTTTTGATTTGAAGAAGTTGATATTGGTCCAGATTTAATTGCTTAGATCATTCCATGTCCTTTTACCATATTTCTCTCGCATGCTTTTCTATTCATAAGGTGTTGTTTAGCATTTTCTGGTTTTAGGTCAGAAATTAGGTTAAGATAGACAAAACTCTATTTTTAGTTCTTGCTTTGGTCAGTTTTGAGAAGTAAACGTGAAGATCTCTTGCAGGGCATCCTAGCTCATCATTCCTCCATAAAACAGCCAACACCAGCTCTCTTCTCCTTGATTTCCCAACTCATTTGCAACATTTCGCCAATCTGCCCTAATTTTTGCGTTTTTCTATAAAGCTGCTTTCTTGCCCCTTGGACAAATCCAACCATATCCTTCGTCCCTAATATTCCTTGACAAGTTATAGACCCCCAAAAACCTTCATCCAGCCTTCATTTCCCCTCTCCCATCATTTTTCCACCTTCAAACCTCCAAAAACCACTTTCGGCCTCCTCCTGTAGATCCCCTGTAGCCTCCTGTAGAATTTCCTGTGAGTGATTTTTCGAAGTCTGATCGCAATGGAAGTCTTTAGAAGGGTACTAGGGGCTTCTTAGGACCCATCCACACCTTCCTCACCTTCTTCAAAAGCCAACTCCAACTTCCTTTGTCACCAAACCTTTGCAGAGCCACAACCAGTAAAAACACAAGCATAATAATTCCACATAATAATTCTCAAAAGTACGAAAAGATGATTTCTTCTCATTTCTCTTCAGAAGTAGCTTGAATAAATGAAATTTACCTTTGCAGTAGTCAATGGCACCCATTTCAGTAGTTTCCATCTCTTTTCTTGCAAAAGTAGGGTTAGTGGGTAAACTAGGGTTTGCTAGGGTTTGCGTTTCATTTCAGTTTTCCTTCTCTTTCTGTAAGTAGATAATCCACTATAGAGTTATCTTTCTTTCATCATAGTAAAAGCTTCTTTTGAGAACTCATAGAAGTTGGCTTGAGCTCCTAGCGAACTTGCGCCAGCTGATCAAGTGACATCCTGCAGTAAGAGCTAGTACTTGTGCATACAACACCGTCGCTTCCAAGTTTGTTACGAACTACTGGGTTGATAAAAGTAAAGAAAGAAGCCCCAGGAGTTGCAACATTATTGCTACAATACTAGAGCTCACCACTCTTTTTGGCACCGTTTCCAGGGAAACGTCAGAGTATTTTGTGATTACTGCTTTTTTTCTATTTTCTACTACAACATTCTGCCAAGTAGTTTATTTCAGCAAAAGTAGAGTAGTTGTTTTATTTCAATTATGCAAAAGTACATTAGGCATTTCCTGATTTCATTTCCATTTTGCAATTTCATTTCAGCAAGCATAGATTAGGCATTTCCTACTTTCATTTCAATTCCGCAATTTCCATTCCAACAAAGTAGATTAGTCATTTCCTGCTTTCATTTCAATTCTGCAATTTCCATTTCAGCAAGATTCATTTTAGTTAGTTGCAATTAGTTGTTCAATCCATTTAATTTTTTCAAGTACAAGCAAAAAAAAATAATAATAATAATTCACCCAAAAAGAAATTTCCTTTCATGCCTCGTAGGAACAGAGAAAATTCAGGAAAATTCCTACCCAACACCCCCACCACATCACTAAGTCACCCTTCTCTCTTCTTTGGTGGCAGTGATCCAGAAGAACCTATAGGTGAACCTCCAGAGATATACGAAGATCCTATAACAGAAGAAGAGCAAGAAACCATTCCTCCTGAGACCATGGCTGAAAACAGAAACGTTAGAGGAAATGGGGAAAGAATAGAAGGTGCCTTTCCTATCCAAGAGACCAATGGGGACACAAAAATGAAAAACATAAGTCCTTCAGCCTTACCTCACTTCCATGGATTGACTACCGAAGACCCTGATACCTTCTTGTTTGAGTTTGTTGTTCTCTGTCGAACCTATGACTATGCAGAAGACGAGCAGAAGTTGAAATTGTTTCCCTCTACCCTCAAGGATGCAGCATTGCACTGGTTCATGGGGTTACCTAGAAACAGTATCACAACTTGGGCCTAGATGTAGCAAGCCTTTAACAACAAATACCGGGACTACTGAAGGTCAAAGGATACCAAGGAAGAAATCTTCTGAATGACCATGGGAAGTGATGAATCTTTAGAAGACTATGAAGAAAGGTTTCAACTCATTTATAAGAGGGCCAGGTGCACACTTGACCCCGAATCTCTGAAGTTGGTTCTGCTCAGAGGAGTCCCTGAAGACCTTCTCGATACCATCCATTTGCTGGCTGGGGGAGTGTTGAGGGCCCGGAAATTGGGTCAACAACAAGGGGGATACCGACCCGGTCCGGAACTTGGTTGGCAGCTCCTTGTCCGTTTGGTATAGCGGGTCCGACTGGGGATAATGGGACCAGTTTCCCAATGTAAGGGGTGTGTGTGTGTGTAGAGTTTGATGATGCTGATCTAGAAGTAAGTTGAGCTAATTTAACTCTAACTTCTAAACTGAATCTATGCTATTGTAATCTAACAAAAACAACACATCTAATCTACGCTAACCCGGGGTAGATTTCCTCTATTATGCGATCTAAAAAGATTTCGAACAATAACTGGTAATAAAGATCATTCAGCTATCATAAGAATATAACTCAATTAAGATAAACCATTCTACATAAAAAGTTAGGCAAGACAGTTGTGAACAGCATATCGCATAATAAGTTATTCATATGTCAAGCACAAATAAATGAGTCCACCGTACAGAAGTGCCAAATGGTAACCCACACATTCATACATTAACATATAAACAACTAAAACTGCATATCACTCTAAGAATATAAGCAGAAATTGGTCAAGAGATAAAAGTACCATTTATGACTGATTTCACTCACAAACTTCAAGCAATAACGATTTATCTCTACTTGTTCTAACATCTACTAAGAGTACAGAAGTGCAACATCAGTAGCAGACATTAAAAATGCAAACATAAATAAATCATGATCCATCCATTTATCAAAACCTCCTCTAAGGGTGCAGAAGTGCATGTTCCGAGGACAAGTTTTTGACAAATTTCTGGACCCTTCTCCAATGCAATGAGAAGGGTTAAAATACTACTACCTAATTCTAATAATAGTATTATTACAAAATTTTAGGATGCGGTTTTCAAACGACCGTCCTTTTTCTAATCTAGTTGAAGAAAAAAAACAACATTCTAAATGAAGTCACTTATGAACTTGGTCTTTAAAGTTGCAAGTATTCAGCATAGGCTTGAGAAGAGTCGGCTGACTGATTTTTGCGCTGAGCTGGGCTGCGAAAACAGCATCTACGAGAGCTGGCGCTACCTTTTCGGCTGCGTTTGTAATGCATTTCACCGTCATCCATTGGCTGTGCGGTTTAACCAAGTACGTCCAGTAACATTCCCAATTCAACCTGGCCAATGCTTGGATTGCTTTCCCTTTTGCCTGTGCTTTTTGCTTCCATTCTGTTTCCAGTTGCAACTTGTTTGGTAGGTACCCCGGGGTGGTCTCTGTAATTAAATTGGCCCTGTGTAAATTCTCATTTACACAGTCGATAAGAATGCTTGCCTGTGTTGTCGCTGTCTCTGCTGCTCGCTCCGCCTGCCTGATTTGATCATCCCATTTTTTAAAGAGCAACTCCTTATGATTTTCATTTATCCTGGGTGCACCTGCCCTTTTGCCTTCATCATCATCCTGCCAAGTCAAATATTCTGTCACCTTCTTGTCGCTCAGCTCACAATAGTGACTCCACTGTGATATTTTACGTCCCAACTCTTCTTGTTGCTGCACTAGTTGCTCGTTCAAGCCAATAGATTCTGAAATGAATTCTGCCAACTTGGGCTCATCTTTATGCATTTCTTGTAAAGTCTGCAGATGTTTTTCTTTCTCTTCGAGACTCCTTTGATAGCCTATCTGCATTTGTTGAAAGTCTTCCTGTAATTTTTCGAGCTGTCTGGAAGCTTCAGTGTTAGCGTTGGCTTGTTGCAACTGTTGTTGTAGTAGCTGTATATGATTTTCTTGTTCCTTCAATAGTTGCTGAACTTCCGAGGCCTTGTCAATAGTTGCTGAGGCATATGCTCCTGCAATCTGAGACAGCTTCGTGAGATTTTCAGTCGGATTATTATTGGGGTCTTTCCATAAGACGTCCAAATGTTCAGCATCTTGCGACAGTGTATTCTCTAGTTTTCTTTTCTTTCTCTGTCTCCTTACAACTGCCTTGTGTTGGGGACTATAGAATACATCTAGTGGGGGAATTTCTTCTATGTTAAGCAGAAGCTCTGAAGGTGGAGCAACAGGAAGGTGTTCTGCTTCTGCGGCACTACTGACTTTGGTCGAAACCACTTCTTGCACCACCTGTGTATTATTCACAGGTGTTTTTGGGGCTTGCCCTTCAAGATTGATCAGTTCATTGAAGGTTTCCCACTCTTTATCTAGCTCTGTTGTGACAAGTGGTGCTTCGATGACAGGAGGGGGAAGATTTCTTGGTGGGGAGGCGATAACTTGCTGTTGAGACATTGCACTTGACTGAGCTGTATCTTTGGTTGTTTCTTCGTTTTTTCCTTGGTCGTAAACAGACTCTTCAGGATGCTCAGATACTTCTTGCATGACGTTGGACTTAGATCTGGAAGTGCTAGAGTTTTCACTGAGGCTGATGCTTGGAGTTGGTTCTCTAGCAGGCAGTCGCAGCTTCTCTAGCGGAATACTAGCCAGCCTTCTCTCTCTGTATAACGTGAATTTTTGGAGGTCACTTGAAAACAATCTCGACTGAGCTTCCCGCAAAATTTCTTGGAGCGAACTCTTATTCTGAAACAGGTCATCAAACAAATCTTTCTTTCCAGAGAACACTCTTATCTTGACATTCGTTGTGAATTCTTGGGCCACATCATTTGGGTCGAATGGCCTCGCTAGGAATTTAAATAATTGAAGACACGTCACATTCTCCACTTCGCCAAAAGCGTGTCCTACATCGAACAAAGAGAAGGCCCCACAAGTTACGGGAAATTGAGGCCATATGGACTTCTTCTTGTCCTTTAGGTCTTTGGTCAGGCCGCCTTCAGAACAGGTTTGATAAGCGATTTCCCGAGCCAAAAGTTTATCAGGGACATATAGGGGTAGGACATGTGGAGGTACAGTGCTTCCAAAAACTCTAATGTAAGTAAACCATTCCTCCCCGAACCATCTCGCGATGGGGATGATGTCAATTTGTGCCTCGGGAGAGCACCTTGGGGGGTCTTTGTCATAGATTATTTTATATAGGGGCAAAATAAGCCCATGGCAAATCTGGTAGAAGTGAGGGGCAAACTGGGAATCCCATAATACCTTATGATAAACATGGATGGGCAATGGGTCTTGGGTAGTCCATTTCCAACCCATAGCAGGGAATTTAGATACAAGACAAACGAAATCCATAATATAAGCAGACAAATAAAAAGGAGGATAGAGTCATAGACCCTTTGAGACAAGGATCTTTTAGACCGGTAATTGATAACGGCTGTGTATAGATTATCAGAAAGAATTTTGGCCCAATCTATAACGTCAGCGTTTGTGGCAGCATCAATTAATGGTAGCCATTCAGATGAAAACTTGTTGATATCCGACATCCCAAATAACCTACAGAGCATGGCCGAAGCAAAACAATATGGAGAGGCGAGGGAACTAGTGCTGTACATACCGTTTTTATCATTTTTTAGCGGCTCGTCTCTTCTAGACCATTCTTTAGTGGTGTCTGATAGATCTGGATTCTCCGCCACGAATTTCTTAACAAATTGTGCGTTATAGGTCGCTTGCGGTTCTGGAAGATGATACATAAGCTTCAAATCTTGCGCAGGAAACGATCCGACGAGCCCGTATCCTTGAACTTTGAAATGTCTGTTGTTTAAGTCTGCATCATCCAGTATCCACTTGATCATATCTGTATATGGTAGAATTTTAGTTCTTGCCGCTATTCTGTGAAGAAATGAACATGCTAGGTCCTCTAAGGATGCCTCAGAAGAGCGCGGTGCATCCACGACAACAACAACCTTCATTATTCTAGGTTTTTCCTCTTCTAGCAGCCTGTACATGCCTTCCCATGTTGATATCCCTGCGTCTCTGTTACAGGCCGTGTCTGTGTACAGAGGCGCCATCTCCTTAGTCTTCTCCTTTGCTTCGGAGCTTTGAGCTTTATTTTTCTTTCCCATTTCTCTCTGCGTTTGTGTCTGAGTCGTCTTAGCTCTTCGTTCCTGCAGATTACGAGTGAAATGGAAATGACTGATCCAGAAAGGTGATGGGAGAGTTTTAAATGCAGCAGATAAATCAAATATGCCACCTTACGTGAAGTAAATCTCTACCAAGGCACACGTCTTTAATTCACTTAATAACTGACAACTAATTCATTTACTATCATTAAAAGCGCATGATTTCGGGTCAGATTATGGTAAGTGGCTTTTCTTTGAATGGCGTGCCCGGAGGATTCGTACTGAAGTGATTTATGATTTGCTGACGTAACCTTGTATATCGCGCGATCGCTAATCGCATCATCGCAAATCGCAAGGATGTAGCATCGCAGCGATCGCAATATCGCAGATCGCAAAAATTTGATATTTGCTAAATCTAGCCGACTTATTTCTGCGATATGCGATCTAGCGATCAGCGTTATCGCAGATCTGTGAATCTCTAAGTTTTTCTTTATGGGCACTACTTTGTTGCGATGCGATGTTATTGTTAACACGAGGGTCATGCGCATATCGATTTTTTAAAGAGAAATAAGGGTATTTCCTATCCTTCTACAACGCGACTTTAAAGATTTTCTTCTCATCATAAACTTAGGCTTAAAATATCCAAGAGGCTTTTCCTAAGCATATGATTGTGACCTTAAAAAGAAACTCTTGCTTTTCCCAAAAAATTAACTAAGGGTCCCCATTCATTGATACTTAGATGAACTAGGGGGGGTGTTGCTGGCCACAACAATTGGCGATTCACTTGGGAGAACCAGTTATCTCTGATTTTCTATTGACGCTTTCAAACTCCTAAATTTTTTTTTTTTTTCCAGAAAACTTGAACTTTATTATAAAAAGATAAAGCAAATGATACTTCAAACTGTCAATGATGTTTTGTTTCAACCCTTTTCTATCTCAATTACTTGCATCCTCAGTTTGTCCTTGCATTTAAATCAGTCATTACTTGGTCTTGTAAAACATAAAATAAATCCTTCCTGTTGTGGGGAAAAATGCCTATGCAGGACGATCCTATCCACCTAAGGTGTGACAGTGCCTTAGCAACAAACGAATACAGCTATACTGGTTTCTTCCTTTATGAAATGTGAAAGAAGAGAGATCAATAGACTTACCGGTGTCTTCCGTTTGTCCCTCGATCCAGATCCTCTTCCCTTTGGGTGTTCACAGCTACTTGCCTCCTCGCTCGTCCAAGAGAACAGCTACTTGATTCCCGCGAGATCACAAGAGAACAACTACTTGCAACAAGAGAAGAACACAACACAAAGGCAAATATACATATTCATAAATGATTCAGGATTAGAAATAAATCAAATACACTAATGCAATCATACATCAAGAAAACATCAGCATAAAGGAGAAACCAAGATAGCTTTATTGATGAATAACAAGGTTCAGGAAGAGATACAACCCAGAGGGCTCCAATCCAGCATCTCCTTCCCAGCAAATGGAATTCCTATCTTTAGCCCCTTCAAAGCATTAAGCATCCCAATGATTCCAGTCTCAAACCAACAGCAATTCTTTGCATTCACAAAATTCCAGCCTCTAGATCTCATGGAGGAGAGATCTATATATAGATGTTTGGAGAGAGGATGAGTCAGCTTGAGATCTGACTAGTGTCCTCTCCCTCTCTCAGTTCTTGAGTCCACTTGGAGGTTCTTGCTTCCACTTGGAGATTTGGAACCTCTTACTCATCACCAGTCAAATTCCCTGAGGCAAGTGTCATTTTGGAAGCTTCCTGGCTTCTGACACCTTGAGGAATGAGTCTGCCACATGTCCAAACTCGCTCAGAGCAGGTAGCTAGTGTTGGAGTTGACATTCAACGCATGTAGACAGTGGAGCCACTGACATTCAGCGCAGATGGTCAATGGAGCAGTTGACATGATCCTGAATTGACTTGTTTTTTAGCAGTTTCAGGTGGAGAACTTTTGTGAATTGCTGTGGTTTGTTAGCCTTGTTCCTCTAGGGGTAGGAACAACATGTTTAGGGACTTTGGATCCCTTAGATTATGGACATTTCATGCTCAATGCTGTAAGGCACAAAAATGTCTATAACAGTTGCCCCCTAAAGTATGAGGCTGTTTATCGGGCGAAATGCTTTATCAGGGGGATCCGAAGTTCATCCAATGCTGGGAGGGAGACCTGTAATACAATACAATACAATACATTATTTTTCATACTGCTTTCATGATCTAGCTGAGGCGGGCATTCCCATGCTCAGCTTTATAAATACATTTTTCTGTACATAGAACAGACAATCGTCTGATGATAGACTGATAATTTTGATGAAATTATCATCCTTTGAGTAGGATGATTATCTGCTGCAATGATGTACATGTCAATGTCTTTATCTTTCCTGAATATATATCGCAGCCCGGATGGATGAAACTAGATCCGGGGTCTTCAAATTCGTTCGATCTTCACTCTAAGTACAAGTCGATCCATGTGAGAATTGTTCTGAAGTCGAACATGGAAAGACATCGCTTGATTACCGGTCAATGATATAAACCGTTAACAAGCGCGAGAGGAATCACCGATAATGATAATGACCCTCAAGGTACTGCAGTACAATTCACGTGGTTTGAATAAAGGACTTGGCGTCGAACACCACGCAAAATCTTTCGGTCGAAGGTCATTGATGTATACCTGTCGCCGGAAGTGAGAAACTTGCCATTGAGGCATGCAAGCTTCAAAGTACTGAAGGGGTTGTTCCTAGATCAACTTCTCGGATAATGAGCTGATGTCGACAAGAAGCGATCCGTCAAAGGAGGGTCTTAATGAATCCCACATTAGTGACACGGAACGGAGCTAATGATTTTAGTGGAGGTGAAAACGATCTGTGACATATGATTCAGGGTGGCGGTCATGAATGGATGAAGGATAATGTATGGTAGTGGATGGGACCCGGTTGACTCTTTCTGAACGACTTCTCTTGAACATATGGCGACACTGATGCGATGGATCGGTAGCATTACCCCAAATATGGATGGTATGGCGAGACCATGGTGATGTGACCGGTGAATGAAACAACCCAACCCAATTGTGGTACGGAGGAAAAAGTGTCATGTTCAAGAGCGACTTGCTACCATCAAAGTTTTCTTTAGTTTCTCCCAATTTTTCCCCAGTCATTGCTGACCAGTACCTCTTTATTTTTGTCAAGCTTGAGGAGGATAACATATGCTTGTTCTATAACCTGCCCTTCGGGCAAGCCCATCGCTATGTTTTAACGAGCCTAGCGATAGGGAAACTCGTTCTCGTCTAAAGACAAGTTTGTCGCTATTTAATGATTTTAACGAGTCTAACGACAAGGATAACTCGGTTCTTTTCATTTTTAGAGAGTCTGAAAAGATACATAAAGTCAACTCCAAAATTCCTTTTTTGTCATCTAATCCCTTAAGTCTGAAAAAGTATAAAACAATACAGAAGGGATGAATTTTCGATAGTTTTAACGAGCCGAACAAAACAAGCGCTCGATCTTTTTGTGCAATAATCCCTCAGGTCCAAAAAGATTAAAATCTAGAGGAGGGATAGCTCTTCCGGTCGCTTTAACGAGCTGGAAGGCCAAAACTCGGCAATCTTTTCATATTTTATGAGTCAGTTGAAAAGAGCTTAAAGAAGACTCGTCTTTTGAGGAACGAGTGATGAACAAGGTTAGCAGCTGATTCCAGGTACAGATTGGAATTTTCCATTCACGGCAGTGTCACAAGGATGGCTAGGTGAAATCACTCTTCACAGCTGTTCCTCAAAATGGGTAAACAATCATATGGAGGTGAACGATCGGCCAAATGAAAAGTGGAGGTGATGGTGCAAACACGACCAAGGCTTTTATGGCAGATAAGGTTACATACACAATGGTTATTTACCAGAATAGGTTCATTTTTTAATGAGCTTGAACACGGGTGGAAACATTTGCTCGATTTAACGTTTATTTTTTAACGAGCATGAATTACGTGCTAAAACTGCTCAGATCTTGCATTTATTTTTTAACGAGCATGAACTTTATGCTAAAACTGCTCGATAAGTTTGCATGCCCCCAGCATAATAATGCAAATCGAGGTGCATGCCCCCCAAGCTTTATTGCATTCAACTTGGTGGTTGGAATGAAGGTTTACCTTTGATATTTGACAAGGGGATTTGTTTCATTTTTTAATGAGGTTGACACAGTAAAAGAACTATCCTCATGACTCCTTGTTTCATTTTTTAACGAGGTTGACATGAGATAAGAACCGTCCTCGGAGCCCACTGTATTTACAGTATTTCTATTAGGGCGATGATCCATGCTGACAAAATGTTTAGGAATCTTCCGAATCCATTAGATATAGAAGATTTCATATTGTAGGTTTCCACCGTGGCTACTTCCGCCAGATTACTCGCAGGCGGTAGGGCAAAAGTACCCATTAAGGCAGGGTCTCTTAGGAGACCTACTCCAATGTTTTGAAGCGAATGATTGCTTCCATGGATCGTTGGAATGCTTCCCGTAACTTGTGAACTGTCGGGGAGGAAAGTTTGTTGGTCGACGACTCTAATTCCTCCTTGAAAGGGAAATGCAATCTTCCTGAAGTAGGTCGACACAACTGCGGCCATGGCATATATCCAGGGCCTTCCCAGTAGGATGTTGTAATCGAGGTTTCCATCGATTACTTCAACATCAACTTCTACTGTTTTTCCCCCCAGTTCAACTTGCAGGTTACTTAAAATCCCGTATGGAGTGTATGATCGTCCATCAAATGCTTTTAACGTCGTTGACGATTTCGACAAGGGTGGTGAGCCTAAATTTTTCCAGCAACTCATCGACATAAGACATGTAGATGCCCCCTCATCAATAATTGTTCGATGAACAATTTTTTTGAGGGCTTTCACTTGAATAAGGAAAGCTAGTTGAGCTGGTAACTGAGGGTCATATCCTTTATGATCAAAGGCCACAAGATTGGAATCCATTGGGCCAATCCCACCTATTGCTGATAATAAAGCTTGCTCTTGGGAGGGGCAATTTTGCGGTACCTCAAGTGTCGACATAGCGGACGGCGTTTGGGCCAGGTCCTCTACTATATTATAATTCTGTGCTACTTTGGCACAAGGATTAAATGTCGATTTGTGTACTACTCCCTTTGGCGACTTTATCATTGGTTCAGGAATGATGGGTGGCACAACTTCGGTCAAAGTTGTCGTCGAACTACTAGGTTGTTCATTAGTCTTATTATTCGACAGCTGTGGATTCCTGTAATCTTTATTCCTTGTCAAAGCATCATTCTGATGCTTTGAGGTAGACAACATAAGCACTTGGGATCGAGAAGCATTTTGATTAGCAATCAGTTTGGTTCCCGGGCTTGGAAACGGATCAGTCAATACTGCTGGGGTTTTTGAACTCTTAAAGAGTTTCTTAACTTCAGCTATATGTGGACAATCTCTCGTCCAATGATCCTCATCGCATATATGACACCCCGTAGGGGGTTTCCTTTTTCTCCCTTTCTTTTTCTTCTTGCCCCCTAGTTGCTTCAGTTGTTTGCCCTTGTCAGTCGACACGGCATTTACTTCCGAGGCAAGAAGTTCCTCATTTGCATTTTGACTAGAAATCTTACAGGCCTTTTTAGATGTAGCCTTTGTCGATTTCGTATATGTTTTGCCAATCACACCATCACCGGCGTGAGAGTCATTGTTTGATTTAGGAGGAGGAGGAATTGAGAATTCCGGTCTAGGGGCGTCAGGTATTTTGTCGTAGAGCGTGCCAGACTGAGTATAGACCAAGTCCAGATATTGCGCACGAGCGATGACTTGCTCTTCTGTTACGACTCCCCCTTTTGCCACATCTTCCGTGATTGTAGGAAGTAAGGATTTGATAAACCATTCAGCTAATAGCTGATCGGGAACGTACGTTTTCACCATCCTACGACGACGTCGCCACTCATGTATATGATCAGATATGTGAGTGGCCGTTGTCTGTTTGAAGTTGGTTAGGAGTTCCGTTCCCGTTTCATACCTTATCGGTAATTGAAAATGGGTTAAGAAAGTCGTGGCTAAGGTACTGAAGTTGTCGAACGAAGCTCTAGGCAACTCAATATACCATTTTTTCGCTGGACCCATTAACGTCCTCTGAAAAAGGCGAAGCCTTATCGAATCATCATTCAAGGTGTTTGATGAACACCACAGATGAAATGTCATCACATGATTCGACGGATCTTCACCCGGATTTCCATTAAATTTATTAATATCTGACGGAAGTTTATGCGGAATCGCTGGCCACCAAGGGGCATAAGCAATTGGATCATTTGTCAGCCGGTTTAGATCTGGTAATTCTAGAGTTGCTACAAAGGGCAATTGTTTATTCAGGTTAGGCGAAGCATACCCAGGATAAGATGGAATCGCCTGAGCAGTGGGTCTTTGCATACCAGCATAATGCTGGCAACTTTGACAAGGTTGATGGGCATAACCACTATAATATGATTGCCCATTACTTACAAAGACTTGTTGCTCAGGTCCTTGATATGATTGCTGGAATGGCGGTTGTTGAGATTGAACCAGCCCTGGTTGTTGGACCATTTGATGTTGTCCAATACTGGATGATTGACCAAGATGAGGAGTCATAGTACTTGTTTGACCCTGAGTCACTCCAGATAAGGAGTCACTAACCTGAGGTTGTGATTGAGTCGTTGAGACAAGAGGCTGTTGTATTGCAACTTGAGAAACTTGGGGTTGACATACAACATGTAGCGCTTGTACTTGCGACGCAGTCACCATAGTAGGTATAGTGGGAATATTCGACACAGGGTGGACTGGTTGCGTTGAATATACAACCCTTGGTTGCTGAGGCAGTATTGGTACCCAACCGCTGGATGTAATTCCAGTTTGACTTGAACTTTGTTGTAAACTCCCATATGGTTGTTCTCCGGCAGGGAATAATGAAAAGGCATACTGTGCTCCATATGGCGGAAATCCAGTACTTAAAGGGTAGATTGGCCTTTGAAGACACATTGGATCAATTTGTTGAGTTTCAATGTAAGAAATACCAGATGATAATCCGGATGAAGAAATAGGAACTAACCATGTCGTCGAGGCAGTCCCTGGTGGGACCCCAGCTTGTTGTTGATAACTTGCCGGGACAGATGGTATACCATTGAACATCGTTGGAGTAGCAGTAGGAGGTTCTGCTGCTGCTGTGTCGGATGACACAGTCCTAGATGTCGATGGTTGTTCAGACATATTTAGTCTATCCAAAATATTTTCTAGCGATTCTACAATAACCTGCGATGAAAAGAGACTAACTTCGAAGACCAACGAGGGAATGGTGATGATTATTCCGTTTAAAATAAATTTTAACGACGCTTAGACACAACTTGCTTTTTCAATTTTAAAGAGTCGAGAAAAAGCTAAAGATGACTCTAGTCTCCTTCGATGTTTTAACGAGCCCGAAGTGACAAATGCTCGGATGGACTTTTTCCGTTATAGAGTCTGAAAAAGGCCAAAAGGAACTGCTCTGGAGTTCTAGGCAGAGGGTGTGCCAAACTTTTCGCAAAACCGCAGAATACTTTTTAGGGTACGAGCGGTCGATCTTCCTGAATGTTGTGTTCAGTGCATTGCCATCAGTAGGGCGGTCGACACGGCTTCCTAAGGATAAAGGATATATGCCTATAGGGGTCTCCCAATATATACGCGACGGTACGTGGGAGCACAATCCGTACTAGTGCTATCGTCCCTCAGGAGGAATCACCCACCTTCCACGAGATCGACAGTCACTAGGCTTAACGACGCTGGAACACGTCTCTAGCCTAGACCTCTATGTTGTGCGTTATGTTATAAAGCGTTGTTAAGTTCATTCAATTTATTTTAGGTTGATCTTTTTAAAGTTTGCCTTTCAAGGTTCACCACGAGATGTATGATACAAATTCCTAAATGCAGTCTAAAGATGATAAGCAAGCTTTATATCTTTTCAACTTTGAAAATCCTAGCTACTAAGGGAAAAGAAAGACACCATCTTTTCTCAAAGAGCAATCAGCACACTCTAATGCACTTTTCCTAAATCCAACATGCAAACTTATCAAATGCAAATGCACAATGCAGGTGTTTGTTTTCCGCTTTCTTAGTATTGATGCCTACAAAGAAAGTTTTTGTACAACTTTGAATTTGCTTTTAAATGATCAATACAAACAAGTTGACTTTTTCGAAATCAGAGAGGGTAGAAGAGATTACACTACTTAACGATTTTCGAAATAAAGACTTGTTTTGACACTTCAAAAGAGACAAATTCAAACCAATAAGCAAAAGTAAATGTATAATCAATCTGCAAACAACCAATGAACTCTCTTCTAAGACCACAATTAATCAGATCTGAATCAAAGGCTACAGGATGCCTATCTTACTCATGCAAAGGAAAACTATAAATGACGCCACAAACACATAAAAACACTCACAGTCTTTTTGTACAAAAGGAGGCGGAATCTAAGCAAATAAAAGGAGTTATCAGACTGGTACCTATGCTGGTTAAAGGCTGCAAAAAACAGAGATCAAAACAGGGCAACAGAGAGTAGAGAACCCCAGCTGCACAAGGCCAAACTGGTTCAGCGCAACCTCAACACTGAGGACTTGACATTCAGCGCAGGTAGCCCTCACGGGACCTGCGTTGAAATGCAGATTGCCTTCACAGCAGTTGCGCTGAAGGAGAAACTCTCGTTTCTCCTGGGTTCTGGGTCACAAATTGCTCAAAAATCAACAGTTTCAGGCCAAATCAGAAACACAAGCAAGGTATAATCAAAGGGATGCTTTGAAAGCTACTAAGATCTATCACAAGGATCATCAAATCATTTGTGAATCCATTGTTCAGATCATAAACAAGTCCAGCAACTGGATCAAAGCAGCAACTTTCTACTTTGCATCCGGGAAAGATGCAGTTCGATTGTTGTTGTCAAGTCTATGATGCAAACAATGATATAAACACAAATAAAATGACTAAACAAATCTCCCCAGCGGAGTCGCCAATTTGTTGTGGGGAAAAATGCCTATGCAGGATGATCCTATCCACCTAAGGTGTGACAGTGCCTTAGCAACAAACGAATACAGCTATACTGGTTTCTTCCTTTATGAAATGCGAAAGAAGAGAGATCAATAGACTTACCGGTGTCTTCCGTTTGTCCCTCGATCCAGATCCTCTTCCCTTTGGGTGTTCACAGCTACTTGCCTCCTCGCTCGTCCAAGAGAACAACTACTTGATTCCTGCGAGATCACAAGAGAACAGCTACTTGCAACAAGAGAAGAACACAACACAAAGGCAAATATACATATTCATAAATGATTCAGGATTAGAAATAAATCAAATACACTAATGCAATCATACATCAAGAAAACATCAGCATATAGGAGAAACCAAGATAGCTTTATTGATGAATAACAAGGTTCAGGAAGAGATACAACCCAGAGGGCTCCAATCTAGCATCTCCTTCCCATCAAATGGAATTCCTATCTTCAGCCCCTTCAAAGCATTAAGCACCCAATGATTCCAGTCTCAAACCAATAGCAATTCTTTGCATTCACAAAATTCCAGCCTCTAGATCTCATGGAGGAGAGATCTATATATAGATGTTTGGAGAGAGGATGAGTCAGCTTGAGATCTGACTAGTGTCCTCTCCCTCTCTCAGTTCTTGAGTCCACTTGGAGGTTCTTGCTTCCACTTGGAGATTTGGAACCTCTTACTCATCACCAGTCGAATTCCCTGAGGCAAGTGTCATTTTGGAAGCTTCCTAGCTTCTGACACCTTGAGGAATGAGTCTGCCACATGTCCAAACTTGCTCAGCGCAGGTAGCTAGTGTTGGAGTTGACATTCAACGCAGGTAGACAGTGGAGCCATTGACATTCAGTGCAGATGGTCAATGGAGCAGTTGACATGATCCTGAATTGACTTGTTTTTGAGCAGTTTCAGGTGGAGAACTTCTGTGAATTGCTGTGGTTTGTTAGCCTTGTTCCTCTAGGGGTAGGAACAACATGTTTAGGGACTTTGGATCCCTTAGATTATGGAGATTTCATGCTCAATGCTGTAAGGCACAAAAATGTCTATAACACTTCCCTATATAACAGCCTCTTTTAAATATGCTCCTTTGTCGCAGGTAGAGCCTCTGCTGCCAACAGGTGTCCATAGCCTCGACAGGGTTACCTATTACCCAGCAATGATCCTTTATCCTGCTTAAGGTTATTTACAACTTTTTCTGAGAAAAACCCCTTTTTGACACTTTTTCTTTTTTATATTCTCTAAAGAACAATGTCTTGGTTTGGTGGCCAAATTATGACACAGTCATTCACTTGATTTACACTTTTGCTGAACAAGCTGGCTCGTGATGAGACCCCTCGTCTTTCGATTGCAACAATCTTGAGTCATTGCCCTGTTTTGATAGAAAGTTTTGGCAAAGTCAGCAAGTTATAATATCTGTGATCATGATAAGCCGACTCGTGATGAGACCTCTTATTCTTTGAGATATAGTGTCTTTTGGATTATTCCTCTGAATGCTGCATTTTCCTTTAGCAGGGAGGAAGTCAACTTTTCTTTCCTTAAGAAAGATCTGGACGACAATGATAGAGTTGTTTGGTTATGGCTGTTTCTACAGAGAATCTTTATTTTATTATTGATACCTTTCATTGTACTGACCTAAGACAATTTCTTCACTAAGATAGCTTTCTTCAAATTTCTTGGAGTTGAAACTAGTATCATATCCGAGTTAAAGTTCTATTGATAATAAAGATCAAGTTTCTAAAAGATTTTTTTTTTGTTCATAGAAGTAGAAGTTCAAAATCTTTGACAGAGAAAAGGTGTCTCTAGTAAATGTCAAATGCCGTTAAGCAAAGCAAATGTTATTTATGGAGAAAAATATTTAACGCAATGAGAGGCGAATATTTCCTAGGGTTATGCACAGAATAGGTATAATTTTGCCTATCAATTATCGAAAGCAAACCTAATAACTTAGCTAAATTACTCCTACTCCTATTCTAGCGATATATAGAAAATAAACTATGTGAAATGATATTTCCAATGGAACCATCTATTCATTTTTATTCCTAGCCGTATGAGACTTCCAAACATCAGTGTAAAGAACCAAATTTTCCTTGGATCGTAAATGTTGGCTGTGGAATAAGAACATATAACCTCAGCTGGAATTATGTCTGATTTTCCTTTCTCATGAGAACTTCTTTCCAACTGGATACCTATTGGATCATAAAAATTAGGATGAATTTCTGTTATGAATTGATGATCTCGTAATAGGAAGGATAACAAGCCAGGTTGTGAAGATGATTTTTTAGTTTCAATGGCTTGTAACCTACTGTTTGTTAACGCTGAGCTTTTAGCGATTTCGTTTGAAATGAAAGATCCCATATATAAATCGCTAAAACATAGTCTATCAAAAGTTTGAAAATTTAAAACGAAATCCAATTTTGTACAAGATGAGTGCAAGTGAGAAAGAAAGGAATGACTATTTGTACGGATAGTGTTACAGCACAACTGGGGTTTACTTGTAACATCCTGTTCCTCACAAGGACTGGCCAGGTCTTGTGAATCGGGAGATGAGTTATGATTGCGAACAGGTATGGAGCTTTCCTCATGATATGAATCATAGATCGGGGTATTGTCTTGGATAGTAAAATCATTTGAATGATCTTTTACTTTGAAAAGAGGGTCGACTGGTATGATTTCTGATTTAGGATGTTTCTCATTATCTGAACCTAGTTGAGTTACTTGGGATAACTCAACAACATCATCGTTGTCGAAGTAACTATCACAAATGATTTTACAGATTTCCCTAGGCTTCTCTTTTTCATTATATATTTTCAGACAAGGGAAGTCAAGCGGTTCTTGTTTGACATTGGTCAAAGGATGTGTTAAAGCTGTCTCTTTATCTTGAAAACCTAATGATGAGTCGTTTGAATAACCCTCTGTGTTTTTTGAGATATCTTTAATATTGAGAGGGGAAAAATTGTCATAACTGAAAACATCGGGATAAAGAGAAAAATGCAAATCTGGAATAATGCATTTGAAAACATCATGAAAAAAACTTTTTTCATCAGATTCGTCATAAATATCGGGCTTTAGATCATACCTTTGTGTGCTGATACTTTTTGAAAGAGAAATAGTTCGCTGTTCTAACCTTGGCATCTGCATTTGTTGGTTTGTAATGATATTGTCTGACCTTGTATCAGAGTCATCTCCTGGTTCCAAGGTAGTTTCTCCTTCAACATTCTCGTTTTTGTCTTCTGGTATTAGAGCATGCATGACCCCTAGGCTTCGCAGGTTTTCTTCATTATGGATGATTTGTGTATTCAACTTGGAATGTTCATTCATATTAGAAGAAAATGAAACAAAGGTTGAACTAATTTTTGCTTGATCAGACATTGGAGGTAGGGAATACTCATCATAATCTGAAGATTCTTCATCCGTGAGCTCACTCTCAAGATCATACTTTAGACATTTAAGATGAAATCGCATATTAAAATCCCTTACGGGTTCAACTTGCTTCTGTAGATAATCAATTTCATCATATACCCGGTCGTAGTCATAACAATCAAATTCCAAAATGAAAGTCTTGACGAATTGGTCCCAGCTGTGAATTGATGCAACTGGGAGGGTTCTGCACCATTTTCTAGCTTCCGCTGTGAATGTAAGAGTAAAAATCCTGCACAAAACGCCTTCATCAATTCTTTGAATATCAGAACCTGAAACTTTTTGAATAAACTGAAGGGCATGATTAAAGGCAGAAGAATTATTCTTACCATTGAATTTTACCTGAGACAAGAGTCTTACCACATCTGGTGGAGTGTTGGAAGAGGTAGGAACATGGATGCAACTCCAAATAGGAATTTTATGAGCAGCCATCCTGATTCAAATTTTACAATTTGGAAATCATTCCAACAGACACTATGTTCAGGCCCTCCTTCTAGCGCCAAATATGTTGAGGGCCCGGAAATCGGGTCAACAACAAGGGGGATACCCACCCGGTCCGGAACTTGGTTGGAAGCTCCTTGTCCGTTTGGTATAGCGGGTCTGACTGGGGATAATGGGACCAATTTCCCAATGTAAGGGGTGTGTGTGTGTGTAGAGTTTGATGATGCTGATCTAGAAGTAAGTTGAACTAATTTAACTCTAACTTCTAAACTAAATCTATGCTATTGTAATCTAGCAAAAACAACACATCTAATCTACGCTAACCTGGGGTAGATTTCCTCTATTATGCGATCTAAAAAGATTTCGAACAATAACTGGTAATAAAGATCATTCAGCTATCATAAGAATATAACTCAATTAAGATAAACCATTCTGCATAAAAAGTTAGGCAAGACAGTTGTGAACAACATATCGCATAATAAGTTATTCATATGTCAAGCACAAATAAATGAGTCCACCGTACAGAAGTGCCAAATGGTAACCCACACATTCATACATTAACATATAAACAACTAAAACTGCATATCACTCTAAGAATATAAGCAGAAATTGGTCAAGAGATAAAAGTACCATTTATGACTGATTTCACTCACAAACTTCAAGCAATAACGATTTATCTCTACTTGTTCTAACATCTACTAAGAGTACAGAAGTGCAACATCAGTAGCAGACATTAAAAATGCAAACATAAATAAATCACGATCCATCCATTTATCAAAACCTCCTCTGAGGGTGCAGAAGTGCATGTTCCGAGGACAAGTTTTTGACAAATTTCTGGACCCTTCTCCAATGCAATGAGAAGGGTTAAAATACTACTACCTAATTCTAATAATAGTATTATTACAAAATTTTAGGATGCGGTTTTCAAACGACCATCCTTTTTCTAATCTAGTTGAAGAAAAAAAACAACATTCTAAATGAAGTCACTTATGAACTTGGTCTTTAAAGTTGCAAGTATTCAGCATAGGCTTGAGAAGAGTCGGCTGACTGATTTCTGCGCTGAGCTGGGCTGCGAAAACGACATCTACGAGAGCTGGCGCTACCTTTTTGGCTGCGTTTGTAATGCATTTCACTGTCATCCATTGGCTGTGCGGTTTAACCAAGTACGTCCAGTAACATTCCCAATTCAACCTGGCCAATGCTTGGATTGCTTTCCCTTTTACCTGCGCTTTCTACTTCCATTCTGTTTCCAGTTGCAACTTGTTTGGTAGGTACCCCGGGGTGGTCTCTGTAATTAAATTGGCCCTGTGTAAATTCTCATTTACACAGTCGATAAGAATGCTTGCCTGTGTTGCCGCTGTCTCTGCTGCTCACTCCGCCTGCCAGATTTGATCATCCAATTTATTAAAGAGAAACTCCTTATGATTTTCATTTATCTTGGGTGCACCTGCCCTTTTGCCTTCATCATCATCCTGCCAAGTCAAATATTCTGTCACCTTCTTGTCATTCTGATCATAGTCACTCCGCAAGTCCACCACTTGACTGGTGATTTTGTCGCTCAGCTCACAATAGTGACTCCACTGTGATATTTTACGTCCCAACTCTTCTTGTTGCTGCAGTAGTTGCTCGTTCAAGCCAATAGATTCTGAAATGAATTCTGCCAGCTTGGGCTCATCTTTATGCATTTCTTGTAAAGTCTGCAATTGTTTTTCTTTCTCTTCGAGACTCCTTTGATAGCCTATCTGCATTTGTTGAAAGTCTTCCTGTAATTTTTCGAGCTGTCTGGAAGCTTCAGTGTTAGCGTTGGCTTGTTGCAACTGTTGTTGTAGTAGCTGTATATGATTTTCTTGTTCCTTCAATAGTTGTTGAACTTCCGAGGCCTTGTCAATAGTTGCTGAGGCATATGCTCCTGCAATCTGAGACAGCTTCGTGAGATTTTCAGTCGGATTATTATTGGGGTCTTTCCATAAGATGTCCAAATGTTCAACATCTTGCAACAGTGTATTCTCTAGTTTTCTTTTCTTTCTCTGTCTCCTTACAACTGCCTTGTGTTGGGGACTATAGAATACATCCAGTGGGGGAATTTCTTCTACGTTAAGCAGAAGCTCTGAAGGTGGAGCGACAGGAAGGTGTTCTGCTTCTGCGGCACTACTGACTGTGGTCGAAACCACTTCTTGCACCACCTGTGTATTATTCACAAGTGTTTTCGGGGCTTGCCCTTCAAGATTGATCATTTCATTGAAGGTTTCCCACTCTTTATCTAGCTCTGTTGTGACAAGTGGTGCTTCGATGACAGGAGGGGGAAGATTTCTTGGTGGGGAGGCGATAACTTGCTGTTGAGACATTGCACTTGACTGAGCTGTATCTTTGGTTGTTTCTTCGTTTTTTCCTTGGTCGTAAACAGACTCTTCAGGATGCTCAGATACTTCTTGCACGGTGTTGGACTTAGATCTGGAAGTGCTAGAGTTTTGACTGAGGCTGATGCTTGGAGTTGGTTCTCTAGCAGGCAGTTGCAGCTTCTCTAGCGGAATACTAGCCAGCCTTCTCTCTTTGTATAACGTGAATTTTTGGAGGTCACCTGAAGACAATCTCGACTGAGCTTCCTGCAAAATTTCTTGGAGCGAACTCTTATTCTGAAACAGGTCATCAAACAAATCTTTCTTTCCAGAGAACACTCTTATCTTGACATTCATTGTGAATTCTTGGGCCACATCATTTGGGTCGAATGGCCTCGCTGGGAATTTAAATAATTGAAGACACGTCACATTCTCCACTTCGCCAAAAGCGTGTCCTACATCGAACAAAGAGAAGGCCCCACAAGTTACGGGAAATTGAGGCCATATGGCCTTCTTCTTGTCCTTTAGGTCTTTGGTCAGGCCGCCTTCAGAACAGGTTTGATAAGCGATTTCCTGAGCCAAAAGTTTATCAGGGACATATAGGGGTAGGACATGTGGAGGTACAGTGCTTCCAAAAACTCTAATGTAAGTAAACCATTCCTCCCCGAACCATCTCGCGATGGGGATGATGTCAATTTGTGCCTCGAGAGAGCACCTTGGGGGGTCTTTGTCATAGATTATTTTATATAGGGGCAAAATAAGCCCATGGCAAATCTGGTAGAAGTTAGGGGCAAACTGGGAATCCCATAATACCTTATGATAAACATGGATGGGCAATGGGTCTTGGGTAGTCCATTTCCAACCCATAGCAGGGAATTTAGATACAAGACAAACGGAATCCATAATATAAGCAGACAAATAAAAAGGAGGATAGACCCTTTGAGACAAGGATCTTTTAGACCGGTAATTGATAACGGCTGTGTATATATTATCAGAAAGAATTTTGGCCCAATCTATAACGTCGGCGTTTGTGGCAACATCAATTAATGGTAGCCATTCAGATGAAAACTTGTTGATATCCGGCATCCCAAATAACCTACAGAGCATGGCCGCAGCAAAACAATATGGAGAGGTGAGGGAACCAGTGCTGTACATACCGATTTTATCCTTTTTTAGCGGCTCGTCTCTTCTAGTCCATTCTTTAGTGGTGTCTGATAGATCTGGATTCTCCGCCACGAGTTTCTTAACAAATTGTGCGTTATAGGTCACTTGCGGTTCTGGAAGATGATACATAAGCTTCAAATCTTGCGCAGCAAACGATCCGACGAGCCCGTATCCTTGAACTTTGAAATGTCTGTTGTTTAAGTCTGCATCATCCAGTATCCACTTGATCATATCCGTATATGGTAGAATTTTAGGTCTTGCCGCTATTCTGTGAAGAAATGAACATGCTAGGTCCTCTAAGGATGCCTCAGAAGAGCGTGGTGCATCCACGACAGCAGCAACCTTCATTATTCTAGGTTTTTCCTCTTCTAGCAGCCTGTACATGCCTTCCCATGTTGATATCCCTGCGTCTCTATTACAGGTCGTGTCTGTGTACAGAGGTGCCATCTCCTTAGTCTTCTCCTTTGCTTCGGAGCTTTGAGCTTTATTTTTCTTTCCCATTTCTCTCTGCGTTTGTGTCTGAGTCGTCTTAGCTCTTCGTTCCTGCAGATTACGAGTGAAATGGAAATGACTGATCCAGAAAGGTGATGGGAGAGTTTTAAATGCAGCAGATAAATAAAATATGCCACCTTACGTGAAGTAAATCTCTACCAAGGCACGTGTCTTTAATTCACTTAATAACTGACAACTAATTCATTTACTATCATTAAAAGCGCATGATTTCGGGTCAGATTATGGTAAGTGGCTTTTCTTTGAATGGCGTGCCCGGAGGATTCGTACTGAAGTGATTTATGATTTGCTGACGTAACCTTGTATATCGTGCGATTGGTAATCGCATCATCGCAAATCGCAAGGATGTAGCATCGCAGCGATCGCAATATCGCAGATCGCAGAAATTTGATATTTGCTAAATCTAGCCGACTTATTTCTGCGATATGCGATCTAGCGATCGGCGTTATCGCAGATCGGTGAATCTCTAAGTTTTTCTTTATGGGCACTACTTTGTTGCGATGCGATGTTATTGTTAACACGAGGGTCGTGCGCATATCGATTTTTTAAAGAGAAATAAGGGTATTTCCTATCCTTCTACAACGCGACTTTAAAGATTTTCTTCTCATCATAAACTTAGGCTTAAAATATCCAAGAGGCTTTTCCTAAGCATATGATTGTGACCTTAAAAAGAAACTCTTTCTTTTCCCAAAAAATTAACTAAGGGTCCCCATTCATTGATACTTAGATGAACTAGGGGGGGTGTTGCTGGCCACAACAGGGAGACATCTACCAACTTCCTTATGATGACATAAAGTTTGTGTCTAGGAACCATTCTAGGTCAGCTAGAAAGAGAGGTAGGGGAAGTCAACATTTAGCCAGTACATCCTCCTCTAGTTTATCCCTTAGAAATGAACTTAAGAATTGGCTGGAAGATTTCAAGAGCGAGATGAGGCAGACTCTTGCCATGCAAATGGATACCTTTCATATCAAAAGGAAATAAGAGGAAGTTGAGAGGGCTTTGGCCATCTTTTGTCCCACGTGCACTCGAAAGAATCCTAGGAATGAATGTCCATTGCACTCTATAGAAGTGTATTTAGTCAGTGAAGAAGACCATCCTATGAATCAGTGCCCTTCCTTGCCCGGAATTTAAGCTGCATATCAGAGAGCCGAAGGAGCCACTGAACCACTCTATTTCATGAACCAAAGGAGGCCTCATGGACTCAAACCTTACCAGCAGGGAATGCAAGGGACATCCCAGACTTATTACAACCCCAATCAAGCCACTTCCATGCCTTCTTGGGGTCCCCTTGCTCATCCTTCCTGATCCACACCCCCTCCTTGGTCGTATCCTCCTTAGTACCAGGCTCCGCTAGTTGCTCATTCATTTCACTCTTATGCTCAGCCACAACCTCAGTGGAATGCACCTCATCAGGGGTGGAGGCCCTAGTACAACTCTCCTCCCGCTCTTTTTCCTCCACCACTTGCTCAACCACAACCATTACCTCTTGCTCCACCAAGACAACCCCAAATTCCTGCTTAACCGAACCCAAACCCCAATAACAGATAGGCTGAGCAGGTATATACTGGAGAAACATCATGCCCGACCTATGCTGTGGAGATTCAAGAGATTAACCTATGATCTGGGAAGGTTCTCCCAGATAGCCAACCTCCTCCTAAGGAGGATGAGGAAGAGAAATAGGAAAGTGAACCAAAAGCCATTCCACCCTTTCTTAAGAGACTAACTGGAACCACACAATCGACCCCAAAAGAAACTGAACTCATGGGAGAATTGAAACAGTTATGTGTAAAGATACCGCTTCTCCAAGCCATAAAAGATGTGCCTATATACAACAAGATGATCAAGGAGAAGTACCTTAGGCACCCAGGCAGGCGTAGGAGAGATGCTCCAACTATTAATGTCATAGGACAACTGTCTGACCTAATGTTGGGGCAGGTAATCTCTCCGAAATATCTAGACCTTGAGAGTCTTGTAGTCAATGTCCACATCAATGGCACTGTGATCCCCCATACCCTCATTGATCTAGGGGCTTCCATTAATGTGATGACCAAGGACACTATGCTCAAGCTCAACCTTCAGGGTTCCTTGAGAAAGACCACAACAGTACTGCAGCTAGCAGACCGCTCCACCATGACCCCTGAGGGGATTGTGGAAGATGTAATGGTCTCTATTGATTCCTGGGAGTACCCTGCTAATTTCCTGGTTCTCCAACCAAAGGAAAAACTCACTGGGTATCCTCTCATCTTGGGAAGACCTTGGTTGGCTACTGCAGATGCCTACATCAGTTGTCGAGCTGGGAACATGAAAATCAAGAACTAGCATATGTCCAAACAACTAGTCCTATATCCTCCGGCCCAGCCTCTGTTAGAACATGATTTACCTCTCTCATTGGAGGAGGGAGATGAGGATGAAGTCTATTCCGCACCATTTTTCACAGTGGAAGCTACCATGGGGGGTCCACAAACCGAGGACGATCTTATTGAGAACTTGATTCAAAATCCACCCCCCAGTGTGTTGCCATTAGAAGAGCTGGTGGAAGAAACCCAAGCCAATCCTTTACTTGATCTCTGTGTGGCTGATCCAACCTCTCTCTAAGTTAAGAATGTGGAATTCGGTCCAGAGAACCTTGAAGATCAACTCATCCCTATCCACCTCTCAGGAGAAAGAACTGTGTAGCTTATTGAAAAATCACTCAGATGCTTTTGCTTGAAGCTATAAGGAGATGAAGGGAGTCCACCCTTTAGTCTGTACTCATCACATTTACATTAAAGAAGATTGTAAACCAGTCAGGCAGCCTCAAAGGAGGATGAATCTAGCCCTTAAGGACATTGTCAAAGAAGAACTACAAAAGTTGCTGGATGCAGGATTCATCTACCCTATTTCTGACAGCGAATGGGTTTCTCCTTTGGTGCTAGTGCCAAAGAAAAACGGGAAGTGGAGAATCTGTGTAGATTATCGGGAACTAAACAAGGCCACCAAGAAGGATCATTTCCCTTTGCCTTTCATAGATCAAGTGTTAGATGGCCTGGAAGGGAAGAAGTTCTTCTCCTTCCTAGATGGGTTTAGTGGGTACAACAAGATCCAAATCAGTGTGGAAGACCAAGATAAGACCACTTTCACTTGTCCTTGGGGTACTTTTGCATACCGGGTCCTTCCTTTTGGGTTATGCAATGCTCCCGCCACTTTCCAGAGAGCAGTACTAAGCATATTTGCTGAACTAGTTCATGACTCAATGGAAATCTATATGGATGACTTTGCCCCTTACGGTTCTAACTTCCAGGAAGCTTTGACTAACTTGGGAAAAGTTTTAGCCAAGTGTATTGAAATGAACCTGTCCCTCAGTCCTGAAAAATGCGAATTCCTGATGATTGAAGAGACCGTGCTAGGTCATACAATTTCTCAACAAGGATTACAAGTGGATCCCAATAAAATTGCAATCATCTAAAGGGTCCCACCTCCTCAAAAGGTAAGAGATGTTCGGAGTTTCCTAGGCTTAGTAGGGTATTATAGAAGATTCATCAAGGATTTTAGTAAGCTAGCCTCTCCATTGTTTGGTATTTTGGGAAAAAATGCTGAGTTCATATGGACTGACAACTGTCAAGAGGCTTTGGATGCCTTGAAAGGTAAACTAGTAACTGCCCCAATTTTGAGAGGTCCAAACTGGGCCCTACCTTTCCACATTCACACAGATGCCTCGAACAAAGCGATAGGAGTAGCCTTAGGGCAAGTTGATGAGAAGCTGCCTTATGCCATATATTTTGTCAGTAAAAACTTGTCCAAGGCAGAATTAAACTACACTGTAACCGAAAAGGAGCTCCTAGCTGTAGTCCATTCCCTAAATAAGTTCAGACACTACATCACCAGCTATCAAACATTCGTACACATTGATCATGCTAGAATTAGGTATTTGTTGAATAAACCGGATATAAATGCTTGTATTATTAGATGGTTACTTTTATTGCAGCAATTTGATTTGATCATTGTTGATAAACCGGGTAAGGAAAATGTTGTTGCTGATTTTCTGTCTAGACTAGATCTGCCTGCAGGTGAAGAAGGAATGGTGGATGATCAAATGCCAGATGAACACCTATTTTCTATTTCAGTACTCTCTCCATGGTTTGCTGATATAGCAAATTACTTGGTTTCAGCACAGTTTCTGCCACACCTGTCTTCAAAAGAGAAGAGCAAGATTGTGAGGAAAACTGCCCCATTCACTTGGATTGGGGGCAATCTTTTTAAACTTGGCCCAAATCAGATTTTGAGGCGATGTGTCAGGGAGGAGGAAGTTTTTGACATCCTCCTAATGTGTCATGATGGGCCCTGTGGGGGCCATTTTGCAACAAAGAGGACTGCCTTCAAAATTCTGCAAGCAGGTTACTATTGGCCCACTCTTCATCAAGATGTCAGGAGATATATCAGTCAATGTGACCGATGTCAAAGGATGGGGAAACCTACTCCAAGGGATGAGATGCCCCTGCAACCTCAAGTGACTTTCGAGCCATTTGAGAAGTGGGGCATGGACTTTGTGGGTCCTATCAACCCTCCTTCAAAACATAAATCTTACATCATTGTGTGTACTGATTATCTGACAAAATGGGCAGAAATAAAGGAGATCACAGAAGAAAAAGTAGCTGAGTTTTTGAGGGAAAATATCTTCTACAAGTTTGGTTATCCAAGAGAATTAGTCACAGATCAAGGGAGTCAATTTACCTCCATTCTGATTGAAGACCTGTTCACACATCACAAGATTAAGCACAGAACTTCCACCACTTATCATCCGCAAGCAAATGGACAAGTGTAAGTCACTAATAGATCTTTGGAAGGGATTTTGACTAAGGTAGTGAGCAACAGTAGAAAATATTGGGTAGATCGATTGGTTGAGGCCACCTGGGCCTATAACAGCACCTGGAAAACCACCACAGGGTTCACACCCTATGAGCTGGTCTATGGGAAGAAAGCTTTGTTGTCAATATAATTTGAATATAACACATTAAAGATGGTAGCTCAACTGGACCCAAATCTCAGCCAGGCACAAAAGGAAAGGTTACTTTAGCTAAACGGATTGTATGAGCAGAGATTGCAGACCCTTCTCCACTCAGAGGTAGTCCCACTTCAAAGAAAAATATGGCATGATAGACACCTCAAAGAAAAACAATTCCAGGAAGGAGATTGGGCGTTGTTGTATGATTTAAGATATAAAGATTTCAAGGGCAAACTGAGGACAAGATGGCTGGGACCATACACAGTAGAAAAATGCAATGACAATGGTTTAGTCCTGATCCGGACCATCGATGAAGAAGCCATCCCCATGCTCGTCAATGGACATAGGTTGAAGATCTATAGGAAGCCCCTTTCCAGGCAGGAATTCATTGAGAATTTGAGTAAAACAGTGTTGGTAGTGGAGCAGGTCTCTGCCTCCACTCCACCCACACCCTAAAAAAAAAGAGAAAAATAAAATATATATATATATATATATATATATATATATATATATATATATATATATATATATATATATATATATATATATATATATATATATATATATATATAGATAAAGTGAAAAAGAAAAAAAAGAAAAAAAAATAGAAAAAAGTAATAAAAGATCCCTGGGTGAAAACCTCTTAGGGGCACCCAAGGTAGGCAGTGAGGGTGAAAACCTCCTGGAGGAGCCCCAGCTGTCTCATAAAAAAATGATAAAAGAAAAAAACAGAAAAAAACTAACTTCTTTTGAATGCATTACAGATTGTAGGAGGGTCACAGAGGGAAAAAAGGACATGGCCAGGCTGCATACACCCTTGATAGCCCATTTCTCCATCGCCATTATCTTTTCCCAGGCCTTGGTCTCACTTGTTCTAAAAATTTCGCATCCTACAGGAAACTTTGTGCATTCTGCAGAAGGTTCCTGTAGAAATTACAGAGTGCTCAAACTCAAGTTCACAAAAGAATCCGAGGGCTAGAAATTTGTCCAAAAGGCCTGTGGACCTCCTTGCCACCATTCATCCTCCTAATTCTCCATTCCATCCCTGCACACCCACATTTCCACTTACTTTTCCTTCCCTGCACATTAACATAGAAATTCTGTTTCTTTTGTTCTTAAACAAAAAATGATGATGAATAAAACAACAACATTCTTCACTTATTGCGTACCTGATGGATTCCAGCTGTTACTCCTTTCCTCTAGAACCTTTTTCAGTTGTCTCTTCAGTCCCTACTCAAGCATTAGCTAGAAATTTTAGAGGGAGAAGCAGCTACAGGAAATTCTGCAGGATTCCTGTAACAGCTGATCCCTTTAAAAAAACAAGCTCTAGAGTCAGGGTCAGTGCAACCAAGATGTATGAAACGTGCACGGAGCGGTGCCTGATCAAAAATCACCAGCATAAGTCACCAGTTCAGAGGCCATGAACACCAGAAACAACAACAATAAAAAAACGAAGTGCCAAAGTTCGAGCATGTAGAGCACGACATCGACTAACAGGTAAGTGGCTAAACCCATTCCTCTATTGCATGAATATTATTTAGGAACTGCCTAAACCATTGAGATGGTCGCGATTAAACAAAATCGGTGGCTAGCTAATTGGCCACCCTTCCTCAGTTCAAACCACCCTCGTTGAGTTCAAACGAGTTTCGTCCAATTCAAACAACAGTTCAAAAGATGCAGTCAGCACGTGTGGTCTGTCAACTTGGGAAGGAAAAACTCAGAACCGGTAGTGATGGCGGTGTATAATGGGAATGATGGAAGTGATGGCGGGTAGGTGACATGAAATACCATAATGACACTGGAGTAGGACCAACGGTCCGGATGGGGATAATGTACCCATTCTGCCACCTCACCTCGTCACTGCAGATCATGCCATTAGCTTAAGTACACTGCGGTCGAAGCCTCCACCAACTTTTGTTTTCATTTGCATCGACAAGTCCTCGACTGCAGCAACTCACTTACCACCCTCAGAACATCGAACCAGTTGTTCTCTGCCATTTTTCAAAACCCTCCCGCTTATTGGGCTCTACAGGAGCACTATCGCATTCTATAGGAGCGGGAACACCGTCTACAGGAGCCTTTCTACAAGAAGGCCAAAGTGCAGTGCTGTAGAGGAAAAATTCAGAATTTTTGCCAAATTCGAGCTTGAAAAGAGGTAGGCTCATAAATCCACTCTGCATGTGATATATCTACACAAGGTGGTGGGAGTAGAAGCAAAGTATTGGGTTGAAAAAGGAAAGGAAAGTGAGCACAAAAGTCTACCTATGTTTTTCTGAATTCTATACAGTCACTCCATTTCCTTCTCTGCACTAAAAATTTGTTTTTTTTCTTCCCCGTATTCTCCTGTAAAAAAAGGGGATGCAACGATAGAAAATCAAGTCTCTGAAAAATGAATTTGCAAGTCTGTTTACTTTGTGAGAAATAAAAAAATTGTTTTATATACCCTTTCTTTTGTCAAAATATTGATTTCCTCCAAAAGCCCAAGAAGTGAATTCAGGTTAACAGGATTTGAAGGGAGGGAAAAATTGCAAATTGATGTTGTGAAAAAGAAGAACACGAAAAATTCCTGATTCCAGAAACACAAACCTCATCTATTCCTCTGTTTCTGGTTTTGAAAGTTTGTTGCCTTCCTCCTCACCTGAACATTTCCAACAGTCTCTACACACCATGACAGGAGGTTTTATGAGAAAGGAGCCTTTGAACTCCAGAGAAGGTAGGGCAAAAAGAGATACGTAAGCCTGGACCTCAGTCTAAATTAGGCTCCTACTATAACCTTCTGGAAGGTGGGAAGATCAACCCACAAAAATTTGCAGTGCCTCTTTTCTTCGAACTAGAAAAGGAAAGAGTCTGGACCCACACCTGAATGCAGATTGCAAAATCAAAAGGGGTGGAAGATATAGGGCAGATGGAAAATAAGTTGAGAGAGATGAGCAGAGAATTGAGCATGGTAAGGCACACAGAGAGCATCAGAAGAGCTCAACTACAGGAGAAAATGAACTATTGAAACAACAGCTACAAGAAAGGGAACCTCAAGGAGGCAATAAGCTGTCAATCTTGGAAGGACAGCAACAAAAAGAGGGACCCCAGGCAGATAGTGAGAAGGCAAAGAAACAAAAACAAGAAGAAGAACCACAGGCAGATAGTGAGACACCAATGGAACAGCAGCAAGAAAGAGAATCTCAGGTAGCAACTGAAGTGCTGATTTTGAAAAGGAAGCTGGAGGAAAAGGAAGCCTAGTTAGCCTGCATGGCCAGCGTGGTAATGGAGGCCTTGCAGTGTAGACAACCAGCTAGATCATATGCACTTTATCTCAAAGATTAGTGGCTCCAATTCCAGATTAACACACTAGCCCAGAGGGGCACAATACCATTTCAAGATTACGACCAATTTATGCAATTATGTGATAATAGTTCAGTCGAGGATAAAGCAAAGCTAGCAAAATTTTACCTACACAACATGGCAATTCCTGACTCGACTTTATGGGATCCAAATGCTGCATTGGGAGACTTACAACTCATGGCTATGGCTTCTTGGTTGAGCCATGAAGAAAAGAGAGCAGTGGAAATTCAGAAAATAATGGAAAAAGAGCTAAGTGAGCCCCTGATGATAAGGCCAGAACCAACAGAACCCTTGGCTATCATTTATGCCCACCAACACCTTGCAGCCAATCCTCAAGTTCTTCCTTATTATGTTGACAGGAAAGCACAGGCTATTGCTCATTTCGAAGATATGGAGAGATTGTTTGGCAATGACTGCCTTCATGCTTGCATGAGAAGGTGGAATACATTGCCACATAGCCTAAGGATCAGGGAGTATCAATCCCAAACCAGAATGAGGGAAGCCATGAGGAGAGTGCCCCTATATAACCAATCAATGAAAAACCTGAAAGCCAACTGGATTGGTCTTCAATTCAGTCCTCCACTGCTGCTAGGACTATTGGAAGGAGTTAAGGAGGAGTAAGAACAGGAACAATGGGAGGAAGTGGATAGGAAAGCAAGTTTCCATGATAGAGAGGAAGACATCACATCAGAGGCTTGGGATGTTAGGGAATCTGTGAGATCCTTTAAAGATGAAGAGTTAGATTAGTTGCTCAGAGGATGGGCAACCCATTCAGCAGGGGGTGATGATGAGCCCCAGAAATGGGTAACTATATGGGCTCATTCTGCCTCTTATTTTGATTTAATCCACCATTCTCTGTACTTTTGTGCATGTTTTTGAATATATTTATGTCAATAGAGTGAATTGGGTTAGTCACTTTGCCATGTAGTCTAATAAGTGTTTATTGCATATTTTTTCGACAATTTTGGACAAGGACAAGGAATTTATGAGAAAAATGGCAGCCAAACTCGAGGAAACAGGGAAGAGAACTTGTAGGAGGGGTGTCTCCTTCATTAATGACCAATTTCCTCGAATCCTCCATCAGCAACTCGGAGTACAAAGGTCCACATTGATGATTCCAAGGGGCAACTGAGCAAGTCAGGTAGGACTTCTATTATCTTCAATTCTAGGAAGCCGAGTTCCTTAATTTGAGGAGGACTACTGGGAGTCTCCATTTGTATAAATAAGAAGGCTTTGAGCCTCAGTATGTTAGCTAGTTCTTAGTATATTTTCACACTTTTGTGCAGCCTTGTACTCAACTCATTTTCGAGCTCTTTTTGGAGACAATTTATGTGATGTAACTGCTATTTTTTGATAAATGAAGATGAAACCATTTTTGATCCAACACTGATCTTTTCCAGGGGCTGAAGCTCTTGGGTTAGGGCCCAACCCAAGCTACCAAGCACCTCCTTTGTGTATTTATATGTTTTTTCTTTCATTCATGAGATAATTTTTGTTGTTTAGGTTCATCTTGCTTTGTTAAATTAGGTTGCTTTTGATGGTTAGAATAGTTGTTTTTGTTTCAAGTTGTTTAAGTAAGTTGCTGTAGTGACAGAAAAAGATCCAAAAAGGCCAACATCAGGTCTTGATCTCCTTTCTCTCTTCTTGGGACCATGATTTAAGGTCAAGGCACTACTGCTGCCACCAAAAACACAGTTTTTGCTCTTCCATGCAACTGCTAGTGTGATCCTTTGATTTGGAGAAGTTGATATTGGTCCAGATTTAATTGCTTAGATCATTCCATGTCCTTTTACCATAGTTCTCTCGCATGCTTTTCTGTTCATAAGGTATTGTTCAACATTTTCTGGTTTTAGGTCAGAAATTAGGTTAAGATAGACAAAACTCTGTTTTTAGTTCTTGCTTTGGTCAGTTTTGAGAAGTAAATGTGCAGATCTCTTGCAGGGCATCCTAGCTCATCATTCCTCCATAAAACAGCCAGCACCAACTCTCTTCTCCTTGATTTCCCAACTCATTTGCAACATTTCGCCAATCTGCCCTAATTTCTGCATTTTTCCATAAAGTTGCTTTCTTGCCCCTTGAACAAATCCAACCATCTCCTTCATCCCTGATCTTCCTTGACAAGTTATAGACCCCCCAACACCTTCATCTAGCCTTCATTTCCCCTCTCCCATCATTTTTCCACCTTCAAACCTCCAAAAACCACTTTCGGCCTCCTCCTGTAGAATTTCCTATGAGTGATTTTTTGAAGTCTGATCGCAATGGAAGTCTTCAGAAGGGTACTAGGGGCTTCTTAGGACCCCTCCACACCTTCCTTACCTTCTGCAAAAGCCAACTCCATCTTCCTTTGCCACCAAACCTCTGCACAGCCACAACCAGTCAAAACACAAGCATAATAATTCCACATAAAAATGCTCAAAAGTACAAAAAGATGATTTCTTCTCATTTCTCTTCAGAAGTAGCTTGAATAAATGCAATTTACATTTTCAGTAGTCAATGGCACCCATTTCAGTAGTTTCCATCTCTTTTCTTGCAAAAGTAGGGTTAGTGGGTAAACTAGGGTTTGCTAGGGTTTGCGTTTCATTTCAGTTTTCCTTCTCTTTCTGCAAGTAGAATAGCCCCTATAGAGTTAGCTTTCTTCCATCACAGTAAAAGCTTCTTCTAAGAACTCATAGAAGTTGGCTTGAGCTCCTAGCGAACTTGCGCCAACTGATCAAGTGACAGCCTGCAGTAAGAGCTAGTACTTGTGCATACAGCACCGTCACTTCCAAGTTTGTTACCAAATACTAGGTTGATAAAAGTAAAGAAGGAAGCCCCAGGAGTTGGAGCATTATTGCTGCAATACTGGAGCTCACCAACTACTAACGCTCATGAGTATGGAAAGTATGACGCAAATGCTTTGATTCCTCATATTGTTCCATCGATCACTAAAGGTGACGAGCCTATTTTGACTAATTTCCCTCTGTGAAATCCTTCATGCAAGAATACCTTGAAACCTTAAAAGGATACTACTCTCACAATGGGTGAAGTATATGATTACAGGAGGTTCCCATCCTAATGGAGAGAGCCCTAGTAGGAAAATTCATGGGTAAATTGATCAGTTTGCGGTTTGTTAGAGGCAGTCTTTGCAGCCTTCTTCCAGTGACCAAACATGCTCTTACAAAGTGATTTCAGGTTGTTAAAGTGTTAAAGTCAAATTTTTTCATTTCAGTGAGTCTTCAAGTAAAATTTGGTCACTAGGTATTAGGTCTAGGGTTGTTTTCACTCCTTCCAAAGTCTTCCAAGTACTGGTCCATATCACCATTCAGCTTAGTGTACCATCATTCAAAGAGTTGTCATCATCATTTTAGGTTCCAATGGGTCATTTTACACCTTGTTCGTGCTTCCATTGTACTTGGGTAAGCCTCATTTACCTCTCCTAGGGTTTTGAAGGTAATTTATCTTGGATGGTAAAATCATCAACAAAACTTGTATCCTGATGCTCATACACCTTCCCCTTTCCTTAATATACCTTCTTAAATGCTTCCCATCACTCATATCCCTCAAATTCATCATTTTCCCACAAGCCCTAGTTTATTGCTACATCTTGACAATTTTCTAAGCTAAGCCTGTGTTTTTCCCTTTTAGACCCCTTCCCCTCACTCAACATTTGAAATTTAACTTTCCCTTGCTTCCTAACATCCCTCCCTACTTCCAAAAGCTTTCTCAAGAATTTAGAAGCCCCTTATCCCCTTCATTTCACTTCATTTCGACAAATCCCCTGTTCCACACATCGGGATATGTTTTACTCAAATGATGTTTCTGAGCAAGAACAAATGAATTTGGAAAATGTGAGAGAGTGTTTTGTCCATAGTAGGCCAAGGCAGAAAAACCTCCTTCAATTTTTACACAGGTTTCATGGTTTTAGATAAATTTCAAAAATAAAGTTGCCTCACGAGGGTTGTTGCACCTCTGGAGTGGCCTTGTGAAAATCAAGATTTCTCCTAGCTTGGTTGGCCAAATGATTTTTTTGATGAATTAAATGATAACGAGACACAAAGAGCTTTCCAATGAGCTATCATGAACTTAATTTGGAGTTGAGGAAGACCTTCCAAAGTTGACTGCAACTGCACTCTACATTTAGGCAGCCTCATTTTGTATGTTTTGACCAGTCTTGGGATATTTGACTTTTGATAGGGAAAATGAACTCCAAATTAAAAAATTCAAGATGTTTTGGAAAGTAGACTCTATAGGATTTCCAACGAGCTATCCTACACCCAATTTGGACACCAGTAAGGCCTCAAATTTTGCAACACAGGAAATTTTAGCTGATGTGCAGCGCCACCGATGCTGTGCATTGGATTGGCTCACTCTTTTGCTAAATGACTTGTATTTTTGGATTCAACATGAAAAAAAAACCAAACCTAGAAAATTTCATCAAATTTGGAGGAGATATTGGCCACCAAAAGGACAAGAAACACTCAAAACGTGCCCTCTCTGCCACTTTTTGGACACATAGGAACCAGTCTTGGGAGAATCCACTTTTGAGGGGGCAAATGACCTCCAAATCAAAAATTTTAAAGTGTTACAGAAACTAGACAGGCAAGTATTTCCAACAAGCTATCTTAGTCTTGATTTTGATGGGTGGAAGGCCTCCAAAAATAGCCTTGAAGTGGCACTGCACATCAGGCTTAGGGCGTTGCGCATCAGGGAAATTTTTGCCAATTTTTGCCTAAAAACTCAGAATTTCGCCCAGTTTCTTATGTGGTTGACTTTTATTCTTTTCTTGGTAAATGTATGCATGTTAAATGATGTGTTTGATTTAAATGTTGATGAAAATCACCTCATAGGGTAGATACATCAAGTTGCAAGTGGTTTTGAACTGTAATGAATTGGTTTCCTAAGTTTTAGAGGCAAGTTGTTCCACTACCTGTATTCCTGTTCTTAGTTTAGGTATGGTTGAAACCACCCCTTTTCTCATGGAGTCAACCTTGATAGCTAGCATGAGTGGTTTCCTTGCCTATATTATGTAATTTCTTAGTCATTTGTAAAGGTTGGACTCTTGTGGATGCATTGAGCTTTATTGTAAATCACTTCTGCAATTTGGCGAGGAAATCAACTAGGGTTTTGCAACATTTTATGAGATTATTGTGGTAATGTGTCTTGGCTATGTTTATTCCTCTATTATTTAGTTTCTATTTTGTGTATATGTTCTAGAATCTATTTCTTTCTTCATAACTAAATGAATCAAGATAAATAGTTGGAATCCATTAATATTCAGTGCTCCGCCTTGAGGATACATTTAGTTTTTAATGTTTTCTGCTATTTGAAGAGGACACATGAACCTTGAATGCCCTCTCCAACTCCTCACCTGTCTTAGACTTACCATCATACCCAATTCAAAGTGCCAAGATATCTACCTACCTCGCCCCACAGAAATTCCTGCAAATCTGAGTTGATTTCCCGGACCCAAAGCTGCCTTCTACATTTGGTCTAGCAACCAACCATTAAAATCAATCAAAATCCTCTAACCTAATATACCTAGCCTAAAATCAACATTTATTTTCAGTCATCTCCAGCCCTATTTTCCCTATTCTAATTGATATTGACAAGGAGAGGGCCCTCTCCCGACCTGGTAGGGCTAGCTACCAGGTTAAGTGTGGTTTGATGTTATCCCAGACCTGCCTTCCTTCTGTTGTAAATCTAACCCAGAAATATTATGATAACAGAAATAACCCAATAAGAACAAGATAGAAATAGATACAAATGCTTCTTTATTATCAAAACCCTTAAGGTAGGGCAACACCATACATTCACTCCTTAAGGAAGGAGAACACTCCACAAGCCATATGCCTGTTCATACAAGAATACTTCTCTTCCTCTTCCTATCTCTCATGTGGAGTCTCTAGCCTTTATATAGGCCTCATACATACAATACCATGCATCATTACCATGGTTCCCTCATACCATCAACTAATACCATGGGCCCATTACATTATTATTAACTACTTGTGGTCCCTTACATGACATGGGTTAACCACCTTATTTATTACTATGGCCCATCCCATTATTACATTATTACCTTGGGTACCACCCTTGGTACCTCATATTATCCCCCCTAGGTATATAACATTCCACCCCCCTAAGCATGTTTCGTCCCCGAAACATGGGAAAAACACAAATAATAAGATCTACTCAAAAGAGTAGTCCACTGATACCATGCACGTGCATCTAGCCATCCAAGAGAAAGGCGAACCCTCAATCTCACTGGTGCCTCGCTCGCTTGAGATGGAAGTTGACCATGGCAGCTCTTCTGTGTTGATATGTAGTAGGTGGATCTAGGCTCCTTGCTATCCATCATACGGGGGTTGTTGTCCTTGTGGCTAGTTGGTTGCCATCTTGTTGGTTGTTTTCTTGCGGGGTGATGTGGGTGATGATATGTTGAAGTTTTAACCCTCGGTGTCTTTTTCTTTAATTCACCCTGCTGTGGTGCTTGTTGTCGTGGCTTCTTTTCTAATATGACTTCAACCACTGAACCCTCATCAGATGTGTCAACACCTGTAACCTGTTCTACTTCAGCCTCTGTTTGTGTTTGATTGTCGACCATCAACTGCTCATCATCTGATATGTCAGTCCCTTGAACATCTTCTGCTTCAGCCTCCATGTGCTCTACCTGTTTATGGATGGAAATATCCTGTAATGTAATTTTCTTCTTTTTATACCATAGCTTCAGGAATTTCTTCTGCACATTAATATTGATAGTACCCACGGATTCCATCCAAGGGTATCCCAAAACAACATCCATGTTATCCATATCTGAAGCGTAAAAATCACCATGAAACACATACTTATCCATAGAAAGCTTCAAATCCTTGTACACTTGAACATCCTCATGATCAACCTGTGTATGTTCAATTTGTTTCGCTAGGACTTGCAATTTATTTGCCAAGTTGACATTTATAAGATTTTGTTTGCAACTCGGATTGATAGACACAATGATTTTCTCCTTCTGAATCGATCCATGAACCTGCAATACAGAGATACCAGCCAAAAATAACCCTTTTGGTTCCTTGGTTTCCTTCTTTCCTGTAAAAATAAAAGCTTTGCTAGGCTGTGTGTCTGTCTGTGTGTGCTTATCCACAAAATTTGATTTACGGTCAAAGCGCTCTATAAGAGCTTTTTTGAAGGCATCCCAATTCTGAAAAGGTCCATTGCAACGCTGATGCCATTCCGCCCATTTGCATTATTATATTATCCCAAGGGTACCACCCTTAATTTGTATTAATATATTAATTTGTATTAATATATTAATTAATTATTATGATTAAAAATATTATTTAGTTAATTATTATTTTACCAGTCATCTATAGATACTAATCTCCTATAATTTAATTTATTTAATAATTATAATTAATACATTAATTAATTAATTAATTATTATAATATTTTAATCATCATTATATAAGAATAATGAATTAATAACAATTATTATGTTAATATTATCTAATTGATTTTTGAATTATTATATTAGTTAACTATAATTACTAATTATTATTATTATTAATTATTAATTAACAATTATTAATTTGATTATTATATTAATTAGTTAACATGACTTAAACCTATTAATTTGTTAATTATTATATTTGTTACCTATTATCCTAGTCATTTAAATTTACTAATATCTTTTGTATTAGTTACTTTATATAATAATTATATTAATATATTAATTAGTATATTATTAAATAATTATTATTATATTTAATTATTAATATACAATAATAATTAAGTATTTATTATACAATATTAATTAATTGTTTATTATATAATAATTGATTACTATTGTTTTAGTTTCATATTAATTTTATTAATTAATATATTATTTATAAATATTAATTATGTTTGATAATTAATAATTAATAATTAATATGAATAACATGAAAATATGATTATTATTAATTATTTATAACAATTAATTTATTGTAAATATTAATTAATTATTTATAATAATTAATATGTATAACAATAAAATATATTATTAATATTAAATAAATTATTTATTTATAACAATTAATTTATTATAAAAATTAATTATTTATAATAATTAAGATGAATAAAATTAAAATAAAATATATAAAAATTAAAAATAATAAAATAAAATTAAAAATTAGAGCCGACTCTTTGTTCCTCCTTATTCTTCCTCATTAGTATTTATTAGGGTTTTTTGCTCTTCTTGCTTCATCATTCTTCAACCCTGATGATGGATCCCACTTGGGATTTGAAACGTTGGTATAAAGATGTTCAAACTGTGGATTCTCCGATCACTGATTCAAAAAACACAAGCCACAGATCTCTTAAATCCAAAATAAATAAGGTGGTTAACCCATGTCATGTAAGGGACCACAAGTAGTTAATAATAATGTAATGGACCCATGGTATTAGTTGATGGTATGAGGGAACCATGGTAATGATGCATGGTATTGTATGTATGAGGCCTATATAAAGGCTAGAGACTCCACATGAGAGATATGAAGATGAAGAGAAGTATTATTGTATGAACATGCATATGGCTTGTGGAGTGTTCTCCTTCCTTAAGGAGTGAATGTATGGTGTTGCCCTACCTTAAGGGTTTGATAATAAAGAAGCTTTTCTATCTATTTCTATCTTATTGTTCTTGGGTTTATTTCTGTTATCATATATTTCTGGGTCAGATCTACAACAAGTGGTATCAGAGCACTTTCTTGGGTTATGTTCTATTCTCATATATCTTTTGGATCAGATTTACAACAAGTGGTATCAGAGCTACAACAAGTGGTATCAGAGTTACAACAAGTGGTATCGGAGCCAGGTTATATACCTAGGGGGGTGGAACTTGTGGTCCCTTACATGACATGGGTTAACCACCTTATTTATTACTATGGCCCATCCCATTATTACATTATTACCTTGGGTACCACCCTTGGTACCCCATATTATCCCCCCTAGGTATATAACACCTTCAGCCTGAGATAGATTTAGGCACTAACACCGTTTGTCATGAAATGGGTGAAAGTTAATTGGGAGCCAATATTGGATATGTGTCGGTTATCCACATTCCCAATAGTGGCCCGTTTTATGCTATTTTCTGCTCTGAAAGTGAATTGTTGCAGATAATGAGTAACAACTAGCACTGGGAAAATTGGGACTTTTGTTATAGACATGGAATATCAATTTAGATTGTACTATGGAGTCTTTGGCTAGACAGAAGTTGTTGGCAATTCTTCTTATTCTTCCTCTATTCTTTTGGACACAAGAAGTGCTTAAATCCATTAGTAATCATCTTGTCTGTTTCATCTGCTTGGAGGATGGGTACATATATGAACTTGATCAACGTTATGCATGAATACAAATAAAAGAGAATGTTCGTGAAGGTTTGGTTGAGGAGGTAGAACTGTGCATTTAGGGAACAAAATGGTTTCAAATATTTGATTATTTGTAGGTACCTTCTATATGTTATGCACTCAAACATGTTTTCCACTTTACTAATGATTGTGAGTGGTACGTCTATGGTAAAAATCCTATTAAAAGAATTTGAGTTTGAGAAATGGGAGGCATGTTTCGGAGACACCTCAAAAATCTAGTTCCACATTATTCGATCCTTCACTGCGAGTAGGTGTATACCCTATGGAACACAATATTTCAGGTATGGTTTCATGATCCTCTCCTTTTCATAATGGTTCTCCTCCTACTACAATGGAAACTCTCCCCACCCCTCTTGTGACTCAAGTTGGTCCCTCTTTGCCAGTTTCTCCATACAATACTCTTCCAGCACTTGTCCCTCCCCCAAAGGCTCATACTTCTTCTCGTATTGTTCCATATTATTGCTCAATTTCTACTTTCGAACCCCCATTCCTATTTTTTGCACGATTATATGTCTATTTATCAAAGGACGTTGAAGTTCCCATGCACTCGAAATTATGATCTTTATTCTAATCTTAAATCATCATCAGAAGTTGTCTCACATGGATGTTTGAATGAATATCCCCATATTTTCATCCATGAAGCTAGAAAATATCTCATGTCCAAAGCTTAGAAAAGATCCAGGGAGGATATTAAAATAGGTAGGCAACATATGATTATAGGGACCCTTGGAGAAAAGAAAGTATCGGCATGGACTTCAAAATGATTGTCTTCTCTTTGAATGTCAGGGTTTTTGCGAGCAACCCTAAAATACTTTCACTTAGACATCCCTTGAGACAAATAAATCTTTATATTATTCTATTTCAGGAGATAATGACTTCAGGAACTAAAGCTAGCGCAATAATGGAGCCCTAGTTGAAGGGCTAGTCTCTTCGCACCCTCGATGCAAACGGTTTATCTGGTGGTTTGTTAACGACTTGGATGTTAGGAAACCAACTCACAAAAAGATAAAAATATTGATTAACACCTTAGAATTCAGCCTCTTCGAAGGGGAAACCTCCTTTACATTACACAAATGAATGATTCTTGGATGATACAATGAAAAAACCTCCTTTCTATATATAGGAGTCTAAGGGGTCACAATATAACCAAGCCAACGTAACAATAATAATATAAAGGCACAAAAATAACAATAGTGGGATTCTATGGGGCACAATAATAACAATATGGGGATAATAGGGGCACAAAAATAAAAATAAGGGATACAATGACAATAGTAATGGGGGAATCACTAGTATTATAGGGACCTGACATGCCCCTATCCTCAAAAAAGTGTTGTCCTCAACGCTTGAGTAGCTATGGGTGCTTCTGTATAAAATTATCATCCTCCCATGTGGAATCTTCAATGGGTAAGTTCTTCCATTTAATGAGATACTTTGAAATTAATCGATTTTGTAGCTGTCGAGTTCTTGTTTCTTTGACTACTTCAGGTTCCAATATGATTTTTCCTTCCTCATCAAGTTCTGGCAATATTGTTTGAACTAGAATCTTGTCACCTATAACCTTCTTTAAGCATGAAACATGGAAAACTGCACTCGGGAAGCTGCAAGAAGTTCCAATTTGTATGCCATAGTACCTATCTTTTGTAACACCTTGTACGGACCATAATACTTTGGTGATAATTTATTATCCTTCTTAGCTTGCTTGAAGGACATTTGTTTATATGGTTGTAGCCATAGGAATACCCAATCACCTATATCAAAACTTCTTTCGCTGCGATGTTGATCTGCTTGCTGTTTCATTCTATTCTGTGCCAAGGTAAGGTTATCCTTTAAGAGTTGGAGAACTTGTTGCTGATGCTCGATGTGATCTCCCACTACTTGAACCTTAGAATTTTCTCTTAAATATGATGTGATGGATGGTGGATGATATCCATAAAGTACCATAAAAGGGGTCATTTTTGTTGCAGTATGGAAGGAAGTGTTATACCACCATTCAGCTAGAGGAAACCATTTGACCCATTGTGTTTGTTTATTAGATACAAAGCAACAAAGATATCCTTCTAAACATTTGTTTACTATCTCAGTTTTCCCATCATATTGAGGATGATAAGATGAGCTATGAGCTAACTGAAGCCCAAGACAAGAAAATAATTCTGTCCAAAAATTTCCAGTGAAAATGGGATCTTTGTCGCTTACAATAATCTTTGGGTTTCCATGTAGCTTTTGAATTGTTTCCATAAATGCATTAGAAAATGTACTCGCTTTAAATGGATGAGATAATGCACAAAAGTGTGCATACTTGGTAAGTCTGTCACTTACCACCATGCTAACAATCTTTCCTTCGGACTTGGGTAAACCTGTGATAAAATCCATTGAAACCTCCTCCCAATGTTGGCTTGGAATGGATAAGGGTTGTAATAGTCCTGGGGTCTTAATTGTTTCAACTTTATTTTGTTGGCAAACCAAACATTCTGCCACAAACTTTTGAATATCCGATTTAAGGCCATCCTAAAAAAAATCCTTCTTAACCCTGTGGTAGGTTTTTAGAAATCCTGAGTGCCCTCCTAAGGGAGAGGTGTGCAATTCCCTAAGAATATTTTGTTTGAGTTGAGAATTCTTACATAGGTATAACTGATCGTTGTACCATAATGAATCATTTTTCTAGCTAAATGTATTAGATGTACTGGGATCTTGTTGTATCTTTTGAATGAGTGCCTACACTTCCTCGTCATTCTTCCATTCATCCCTTGCTTCGTTTATCCAATTTGGTTGGATAATAGAAATGGCACAAAGAAATGCTTCCACATCCTCATCCTTTCTTGAGAGTGCATCTGCCACAACATTTTGCTTCTCTTTTTTGTAGATGATTTCAAAGTCATAGCCCAACATCTTTGTGACCCATTTTTGCTGGTCTTTTGAGGATAATCTTTGTTCCAAAAAATATTTAAGACTATCATGATCTGTTTTTACCTTGAAGTTTCTTCCCATTAGGTAGGGTCGCCATTTCTTAAGCGCATGTAGTATTGCGAACATTTCATTCTCATAAATAGCTTTGTGTAAATACTTTCCTTTGATTGGACGACTTTCAAAAGAAATGGGTCTTTGTTATTGCATTAAAATAACACCAATTCCAATAAAGCTTTTTGTGAAGTTTGGTGTAGCTAACACTGGTGCTTGGCACATTGCCTATTTAAGATGTTCAAGGGCCTTCGTTGCTTCTGGAGTCCATGAGAATGCATCTTTCTTCAATAATTTTGTTAGAGGTGCTGCTATTCTCCCATAATTCTTAACATACTTGTGATAATACCCTGTCAACCCGAGAAATCCTCATAGATGCTTTATAGATGTGGGGATTTTCCATTCCTTAATGGTTTTAATTTTGCTAGGGTCTACCTTTTTTTTTTCCACAGAAAAAATTCCAACCTTTTATTAATAAAAAGGGTTACATAATGAGGTATGTAAGGAAGACACCGAGCCATAACCGCCATCATAGGCACGACTCAGCAAAACAAAGCGATCTCTGACAGAGACCCATTACAGGAGTGGAAAACCTCCCAAGGCACTCAAAACAGTTGAGTAACGTCCTATCGCCCACGCAACTGGAACGAGAGCCACCGCGAGGGTATGGCACCGAAATGACAGCAGCAAAGAGGCATAGGACTGCGTGGATCCAATACAAAAATCCACAAAGGAAGCCGCTAAGAAAAATCTAAAAACTCTGCCCGGGCATCCACATATTGGGAAAACAGCCCAAGAAAGACAGCAGAGGAAAATTAGGAGAGAGAGGAGACATGGAAAAAAGGAAAACGACAACATACACAGATATATACAGGAACAGAGGAAGCGTGAAGGAGGATTAAGCAAAAATGGGTTGATCAACAGGCCGAACAGACCCGTTATCAACCTCCAAAATAGTCCACAACCCCATCTCACGAGCTACTCCTTCTTTAGAAAGACGATCCGCTTCAGAATTCCTTTCCCTGTAAATATGTCTTAGAGAAATCTCCATAAAACGGTTCCTGAGCCGAGAGACTTCTTTAAACAGAGGAAGCAGAGAAAGATTATGACAGCGATGAGTCCCATTGAACCATTGAACCACATTCATGGAATCCCCAAAAATCTGAACTTCTCGCACATCTCGGAGGATAAGCCAGCTGAGGAGGAGATGAAGGGCTTTTAATTCAGCAAAATTATTTGAACCCTGACCCAAACCTACTGAGCCTTTTAGAATCTTTACTTCTGAAAAATGTATGACCAAGCCAGCCCCACATCGACCATTGTTATCCGACGCCCCATCAAAATAAGCCCATGGCATAGATTGTCTTATGACTTCTTGACAAACAGCTCTGGAGGAATTAGGAGCTTGAGGAATAGGGATGCTTTCATAGATGGCCGCTCCCTCAGCTGCAAGCCTTCCTATAGGGAAAGCAGAGTCCTTGAAGATGGCTTGATTCCTGGCCAGCCATGTCCCCCAAGTAATGATTAAAGGGATGGATCGTTCCCTTTCGTTTAATGAAGAAAACCACCAGCTCTGCCAGGCCTCTAAGAGTCCCTGCCCTTCCCATCTATGAGGCACGTTTATTAAGCCAAGCGTTGCTGCCCAAAGACTAGAGTTGAAGGGGCAAAAGAGAAATAGATGCTGGACAGTTTCGGCACTGTCTTTACACAGAGGACATCTACCAGGACCAATTCTGCCTCTTCTTTGAAGGAAATCCCACGAAGGAACTTTCTGGAAAAGGACACACCAGAAGAAGAGTTTTGTTTTAGCAGGTCCTTTTAACTTCCATAAGGGTTTAGCCCACCAGCCCGGAATTTCCCACCCCTTTTGAGACATCATCCATTTGTAACCTTCCTTTGGGGAATAAAGGCCATTCTGAGCAAAAACCCATTTTAACTCATCCGGAGAGTCTGAAAGCCGCACCGAAGAGTTGACGAGATTCCTTATGTACCTGTCCCATTCCTCCAACCTGTCTTCAATCAAATCTAAGTCTCGTCCTTTAAGCCACCCTTGATTCCAAATAGAAGAGGCCCTGGGATCAGCAATCTGGTTTAAAGTGAATAATCCTCTGTCTCTTAAGAAAGCCACCAAATCTTGAGATAGATGAAAATCCTCAGAACAGCCAATCCAAGGATCGCACCCCAAGCGGATCTGAGTTCCATCTCCAACATACCAAGCCAACCCCTTCTCAATGATGTTAACCGAAGCAATCACTGCTTTCCAGACCACCGAGGAATTTTTGGACGATTTTTGCGGCAGTCGGATCCAATCGAGTGTTGATAATGGATCTATATATTTCTTTTTAGTCACTGTAGTCCATAAATTCTCCGCTGAAATGATCCTCCAAGCCAACTTTGCTGCAAGGGATTGGGAGAAGCTAGCAAGGTTTTTTATCCCCCAGCCCCCCCACTCTTTAGGACGGGTAATTTTGTCCCATGCGATCCACGGGGTAACTCTCTCAGACTTAGACCCTGCCCACAGAAAGTTGCTGCAAAGTTTCTCAATTGAGTTTATAATACCTTTGGGCACCCAAGTCAAGCTCGCCCAATAAACTGGGATAGCCATTAAAACAGATTTTATTAAAACAAGTCTACCTGCCCGGGAGAGCCACTTGTGGCTCCAATGCTTCAGATTTGATTCCAATTTTACAAGGATCCACTGCCAGTCTTTTATCCTGTAATTATCTGGCTTCAGATAGAACCCCAGATATTTGAAGGAATCCTCAAGCGATTTAACTTCAAAGTTCAGAACCAAAGACACCCGACGCACCTCCTCTCTAGCCAGACCTGCACAGGTAATAGTAGATTTTCTCTCATTGATGCAGAGGCCAGTCGCTTTCAAAAAGAGGTCCAAGATCCTCTTAAGCATCCTGCAATCATCAAGGCTGCCATTGCTGAAGAGTATAATATCGTCCACAAACAGAAGGTGAGTGACCCAGAGATTTGGAGCAACTTCTATTCCTTTCAATAAACCTTGACTTTTTGCTTCATGGATCAAACGACTGATACCGTCTGCTGCCATCAAAAACAAGAGAGGAGATAGTGGGCAGCCTTGGCGTAGGCCACGTTCAGGACGGAAGAAACTGGAGGCTGCTCCATTGATCAGAACAGCTATGGAAGAAGACGAGACACAACTCATAATCCATCTTACAAGTTCAAAACTAAAGCCCAGATGAGTTAGCAAGAGTCTCAGGAACATCCAGCTGATTCGATCATAAGCCTTAGATAAGTCTATTTTTACAACGACTCCTTTTTTCTTTCCAACTTTGAGACTGTGGAGCGTTTCTTGAGCAACTCCCACAGCTTCATGAATTTGCCTGCCATCTAGAAAACCAAACTGCTCCAGGGAAACATTTTTAGAAAGGAAGGGTTTTATCCTGACAGCAATGATTTTAGCAATTATTTTATACACACAGGTACACAACGAGATGGGCCTGAAATCGGCAAAAGAACCTGGGATATCAGATTTTGGAATGAGAGTTAGAAATGTAGCATTAAAGGGTTGATAGATAGAACCTGAGAGTCTAGATTCTTCCGCCACCTCCACTAACTCATCGCCAATGAATTCAAAAAAATGCAGGAAAAATTCAACAGTCCAGCCATCCGGCCCAGGACTTTTGTCTTTTTGCATCGATTTGAGGACGCTTTCAACTTCCTCTTTTGTAATAGGAGCCATAAGAAGATCATTATCTTCCTCCTCTATGAACCGAGGAAAAACCTGGGCAACCCTTATAACTTCTGCAATTGTGGCTTCACCTGGGGCTTTAAAGAGGTGTTTGAAATAGTTTACCCCTTCAGTTGCCAAATCTTCAAATGAGAGCGCTATGTCACCGTTTGCTTTCTTCATTTCCCATATAGTGTTTGTATTTTTTCTCCCTTTTGCATAATTCTGAAAAAACTTAGAATTTTCATCCCCTGCCTGTAACCAGACCGCTCTGCTTTTAAGACGCCAGCTTTGCTCCCTCAGCTGCAGAATTCTCCTTCTTTCCATTTCCAACTCATGTATCCTCGAGCGCGATGCACCTGTGTCATAGCCCGGACTGTCTGGATCCTCAAGAAGAGCAAGTTCTGCGTTCACTACTTGCATTGTTTCTTCCTCCTTTAGCTTCTTTTGATGTGCCCAGCTTTTTGAAGCAGCCTTCATCCTTAATAAATTTTCCATAAACAGTTGATTGCGGTTCTCATTTTCACTTACCACAGCTTTCCTCCAGGTTTTATGAAAAATACTTATGTAAGATGCATCCGAAAGCCAAGAGGAGTTAAACTTGAAGGGGATACCTGGCTTAGTTAAATTACCTTTCACCTCTAGAAGAACCGGGAAATGATCAGAGAGGCCACCATCTCCAACCCAATGCCTGAACGCCTGAAGTTTCTCCGACAGCAAATCGCTTATTAAAAAGCGATCTAATTTCTTCCCAATCCAATCATCGCCAATCCTTCGGTTGCTCCAAGAGGGGCGCATCTTTGATGGGTTAACGTCAATAAGAGGCGATAAGGCCAATTTCTGATGAATGAAGGCAGAGAGGGGGTCCGCTCTAGCATTGACACCCCAGGATTCAGCCAGGCCCAAAGAGAAATTGAAGTCTCCGCCAATAATGAGATTTGGGTGCGCCAAAAAGGACTTCGCGAAGAAAGAGTTCCAGAACTTCTCCCGCTCCAAATTAGGGCCATAGATATTCAGAAAAAGAAAAGGAATACAGAGCTCGTTGGAATAGAGTTCCACCGCCAAAACGTTTTCTGCTCCCCAGGATGAAATTTCACGCGCTGCCTTCATATTAAATCCCAGAGCCGCACCTCCTGAATGTCCAGTAGCATCCACGGCATGAAAACTCCATCCCGGCAAAAGTTTATGCAGACAGCCTATAATGTCTTCTCCTTTCCCAAGCGTTTCCTGGAGGAGGAGGATGTCAGGTTTATTCTCCTTAACCAGATCCTTCAGAGCTAGTTTTTTGGGGGTACTAGCAAGACCCCTGCAATTGAAGGATAAAATAATCATTTAAAACCTTCGGGGGGTGATTGCTTTTCTCTAAGCACCCCTGGCAGGGACAACTGCTTTCCTCCAGCAATATCTATGATAGCCTTCAGCTTAGCTTTTGATAAGTCCGACTTCCTCCCTCTTAACTTCTTTGGACCTATGGACACCTCGTCCGTTGCCAAACCGCCTGCAACTAGCTCTTTTCCTTTTCTGGTAGCTAAAGGCCTTAAATTGTAATGAGGTTCACGTCCTCCTTCTCCGAAATGCAACGGAGCCAGATGAAGGGGAGATGTCACCGTCAATAAAACACTATCAGTTGTGTTTTCTCCCTTCTTCAAGTCTGTTATAACTGATGAGAGTTTACATGAACGATCTAACTCACCACTACACACCACATGCAAGTCACTTGATAAAATAGGTGATGAGAATAAAGGGGGGGGAGGACAGGCCTGATATAGATCTTCCATTGCAGTAGCTGCTTGGACACCAGCTGCAGAGGGCTGATTTGATACAATAGCACTCATTTCCTCCTCAGACTGGGATATTCCAGTGCCCTCCATATGTTCCAATCCTATCCCCTGGATATCAGCCAGAGCTTCAGCCTCCTTGGACTGGACCACTTCCTTCTGAGCAATGTTCTTCATTTGATCCTTTTCCTCTGACTTAGAACCATTTTTCCTCTACCTTCGACGTCTACAATGACCCTGTGGGCAATCTCGAGCCAGATGTCCATATACTTTGCACCGGTGACACCTGAACGGGAGGTTTTCGTAGTCCAGGGTCTGGATGAACTCTTGGCCTCGGTAATTTAGTAGGATATCTCCCGCCAAACCTTCTTTTGGATTTAAAATAACCATAAGGTGGGTTGCACTCCAGTCGTGAGAATGTAGATAGGATTTGTCAGCCTCGAGGAACTTACCCAGAGTATTTCCTATGGAAGAGAAAACCGAATCGGTCCAGAGGTGAATAGGAAGTCCCATTAGTTTGACCCAAACTGGAAACTCCTCTGATTTTTCTTTCTGGGCATCAAAGAGAGGCGTCCATTTCCTGAGTAACACAGGCCTCTTCCCAAGGCTCCAATGCTTTGACAACACCCATTCGGCATGCTCCTTATGCCCAAACCGGAGACAGAACCACCCTCTATCAAGAATCTTGACCTCTTCTGGTTGTCCAGGAGCTTCTTTCCATTCAGCCAGAGCCCATTTCTTAATGAAGGCCACTGTTAACTTCCTTCCTCCAACTCTCCCGACAAGAAGGGTTTCCGATGCTTCCAACGCCATGTCTATGTGGATATCCACTCCAAAGACACAACTGGGCCTTGCCTCTTTTTTCCTGCAAATTTTGGGCTTCTTCCTCTTTCCACCCTGATCCTCCGGCTTATCTCCTCCCTCTACAGCCTCAAAAGACACAGAGCGCTTTTCTGACTGTAGGTAGCTACCTTCGTTAGTTTCCTCAGCCCACCTGGAGACCCCACCCGCCGATCCTTCCAGGTAACTTAGAATTTGTCTTTCTTTCCCTGCGACTTTAGCATCTGATCCCAACTTTTCCGGCCGAGCAGAGCTATGAAGTTGCCCTTCCCTCAGTATTTTCCCCCCAGGGCTCCTGGCGATGACATCCGATGCCTTCTCTCCCGCATCCGCTGACCTTTCCTTGTTTCCTGACAACACTGCCTGCAACGGGAAGAAGTGTTGCAGGTTCTCCTCTGAATCTTCCAGACCCCAACATGCAAGGAGGTCCTCGGGAGACGGATCGATATCCAGAGATTCCTTTTGTAAGAAAACCATCCGCCTTCCACCTGCATCCGACGCCATCTTTGCCCTGCAGAAAAAACAAAATGCCTAGATGCTATCGCCTTCGGACCCACTGCGCCAAACTCCAGAAGCTCGATCATGGCCGCCATGAACGGCCGCGCGGGAAAAAAATTCGAAACCCTGCGTGCTCTCAATCCATTTTCGCCGATTCCCCAATCTGCTAGGGTCTACCTTAACACCTTCATGAGATACAATATGACCCAGATATTCCACCTCTTGTACTCCAAAGAAACATTTGGACATTTTTGCATATAATTGTTTCTCCTCCAATAGTTTGAGCACCATGTCAACATGTTGGACATGATCCTTCCAAGACTTGTTGTAGATTAGTATATCATCAAAAAATACTAACACAAATTTTCTAAGGAAGGGTTTGAAAATGGAATTCATCAAACCTTGAAATGTAAAAGGTGCATTAGTAAGGCCAAAAGGCATGACCAAAAATTCATAATGACCCTCATGAGTTCTAAATGCTGTTTTTGGAATGTCTTCAGTCTTCATTATGATTTGATGATATCCTGAATGAAGATCCAACTTGGTGAAGTAAATTGATCCATGAAATTCATCCAATAATTCATCAATGACAGGAATGGGAAATTTATCTTTAATAGTGAGCTTGTTGAGCTCCCTATAATCTGGACACATGTGCCATGATCCATCCTTCTTGTGAACCAATACTACTGGAGAAGAGAAAGAACTTTGACTAGGTTGAATTATACCAGCCTCTAGCATTTCTGCAACCATACGTTCAATTTCACTCTTTTGGACATAGGGATATCTGTAAGGCCTGATGTTTGGAGGAACACTTCTTGGAATCAAATTGATAGCATGATCATGATCATGAATAGGTGGGAGGCCTTTGGGAGTCTCAAATACCTTGGAAATATTGTCCAAGACTTTTTTGAGATCTGGAGAAATGGATGATTTTGATATGGGAACCTCTAGTGAACATAATTGTGCAATTATGCCTTGTTATTATTTCTCTAGAAGCTTTGCCATTCCATTAGAGCTGATTAGCTTTCCCGGTTTCCCTGTGATACCCCTTAATTCAATTTCCTTTCCTTCTGAAGAGAATTTCATGAAAAGTTATTGAAAATTAAAAGCTATTGTACCCAAGGATTGTAGCCATTGGACTCTTAGTACAACATCACCACCACCAATTGGAATGGAAAGCATTGGGCTATTCAATACATATTCTCCCATGGATAGCTTGATATTATGGCACTTTCCTGAGCAATTTATGGTTCCTCCACTTGCAACCATCACTTGACACTCTGGTGCTAGATATAGGTAGCAATTCAATTCTTTGGCTATCTTATAATGAATAAAATTATGGGTGCTTCCCGAATCAATCAAAACTATTACCTCTTTCTTCTTGATATGCCCTTCTATCTTGATAGTTTGAGGAGTGGTAATTCCATCCAATGCATTACAAGATATGGTTGGATTCATTTCTTCTTTTTCTAGGGTTTTTTCCTGGTGTATATCCTCTTCTTTTGACATTTCTTGTTCCTTTTCTTCCTCCTCTTCACAATCTATGTAAAATAATTTCTTCTTGGCACACTTATGACCTTTAGTGTATTTGCTATCACAACTGTAACAAAGCCCTTTTGCTATTTTTTCTTCCAATTGTTGTGGTGTCAACCTTGTAGATTGTGGATGGCTAGGGGCAGCAACACTTCCATCTTTATGATTGTGAGTGGTAGGCTTCCTTGTTGCCATAATTTTTCTTTCCATTTTTCTTGCCAACCTGAATGCCTTCTCCAATGAATCTGGTTCCCAAAGGCGAACCTCATGTTGGATGTTATCTTTTAAAGTCCCTATGAACATATCACTCCTATGCTCCTCTGGAATATCTTTTACCCTTATATTCAATTTTTGGAAGTCCTCAATGTGCTCCATCACTAAACCCTTTTGTTTGAGATTCATCAATTGGCTAAAAAAAGTGTTGCTTTTTGTATCCTCATAATTTGCTATCATTTCATCTGTAAAAATAGCCCAAGTGACAATTTGTTTACGAGAGTAAAGCCATTGATACCATACAAGCTGATTTGGTTTCAAATATAAAGTTGCAATGCATACCTTTTGTGTGTTTTGCACATTATGGAGATCGAAAAATTGCTCCATCTATAATATCCATGTTCCAAGATTCTTGACATCAAACTTCCTCATACCGATCTTTGGAGAATGGTGGTTCTTCGATCCAATGTTAGAGTCTATGAAATCATGATTAACATTTATTTTGTTCTCATCATGAGTTTCCTTTACTACCATTTCGCCATTAGTAAGCATTTCTTGTAGAAACTTTGTCAAATTTGTCTTCAAATATTCCATGCCTATCTTCAAATCTGTATTCAAATTATCCATCTTAGCTTCCACACCATCCATCTTAGCTTCCACGCCATTCATCTTAGCTTCTATGCCTTTCTTTAAACCATCCATCTTAGCTTCCACGCCTTTCTTTAAACCATCCATCTTAGCTTCTACATCTTTCTTTAAATCATCCGTCTTAACTTCTTTTACTTTTTGTGCGAGTGAAATTTGTTGTACTTGGTCTTGTAACTTTGATATATCATGTTGCATTTCTTCCTCTTCTTCATAAGTCATGCCAGAGCTTTCAGGTTGCTTACTAGGTGTTTCCATTTTCTTTCTTCGGGGCATCAATTACCAATAATAATGCTTCACTATGCCCTTTGAATTCCTTCAAACTAATTTTTCAAACCAAGCTTATGCAAAAATTGAAAAAAAAAAAAACTACACACTTATTTTTTCACTTTGTAGGAGACTGATATTGAATCTGATGTATTTTTGTGATTTTAGCTCTTCTAGTTCTAAAATCACGACCTGCCATAGCCCTCTGTGTCCTCTTTCCAATGCCACCAATCTGATCGAAATTGTATTCTCTAAGAAAGATTTAAGCACAATCTCCCAAGATGACGTGATCATATACCTTTTCAGAAGAGTGAACTTGTATGAAGTGCCACGTGTAACTGTTTTGACCTTTCGATCTGAAAAATATATAAGAGAAACTACAATCCGTCCTCTTTCTGTAAGTTCTTACGAAATTTCAATCTGATGCTCAAAGAGACAGTTATGATGATTTTCCCATGGTGACCTGTTTGGAATGTAATTTGGGGGTCTGCAAAAACCCTAACTTCCTCACACTATATCACTGAAAATTTAGTGAGATCGGATCTGAAATTCGGAGCCGAGGTTTAGACTGATTTCTTCTCACATGGGTTTTGTTTTATCTTCTAAAACTTTGTAGCGAAAGAGTTATAGTGAAAATACCACGATACCTATTTTAGCTTAAATTCTGGAGCTTGCAAAAACCCTAACTTCCTCAGATCATATCTTCGAAAATATAGTGAGAAAAGCTCTGAAATTCGGACCTAAGGTTTAGCACGATTTTGTCTCAAATGGGTTTTTTTTTTTTCGCTTCTGAAACGTCGCAGAAAAATAGTTATAACGAAAATTCCATGATGACCAGCGAAACCCTAGAATCCAAAGCTCTGATACCAAATGTTAGGAAACCAGCTCACAAAAAGATAAAAAGATTGATCAACGCCTTAGAATTCAGCCTCTTCGAGGGGGAAACCTCCTTTACATTACACAAATGAACAATTCTTGGATAATATAAATGACAAAACCTCTTTTCTATATATAGGAGTCTGAGGGGTCACAATATAACCAAGCCGACCTAACAATAATAATATAAAGGCACAAAAATAACAATAATGGGATTCTATGGGGCACAATAATAACAATATGGGGACAATAGGGGCACAATAATAATAATAAGGGATACAATGACAATAGTAATGGGGGAATCACTAGTATTATAGGGACCTGACATTGGAACCCATTTCTTAGAGCCATTTCTTATTCCACATTAAATAATTTTATTACAATTGAATTAGATTTCAAAGGTTTCGGTGAGATTTTGAAAATTTTAAATGTTTACAGACCTTAGTCAGATTGAGAGACTTTCTGGGATAACCTCCTTCATTAATATTTTTTTTCTTCGAATTTTCCGATTATCCTTGGTTGTGACTTTAATTTCAATATGTCTACAGAGAAGCTTGGATTCCTTCCCCATGAGCTAACCCTATGGAGGATTAGTTTCGATAACCTTTTTGATTTGTTCAAAAAGAATTTCTATGGTCCTTGTCAAATTATCACCGACATGGAGAAATATTAGGTTGCGTGTGAATGCAGTATCTAAAATACTTGAAAATTTATTCATATCTAAGTCCTTCCTACCTAATAACGCAATCTACATGACATGGGTCAAGGAAGGTTTTATTTTTTATCATAATCTTATTGTACTCCATCTAGAACTGGAAGAGGAGAAGCCTCCGACCCCTTTTAAGATCAATGTTTCCTGGCTCAAGGAGCCTGATGTTGTGAATATGGTAAAAAATTCATGATTACATCTTAGAGATGATGCTTTCATTTGTTATATGTTGAATTTATCTAACAATCTCAAGTTTTTAAAAGATACAATGAAGTCTTGGAGTAAGAATTTCAAGAAAAATTAGGAGGGCCCTCATCTCGTAGATATAGAGAATAAAATTGTTGACATTTTTAACTCCAATGTTTCAGGGAGTTTCTCTCAGGAATCTCTTGAATCTCTTAGAGCCTGGGAAGCCTCCATAAGGGACATATTGATTTGAGAAGAAATTTTTTGGCGAAAAAAAGTCGGGCTACTTGGATGGAGGTGTGTGATAATAATACTAAGTATTTCCATAATTTTTCCAAGGCTCAAAAAGCATGCAACGCTATCTGGGAGATCAAAAAGAAATTGGGAAGTTAGTTTATAATTTCAAGGATAAAGCCTCAATGGGAATCAAATACTTCAAGTATTTATTCTTTGAGCCTTCGGGATTCCCAATTCTTGAAATTTTGGAGGTACTAAACTCTTTCCATCAAGATTTTAATGATGAATCAAATGAAGTGATGGAAGTGTAAATTTCCAAGTTTGAAGTATTGGGGTTGTTGCCTTTAATTCAAAAAGGAAAATGCCTAGGAATAGATAGTTATATAATGGAATTTTATCTGGCATTTTATGAATTACTTAAATATGATATTTACAAGGTGGTTAGAGAATCCCAAAGAAAAGCTTGCATGTATGGTGCTCTAAACTCAAATTTTGTCTTTTTAATTCTGAAAAAGCAATATACTACATCTTTCAACAATTTTAGATCTATCTCATGTTGTAATGTAATTTATAAGTTGATCACATAGATTATTTCCATGAGGTTGAATCCCATCTTAATCAATTACATATCGGATGAACAATATGGGTTTCTCCAAAACCAACAAATCCACTATGTTGTGTCTCTAGCACACAAATCTCTTCATTTAATAAAATCCAACCATTCCTTTTCTATTTCTCTTATCAACCTATCTAAGTCCTATCATCAAGTTAGCTGGCCCTTAAACATGTTATGTATAATATAGTTAGGCATGGCAATAAGGTCAGTCAATAGGATACTCGATTTTAATTCTACTGTAAATTTCACAGTGCTAATTAATGGTTATCCTTAAAAAAATCAAATCTACTCAGAGACTCAGACAAGGATGTCCCCTTTCCCTATTACTCTTCCTTTTAGCAGTTAAAGTATTGTTGACACCTAATCCTCTGCGATTGGGTGAATGTGGAATGTGAACAGTCATCAAGAAGATGAACTGATCAGTCACATTCATGTACATAACAATAGCTACCTAATGAAATATATGAATCAGTTTTTTGCCTAGTCTGGAGTTACTCCTGGTCTGACAGTATCAGAGTCAGTCCTAAGATTAGTCGTAACTCCTCTCATTGATTCTCTGCGCATGAATACCTGAGCGCTGCCTCTGTCCTGCATTTCATTGATTCTCTGCACATGAATACCTGAGCGCTGCCTCTGTCCTGCGTCTCATTGATTGTCCTGCGTCTCATTGATTCTCTGCGCATCGGTTATGAGCCCTTTTCGCTGCCTCTCCACCGCTGACAAAGGCTCAAGATTCCATCGCAACCAATTCGCTGCCTCTCCACACAAGATGCACCGGCTCTGCAACGGATCATCGAGGACTTTGTGAAAAATATTGAAGACGAATCCAAATCCTTCCGTTGTGGAGATTTCAAGCCCCCCAAAGTTCTGGCTGACATAGTGAAATCCATAGCTGGTGCAGTGTTTGTTGACTCTGGGTATTCCTCAGATCGAGTGTGGGAGGTATTCAAGCCACTGTTAGAACCACTAGTGAGTCCAGATACACTTGAACTGCATCCTGTGACTGAGCTTCAAGAGCTATGCCAAAAGCAAGGGAAAGACATCGAGTACAAAAACTCTTGGGTTGGCAATACTGAGCCGAGCAACTTGATCCATGGAGATGCGATCCCCAGCCAGAGTGCAACGAAAGCCGCTTTCCATGTTTTGCAGCCGCTACAACAATTTCACAAATTGACCGACGGTGGAGCAGAGTACACTGTCTCTGCGCTTGGAAGAGACTCAATTTGCTGAAACAGTGAAGACTGAGAGTTTACAACATTTGAGTATTGTGCAGTATCATTCAAAATTTTTAAAGCGTTTATATATTGCGTTGCTTTCAAAATAGTATTGGATGATATATTGAAGTGATATATTAATACATTGAAATGATATAGTCATATACTGTGCTGCTTTCAAAATAGTATTGCATGATATATTGAAGTGATATATTGATACATTGAAGTGATACAGTGATATATTGCGCTGCTTTCAAAGTGGTATTGCATGATATATTGATATATATTTAAGTGATCCCTTGTGCGTTTTTTCAAAACATAGTAGTATTGCATGATATATTGAAGTGATATGTACAAAGAAATGCTAATGCTTCTATCAAACATTAGAGGAAAATAAAGTGCATAAGGCTGTGACATAAGGATTTTTTTTTCAGCAGAAGAATTTTTACAGAATGCATTCAATCATCTCTATGGTAGGGATAGTTCTCACTGGCAAGGAGAACTATCCTGAATGGTCCCGGATGATAAAACACACCCTCATCTTCAATGAGTTGTGGAAGGGAGTGTGTGTCGGAGAAGGAGACAATGACCCAGTACAGCCTACATCAGACAAAGAGCTCGTCATTTGGGATAACAAGAACAGCAAAGCATATGCATTAATCGCAACATCTGTAAATGAAGAAGTAAGTCGCCATATTTCATCATATTCAACTGCCTTTGAAGCTTTACAAAAGCTCAAAGAACTCTATGACTCACATTCTGCACTTGAAGTTGTTCAGCTCATGATTAAACTCTTCACTCTTGAACTGAAAAATAATGATCCTCTTGCTCTTGCATCTGAAGTTAAATCCATAATGCATGATATCAAATCCACTAAGGTTGAGCTGGATATCCCTCTTATTGCTTTTCTCAAGGCACTCTATCCTACTTACTCCAATTATCTTGAGTCTTTACAAGCAAATGGAAATCTTAAATATATAACCTTTGACTCTCTTGTGAAAAAGTTTGCTGAAAGAGAGAAAGCCTTTGGAAAGAAGACAATCCCTGAATCTTCTGAAGAGAATGTTTGCCTTGCTCATAAAGAAAAGCATCCTACTCAAGATTCTACAAGAGGAAGAGGTGGACGAAGAGGAAGAGGAAGATACTTCAGAGGCAGGGGGGCAGACATTCTCAAGGAGAAAAAGCAGATTTTCATTGCATTCGCTGCAAACGAAATGGATCACATGATGCTTCTACATGCAAGCTACCATGGGACAAAATTGAGCAGAAAAGAAACCAACAGAAAGGTAAAACTGATGATACAGACAAAGGTAAAGCACCTGAATCCGCTCACTATATTGAGGCACAATGTAACATTGGAGTAAATGAAGATTTGTTTAATGCTTCACTTGCTTCTTCGAAAAATGATTGGTTGCTTGATTCAGGAGCAACCTGTCATATGACTCATAGGAAAGATTTTTTTGAAGATTTCACTGACAATGTTGATGGAGCAGTATACTTTGCAAATCAGTAAAAAATCAAGCCATCAGGGCTTGGCACAATCAGGCTTAAACTGCCTGGTCTTCCAAACTTTCTTCTCGATCATGTTCTATATCTCCCACAGCTCAAGAGAAACTTGCTGTCCTTGGTCCACATCCGCCAATAAGGTCACTCCATTCATATGTTTGATGACAAGCTTGAGGTAAGAAAAGCATCTGACCACTCACTTGTCATGAGGGGAATAGAAGAAGAAAGGCTTCTCAAACTGCAAGGAACCTCTGCTCATGCACAACATTTCTCATATATTTCTCATCACGAAGAAGGTACACTTCCATCAAATTTATTATGGCATGCTAGATTTGGACATTTAAACTATGACAGTCTCCGCTTATTGAAGAAAAATGGTGTTGCTGGTTTGCCTACAATTCCTAGGAAACAGAAGCAATGTGATGCTTGCATTCTAGGAAAGCATAGCAAACAGTCTTTTCATGATTCACATTCAAGAGCACATAGGAAGCTTGAACTCATTCATTCAGATTTATGTGGTCCAATGCCTGTACCTTCTGCAAATGGAAATAAATATATCATGACATTTATTGAAGACTACACCAGAATGTGTTGGGTTTATTTATTGAAGAACAAATCTGATGCTTTTCAAACATTCAAGAATTTTCATAAATGGATTGAAAATGATGCACAATATCATATTGGGTCTATTCGCACTGATAATGGAAAAGAATATACGTCAAATGAATTTGAACACTATCTTCGCCAACATGGGATTAAACATCAAACAACTATACCTTATAATCCCCAACAGAATGGTGTAGCAGAAAGAATGAATAGAACAATTTTGAATATGGTACGATCCATGCTTTTCTTCAAAAATGTAAAGATAATGTTTTGGGCTGATGCTGTTCTATGTGCTGCATATATAAAGAATAGATGTCCATCTAATGCTATAAGAAATAAGACTCCTTATGAATTGTGGTATGGACATGTTCTTTCGGTAAAACATCTCAGGATCTTTGGTTCCACCTGTTATGCTTTGATACCAAAGGTACATAGAAACAAACTTGGTGCTAGAAGTCGTAAGTGTATCTTCCTGCGGTATTCAAACACATCTAAAGCATACCGCCTCTATGATGAAGTAAATAAAAAGTTTGTTGTATCTAGAGATGTCATTTTTCTTGAATCATCCAAATCTGACAATGTTGTTGAGCATAAACTTGATCGCTTGGATAGATTCGCAAAAACGAAATCATTTCAAGAATTTGATAATCAGATTCCACATCTTGAAGGGGGGATTCCTATACTAGAACAACACGTGGAATCTTCTTCTGAAGAAAAATCTCCCCTGCATGAAACTCCAACAACGGATGATGCTTTAAGTGATGTAATTGATAGAATTGGGAGACTCAATATTGATTCAGTCCCAACTCAATCAACAGAGCAGACCATCTCAGAAAGGTCCCCCAAAGTGGCTAACAAAGACACTTGAAAGTGTTCATCCTGATGAAATTGGAAAAACAGGAACCAGAAATTCAAACCGACAAAATGGAGGTGATGTAGATGACCCTAATTCACCTGTTGATATGGATGTTACTTATGATTGTGAATTGAACTTGTCTACAGATTTTGAACCAACTTCCTTCAAAGAAGCTGCTTCTCATGATGAGTGGAAAGAAGCGATGAAAAAGGAGTATGATGCCCTCATAAAGAATGGCACTTGGAAGCTGGTTGACCCTCCATTTGGAACCAAACCAATTGGCTGCAAGTGGGTCTACAAGAACAAGTACAAAGCTAATGGCTCACTTGACAAGCACAAAGCTAGGCTTGTGGCAAAAGGTTTTGCACAGAAGGAAGGGGTCGATTATGAGGAAACTTTTGCCCCCATAGCAAAATGGGCCACCATCCGGACACTCTTTGCACTAGCAGCTCAGAACGGTTGGAAAGTCCATCAAATGGATGTAAAGACTGCATTCTTGAATGGAGATCTAAAAGAGAATGTTTTTATGTCCCAGCCTGAAGGATTTGCTGTGAAAGGACATGAACAAAAAGTATGCAAACTTGTGAAGTCCTTGTATGGCCTCAAACAAGCACCGCGAGCCTGGTATGAAAAATTAACTGAGCATCTTCTGAAACTCAACTTCAATCATTTTGATCTTGATGATGCAACTTTATTTGTCAAGAAAGTTAGCAAAACAGTTGTATATCTTGTGGTATATGTAGATGATCTTTTAATGACAGGGAACAATGAAAGCTATATTGCATCCATAAAGAAAGAATTAGGAAAAAGTTTTGAAATGACTGATTTGGGCTATGTTCATTACTATCTTGGCATTGAAGTAACCCAACATCCAAAATCCATATTTCTTTCTCAAAAGAAATACATTGGAGATTTGTTAAACAGATTTGGCATGACAGAGTGCAATCCTCTTTCTACTCCAATGGAACAAAACTTAAAGCTCACATCTATTGAAGGAAAGGAATTTGAGGATGCAACAAAGTATAGACAGCTTATAGGAAGTCTCATCTACCTCACTACTACCAGACCAGACATTTCATTTGCTATTGGAATCCTCTCCAGGTTTATGCAAAAGCCTTGTGAGGGACATTGGTCTGCTGCAAAAAGAGTTCTAAGGTACTTGAAGGGAACTCAAGACCTTGGAATCAAGTATACACAGGTGGACGACTTCAGCTTGATTGGATACTCTGATTCAGACTTCGATGGAGACAAAGACACTGGAGTATCTACTTCAGGATATGCTATGAGTCTTGGATCAGGAGCTGTCTCTTGGAGATCATGCAAACAATCAGTTCCAGCAGATTCCACAACAGAAGCAGAATACGTGGCGGCAGCTGAAGCAACGAAAGAAATTGTGTGGCTCAGGAAAATTCTTGAAGATTTGCAGGTAAAACAAGTACAATCAACTCCACTCATGATTGACAACACCTCTGCAATAAAGTTGGCCAAGAACCCAAAGTTCCATGATCGTACAAAGCACATCAATACTAAATATCATCTGATCCGACATCATGTTGAGGCCAAAACAATCCATCTTCGTCATTGTTCCACAAATGAGCAAATTGCAGACATCTTCACCAAAGCGCTTGGAAGAGAAAAGCTTGAAAGATTCAGAACGATGCTTGGACTCACCAACATCCCTTCAGATTAAGGGGGGGAATGTTGACACCTAATCCTCTGCGATTGGGTGAATGTGGAATGTGAACAGTCATCAAGAAGATGAACTGATCAGTCACATTCATGTATATAAAAATAGCTACCTAATGAAATATATGAATTAGTTTTTTGCCTAGTCTGGAGTTACTCCTGGTCTGACAAGTATGAAGCACTTTGATAAAAAAAGAAATCTCTTCAAGTAAGCTCAAAGGATTTAAGTCTTTTGATCAATCTTAATATCTCACTTATTGTAATATCTCAGATGGATTCAAACATTTTCTCATTCAGGCTTTCCCATTCCAAGTTAAGGATGCACAAGAGGGATTGAAATACCCTGGTTTCTTCAGAAATCCAAACTCTTACAGGAAAAGCGACTAGACTAGACCCCTTAAGAAAATTAAAGCGTGACTTCATGTTTGGACTAACAAATTTCTATTTAGAGGAGGCACACTAGTTCTCATTAAATCCATGCTGGAAGAGATTCATGTCTATTGGAATTTGATAAAAAACATTCTAAAAGGAATCTTGAACAAGAAAATAAGTATAAGATTTAAATTTCTCTGGTATGGTAGTAGGACTTCGGAAGGCATACCCTTAGTCAACTGGAAAATCATAGTTGAGCCAAAATTTCTAGGTGGATTGGGACTTAAAGATCCAATTCTTTTTAGTTAAGTCCTTGCAGCTAAGATTCTGTGGAGACACCTGATAAAAAATCTATCTTTGGTAAAACATTAAAGAAAAAATGCTTTGGGAGTAAATAAAAAATGGAATGAATCAAAAGTGCTAGAAAAATAGTTACACAACCATCAATTATTTGGAAAGCACTCCTTAACACTTTCCTTGTGATTAGGAATGTTGTAGAAAAATTTTGCAAAGCTAAAATGCCAAATAGTTTCTTAAGAAAACTCCAACAAGGAACCAAAATTAAATCTTTGCCAAATATTTTGTTGTAAACATGAGATTTGTTCTTATGGTTACTTATGCAGATCCTGAAGTTATTTTGTTATATCAGAGAGCCTAGTACTATGATGAAGTTGAATTCTCCATTTGTCTCCAGTTAAACAATCCATTGCCTAAAAATTCCAATCAATTCTTAATCAACTATATAAAATTTGAATCAAGATCAACACTATGGTTTCAATGACCCTTGATTCTAATCATATGTCTTTCAAAGTTGCCTAAAGACACAACCATGATCACTAAAACTATTATGATAGTATTTTAAACATAATTATGTTTGTATTAAATTCTCCTACTGCAGAAAGATAATAATTTTGTGGCTTGACAATTTGCAGAATATGTTGAATCAGGAAATTGAAGTCTAGATATCTAATTCGAACTCTGGTATGTCACTTTCACACAATGATTCAAAACACGGGCAATATAAAGACAAAAAACATGCATTAGATGTATAAATATCTACATATACTAAGGTTTCCAGTGGAAAGCTTATAAGCAAACTAACTTTTGTATGGTATGACTTGAGAACACAGTGGAATAAGAATTATCACATTTTAGTATGGCTTACAAATTGTCCATATGGATACATTTCATTCGAAGATATCTTTTGGCATTATTTTAATCTACTTATTAATGTTATGGTGTATCCAAACAAGTATGATGGAAATTTTATGTAGCCTTTAGGGTTTGATTTGGTATGGTGAAGTACAGATGGTGTAAGGGGGCCATTAACAATCTCTAAGCCTCCTACCCCACCAGGTTATGTAGCTATTGGTTGTGTCATCATTCCAAGCTACTATGATCCTGACCCAAGTGTGGTGTATTGTGTATAGAAATATTGTGTGAAGAATACAGGTTTTGAAAAGTATCCTCTTTTGAGAGATCACATAGGCAAAGGCCTTTGGGAATGCAGTCTTTGGAAATTCCAAAATGATGCATACACTGTCATTGCTTTCTGAGATCACCAGCCACCTCCCCAGACCATTGCATCTTCTGTACTTAAATAATTCCAAAGACACATTAGTGGAATGTCTTGTAGTTTTTTGTTCTGAATTTTCCGTACATATGACAAGCTTCCAGTGAAAACACATGAGCATATTTTTTTCTTCTTGGTTATCTTGAATCAAAGCTTGGATTTAGGTTTATTTTATGTAAACAATGGGAACTAGGGAAGAAGGACCCACTATTACACTAATATAGGAGTTATTGTGATCGATTGTGTGGTATCAGTGAGATATTCTTCTCTTTAGGCTAGATATGTTGAGGCAAAGTTGGTTCAGGTTTCATTTCCTCAAGGAGGCTGATGCAAACAAAATTGTTACATTACCCTGGGTGAAGGGACGAGATTTTTTGGTCCTCCAACACTGGAAGGTTGTATTTGATCTTGTTATGGAGGTTCCCAAGAGGAATATCATTTGGGCTAAATTACCAGGACTTCCAATTGAATTATGGACAAAAGGTGTGATTTAGGGAATTGCCAGTAAAATTGAAAAATTATGTTATGTAGATGAAGGCTGCATGGGGCTCTTGGATAAGAAGGATTCATGGTTCCTTGTATAGGTGGATCTATCTGGTGGGATACCAACTACCATTAATTTATACTAGGGCACATTCTACAAAAGACAACAAGTAGACTATTGGGGAATCCCTTTCAGATGTCTAGTTTTCCACAATACAGGACATCTCACGATCAACTACCTTAATCGAAGCAGGGGTACCATCTGGAAATCAAAGGGGGTGATACCTGAAAGGAGACCTCCTGTCAGGATGGATTATGCACCCAATAATGACCACTCTTCACAGGATTTGAAAAAACATACAAAGCACATGATCCACTCAAGACAAAATAAAATATGATTGATTGCTGGGATGGAACAGGTACCTATTAAGGAAGGAATGAAAAAAAACATGGGAAAATATACCATGATCAATCCTATGTATGATTCTGTTCGGAATCCTTCCAAAAGAAATGGTAATGAAATTAAAACTCTCCCCAACAATCATTTAGACGCTCCTTACTATCCCATATATGTAAAAAGAAAGAAAATGATACAAAATTTCCCCAATCTCAGATGATGAAGACCTTCAAGCTCTGAGTGGATTCCCCAACTTGGAAATCACTCATATATATGTTGAGATAAATAGTAGAAAGTACAATGGTACATTAGTGGATGAGGGGAAGAAAGGCTTGGGACCTAATGGAAAAAAAGAAGAAACAAGAACAGGTACAAAAGTCTCTCTCTTTGTGGGGGCTTGGGTGCTAACCTTAATAATAGATTTACAAAGGCTATGGAGGAATCAATGTACCCTTCATTTGATCATGGCCCTTCTAATGGATCTAATGAATCTATTGATGAGATACATTTTGAGGACCTTAGAGCACCATATCCCGACACTATCTTCCCCTAATGAAAATTATGTCATTGAATGTTAGGGGTTGGGATTTGCCCAAAACAGAAGATCCTTGAAACACAATATTAGAAAAAAATACCCCTCTATTGTTATTCTCCAGGAAACTATGATGACCAAGGAAAAGGCGATTGAAATTCTACTCCTGATGTGTCCCAATTGGTACAGTTGTGCAACCAGCTCTCAAGGTAACTCCGGTGGATTAGTTAGAATATGGGATCCATCCATATCAACTATCCAAGATTTAAGGTCATGCGTGGGAATTATCTTGTCTGGCTACTATAGGGGAACCTCTTACAGGATACGAATTATGAACATCTATGCCCCATATTGCAATCATAAACCTTTCTGGGATATGGTAGATGCTTCTGGGTTACTAGATATCAAACCATTGATCATTGCCAAGGATCTAAATTTCACCATCAATACTGTGAAATGTTGGAGAAAGAGGGCCAAATCGGATCCCTTGGCTAGATATTTCAAAGATCTCTTTCAATGCAAGTTCCTCAGAGACATTGCACCGATTCCATTGTGTCCAACTTAGAGGAACGGTTGCTCCGGGGTGGAGGGAATTGTAAGAAGAATTGATAGATTCTTTGTATATTCCCAGATGTGCCTTAGGATAAATCAAATTCACTAATGGTATTTTTTCTTTGACACTTATGACCATGATGTTATAATGCTTGAATGGTTTGATGATTTGGAACATCAAATTATCCCCTTCAAATTCAATCTGATGTGGATAAATGACCCTGACTTTCGACAATTGGTCCATCAATCATGGATATCCCATGTCACTGTTGCTATTGATAATCCTATTCTATCAGTCCGGACAAGCTCATGAGACTAAAATATGAGTCAGAGTTTGGATTTACAATCACTGAGTTAATATGAAAAAGGAGCTGCAATCAATCTATGTTGAAATAACTCTTCTTTCAGACCCAATCTCCCAATATTATTTCTTTGTAGATCAATAACAGGCAATATTGGGTTTGGCACTTAAGAGAGACAAAATCTTTAAGCTTCGGGAAGAGGAGTGGAGGTAGAAAAGTTGGCTGGCATGGATTAAAGGTGGGGACTATAATACTAATTTTTTTCACTGTGATGCGTCCAACTAGAGACAAATAAATTTCATTTGGGTCATTTAAGATGATTCAGGAAATACTTTTTCCTCTACCAGAGATATTAAACTGGAGGATCTTTGTTATTTTAGACAACAATAAATGAACAGGGAAGTTGACTACATCACTGAATAAATGGACCTTGATGATTTGTTCCCATTGATGCTCAAAGAGGAAGACATTACACTTATGGACACTCCTATCACTGAAGACGAGATGCTACAATCCATTAAGGAGATGGCCAAAGACAAGAGTCCTCATCCTGATGGCTAGCCCATTGATCTTTTTCAACATTTTTTCGAGTGGATGGGCACATGCCTGGTCAAAATGGCAGAGGTTGTCAGAATTTATGGGTACATTCTATGTGCCATTAATTCTACTTTCCTTACCTTAATTCCCAAGAAATCTAACTCTTTATTTTTCTCTGACTATATGCCAATTTCCCTTTACAATTAGGTATATAAAATGATGTCTAAACTCCTCACTAATAGGATAAATAAGATTGTTTCACCTTACGTTTCGTTGGAGAAGTTTGGCTTGTTGTGTAATAGGAGAATTCAGGATGCCATTATTATTGCACAAGAGTGCATACATTCAGTTAAATCAAGGAAGCTAAAATCCTGTCTCATGAAGATTGATCTCAAGAGTGTATATGACTGTGTTGATTGGGAGTTTCTTACAATGATATTATATTAAATTGGCTTCCAACATTGTCATGTACAGTGGATCATGGACTGCATCAATCCACTTCCATGGCTGTCCTTATCAATAGTGAACCCATAATTTTTTAAAAAGTTTACAGTGGGCTCAAGTAGGGTTGCACTCTGTCCCCTCTACTTTTCATCCTTGTTATGGACGCCTTCAACAGGGGTATAAATGCCATGAAGGAATTTGGACTAATTACTGGCCGTGGGATTACTAGAAATTGCAAGGTGTCTCACCTTATGTTCGTCAATGATGCGTTGTGCGCAAGGGATGCCAAGATCTCTGAATGGGAATATTTTCACAAGATATTTGATAAATTTGTTAATGCATCTGGACTAATCAGTAATACCTCCAAAACTGAATTAATCACTAATAATGATGGCTCGAAAGTGAATCAGGAAATCACTTCATTATTTTGGATCAACATACGTTCCATGTTAGAAGGTTTCAAATATCTAGGATGTTTTTTGAAACCAAACAAGCCCCTTATTCAAGACTGGGAGTGACTTGTTATCAAGCTAACAAAGAAGCCTACTTGTTGGGACCATTGATGGCTCACATTGGGAGGTAGGGTCACCTTGATTAAAGATGTTCTCCAAAGCATTCCAGTATTCTGGATGCACCTTTTCTTTATCCCATAGTCCATCATCCACCAAATAGATTCTATCATTTCCAACTTCTTATAGTCAGGCACCAATCCTAAGAAAAAGATGCATCTAGTTAGCTTAAGCATCATATCGAGACCTTTCAAGCTTGGGGAATGGGGACTCCTAGATTCCTTATGCTTTAATATTGCATTACTAGCCTCGACCATCTAGAGGATGTTTTATGGTAGGGGCCTATGGCAGAGAATCATGTTCAGCAAATTCATTGCCTAGACTGGTATGGATGAATGGGTGGCTGCTAGGGAGTTCCCCACTACTGGTGCATCTATTATTTGGTGTATTATTAAGTGGGAAATCCCATGGCTATGCAGTTACTGTGGATGGTTGGGAATGATCAAAAAATTATTGTCGGCCTGGATGTCATTAAAGGAATGAATGACTGCCATATAATTTTGGCTCCCATGATTTATTTTATGAACTCACAGGGGACTACATTGCTTTCTAACCTTTGAGAGAGGGTCTATCTCCCTAATATTTCCCTTGCTTGGCCACACGCTTGACATATTGGCATTCCAGATCATACAGTTGAGGAATGGGAAGAATATTGTTATTCTCTCTGCATGGCATGAATCCGTCCCTCTCTGCACTCTTACCAGCTAGTGTGAGGTGGACATGTCGAGACCAATAGAATTGTTTTCAATGAAGTATATGCACATATTACTTCCAACTTGCAATCCCTACCATTGGTTGAGGCTATTGCGAAATGGTAGATGTGGGATTCACCACTAAATATCAAGTGCTTCTCATGGTTGGCTATGCATAATTTTATCTTGACATGGGGCCGACTGATTAAGAAGGGTTTCATGGGCCCTAGAAGATGCTCCCTATGTGGGCTGGATACAAAGGATTGCACTCACTTTTTTATAATATGTTCCTTTGTTGCGCGTATTTGGATGTAGGTCTCCTTTCTCCTTAGAGTCATTGTGCCCTGTGATTTCACCACTATTTTGGATTGTTTCTCCTCTCGGACATATCATGCCAATGCATACTAGATGGTCCCTCTATATGTCCTATGGGGCATTTGATGCTCTAGGAAAAAGATAATTTTTGAAGATATACAACCCCTACTTCAGATCGCGGCCCCAAGTATTGTCACATATTTCCAGGAAACTGATCCTTGTTTTCACATGGATTCTAGAAGGTCTATCTTCCCCATTTTCCATTTCGATGGAGCTGCTTATGGAGGAATGTGAGGTTGTGGTGTTTCCCTTTCTATTGACCCCTCAACACGATATCATTTTCATTGGCATGGAGGTGATGGGGATAACTACATAGCGTAATTGATTGCTTTATGGGGTTATCTGCAAGTTTCATATTGGCTGGGAATAGAAAAAATTATGCTAGTGGGTTTCTCTCTGAATTTGTTCAATGGAAAAATTCTATGGAGGTTTCCTCTCTTTTCAACTGGGTGCAATATATTTAAAATCTAAAGGAATCCTTTTCAACTATCTCATTTCGACATGTATACAGGGAGAACAAATCTATGGCTGATGAAATTTCCAAGTGAGGCCTTGCTCTTCCCCCCTGGTTTGGTCTTTGATCTGGAGGTTGATGGCAGGGGGAAGACACAAGATTATTTTGTGATCTAATTTTGATGTTTTGCTATTTTGCAGGCTTTCCTGGTTTTCTTTTCTTGTTTTTTGTCCATATAGATGGAAATATGTTTTGAGGATTGATCCATATGCTAGGATTTGGACTTTCTTTCAAGATGGTATTACTGGACCATATATCTCCTTTTTCTGTGTTGCCTTTGTGATTTCTACATAAGTCAAGTCTTCCCTCTGCGGGTTGATGTGCGACATAGTTAGTGTCCATTGTACTTTTCAAGACCTTCTAGTTATAGTGGTGAATACATGATATTGTGTTCATAGTTCAGGTTAAAGGGTTTAAAGAACCATGTAATTGTAATACTTTCACATTTAATGAATGAAGGTTCTATTTTTTTCTTCTGAAACAAAAAAAGGCACAATCTAGAGCAGAAGCCCCCACCGGACCTAGAATCACCTCCACCAAACTGCAAGCTAATTGCGGTGACCGAATATGAGACAATTGGTTCTATGTCTTATATGAGAATTGGATTTATGAGTCGGTATTGACATATGGGAGGTTTTCAGTTCCGATGTGGCTGATGGATTAACGAGAGGAGAAAAATAAGTAACATATATCATGATTTTGATTTCATTTGATTTATCAAAAAATGCATAACTGAAATGATGTCAGAAACAAGCATTCTAGTCTGGTAAAAAATTTGAAAGATTTATAATAGAGATGGGTGGCACTTGATATCAGTTTTTATCCAATTGACTAGGCAACTAAAAGACACCAGTCTTAAAAGGGAAGAAATGGCATCACTAAAACATTAATGGTATCGAATCACCCAAAAAAAATTCAATGTGTATGTTTCTGGTTTATTTGGGGAGTCTTTGACTTCAACGGAGACGTGCTCAAACATATTGGAAAGTAGGTCACCACCACTAGATCCAAGCATTTGGGATCCAAATTATAATGATGGACTTCTTTTGCAAGAGGATAGGTTTAAGATAATCTCACCGAAGTCTGGAATTAGTGGAGTAGTATGACCAAGTCACGGATTAGGTTCTACTAGTTCCTTTGGCAATGGAAGTGGTAGCTTTGGTCACAACTACCCCTATTATTAAGCAAGTTCAAGAAGTAACCCAAACATTTTAATATTAAATGGAGCTTATGGATATGTTAATCTACAAGGCAACCCATCATCAACTCATGGATTTCAGCCAGATTAATAGTTTGGGAGGCCCCAAGCCTGGTTGAAGTTTAACTTGAGGGGGGAAGGTCTCAAAGGAATCCATTCCAAAACCACTAACACGAATATATGTATCATGTGCATTGAGGGACCCCCTTTCCCGATTTTTAAAATATTGGAGAGGGGGTCCACAAATCACCAAGTGGTTTTGCGACATGGGCCACATGTCTTTTCGTTTGAAATTTAAGTTTTATTGCAAGTAAAAAAAACCCCCAAAATATGTATTATTAGTCCCTACTAAGACAATACTATAACAATCACCTATTGAAAACTGATACTACTACTCATATATGTAGTTTTCCTCTACTCATTTTCTAGTTTAGTTTAAGAATCATCTCTCTTGAGGTAGATCACCATGTCCAATGAGTTTGATTTATCGATGTGTGTTCTTGTTAGCTCTAGTCGTTGTGATCACTCTAACTAAAACGATCTTAGAAGAACCCCTTGAAACTCCCTTCCTTGATCGAGTTCCGATTAGGAGTTGAACAACTTGCTTGTAGGGATGGGGGTATTAGTTTAACACTGTTAGTCCTATTGATCACTATTAGTTTAGCATTGACCAATTAAAGTTATATTGTTTAACTTTAAAAATAAAATATTTATCTTTTAATATTAATGAAAAAAAATATTTTTTCAAACATTTCATATGCCTTATTGTATCCTTTATGCCATGTGGATTACCGCCTTAGATTTTTTTGCCATAATTTCTAGATGTAGTTTCAAAATTTATGCCATGATTTTTAAATATTTGTTAAATGGTTTTTCATTATTAAGCTTCATAGGAAAACTACCTAAAATTAAAATCCATGAAAATAGCTCATACTAATGTAAATAACCTATTTAACCATAATTCAAGCAAGTAATTGCATAAAAAATGAATAAGAGCAAGATGGGAATAAATATACCTACCGAGATTTTTTCTTCAATGCTTTAACATGTAAGCGTAAAATTGTAAATGTGTAAACTTAGTAATGGTTACTATAATTCAAAATAATTTTTTTTAAGGAGTGGCCTTTAAGTGAGACTTTTTGGAGTTTCCTACGGATTTTTGGCCACAAAAATATGGATTCAACACCTTAAAAAACTCCTGGGGCACTTTAATTATGAAGAGTTCACCTGTCAAACTTGTGATTTTAATGAATCTCTACCAGATTCTAGACAAATTAGATTGGAAAATAAACTAGAAAACTTTTCAAAAAGTCGCACTTAAACACTACTCGATTACTTAGATTCATTCTCTACTGAATTTAAACTTGTGATTTCAATGAATCCCTATCAGATTCTAGACAAATTAGATCGGAGAATAAACTAGAAAACTTTTCAAAAAGTCGCACTTAAACACTACTCGTTTATTTAAATTCATTCTCTAGTGAATTTAAATAAATTAATTATTTTATAACGTAAAAATTGTGTGGAATTTTAATTACGTGATAGTTTTTCAACCAATCCAATATATTTTGTGAATAATCTATTTTTCATCTAACATAAACAAAATGATTAAATAATGTTTGTGAAAAACCATATTATTATTGATAAATAAGAAATAGAAAAAAAATTTTTTTTGATAAAGATAATGAAATAAAAAGGAGAAAATGGATTATGAAATTTAGAAAAAACTCTGTTAATATAATTGTTTGTCTGGTTGGTTGATATCTTACCACAATGTACATATCTCTTCCTTGTGATACTCTCACAACTATAAAACACAAAAAAAACCAAATCAAAAATACAACGAGGGTGGTCATGTTAGGATGACGAGGCAAAAAACACAAAAAAACGAAATCAAAATACGAGGGTGGTCATGTTAGCATGGCAAGGCTAAAGGATAATGATAATTAACGAAGTCTAAAGGATTGTTGTTGCAAGCATTTCCATTGACCAAGACATATATATTATGAAGTTTTTCCTCCATGGAAAATATTTTATCCAAATTTTTATAATTTTAATTAGAACTTAGTAATTATGTCAAAACATATTTGCAAAGTTTGTGAAACAGTTCCAACTTTTTTGGTGTAGGGATTCATATATATATATATATATATTATTTAGCTATATCATAAGTTTGAATTGATATAAGTTGTTGTATAAGACGCTATGATAAATTTCAACAAAAAAATTACAACAAATTATTTATTATATCAATTAACCAATATTTTAAATTTTTAATTAGGTTGACCCAGAAGTTGATATTAGTTTAACTAACATTTTAAATTTGATTGGTTTTCACCAAGTGGGAAAAATTCCAAAGTAAATACATAAGTCCTTACAAAAGTGAAAGGATGTAACAAGTATAACCAACAATCTATAAGTTACCCGAATACACAAAAAATAAAAAATTGTGATTTGCATAATAGTCAGTCTTTTTTTCATTATATTGGCATACATTATATTTACCAAGAGGCATATAAATAGTTTAATCCATAGTTAAGGTGGAAGGTGCACTAGTGCTCTTTCCAATGTGGACTGTTACAAATTACTTAAATTTCACACCATGGTGCATACATGGAGATTGAAAGTTTTTATTGCTAATTAAGACACTTGGACTTATGTACACCATCCATATGTAGGGTTTCCAAATCTACGATGATGGATCTCAGGTTTAGAAAGAGGTAACCACTTTCACCCCTAGCTTGGATGTCGTCTGCCATTTTACACTTTTGCCCTTAGAAGTCTGGCTCTGCAACTTTTCTTCAGGTGAAACCTATCCCTAAGTGCCAAATCCACCTACAGGCAAGTAGAGCTTTATGAACACTATATTTTTTTGAGAAAGTTTTCTTTGATGCTATTAATTGGCTAATATCTCTTTATTTTACAAGGTTTCAATCTCTTTTACGGTGATGGAATCCCTTCTAGAAGGAACTAGAATTAGCCACACAATGCATTTGTCTGGTACAGTTTTTGTGAAAATTATTCAGTTATTACTTCATTTTTGGTTCTCGGTTATACAATCATTTTGATATCATAGCCTTCCAGGTTTCAGTGGTGAGTTGTTGGTATACCTTTTTTTTCTCAGGTAAAAAGTCAGAATGTTCAATTGTAACTGTAACTGTTTAAGATTTTGTAGTAGGGTTTGACTAGTTCTTGTCTTTTTGAACAAGTATGCACATTATTACTTCTCCAGGGTAGTGACTGTGGCACTAAACGTATTCTAATAATCACCTCCTTTTGGTTTCCAAGTTTTTACCTTTCATGCTTCTATATGGTACAAGGGTTTATACCCTTCCATTCTAGGTTTGTCTAAGACAAGGTACTAAGACCTATTCTTTACTCCAACTTCTTAGTATGCTTGAATTACTCTAGATTGCAAGAGAATGGCTCCCTCTGAACTTTCTTTGACTATTTCTACTAATATTTCTTTTGGAAAGACTATATAAAATTAGATCTCCATAGGAGGTTGAACTTTCTATTTCTTCCCAAGTGTATATAACGATATATATATATATATATATATATATATATATATATATATATATATATATATAAATTAAATTCTCCATTTGATTATGGTTATATGTATTGACTTAGCATTTTACCCTATTACGAGGTTGTGGGTTTATGAATACTGTAACATTTGTTTTGATTCTTGACACTGCTTTCCATTTCCTCGGTTGTTTTAAAGAAGAAAATAAAAGGTTATTTTTAGGGTGGAATCTCTGTAGGATTCATCTTCGACCCTCATAGTCCTACACATAATTTGTTGGGCAAGGGATTGTATGACCCCTCGGGCTTGACCTAGGGTCGAACTAACCCAACCCATTAATCCCAGTTCCCAATTCGGTCTTGAGTACCTAAATTTTTTATGGGAACAACTAATGTATCTTGTCATTCTCTGCATGTTGTCCAACGAAATAAACACAAATGAGTCTTTTGCAATATTTGTTAACTTGTTAATAAAAAAGATAGTAAAAAATGTTTCCATTTTTGTTGAAACATTTGGACGGGCTTCCCGCCTAGTAATTTCATTAGTAGAGGAATTCTTTCATTTTTTCCTCGGGTTTGTACAATTAAAAAAAAGAATGGTTGTCACTGTTTTATTTTATAACAAGAATATATGTATATCTAAAAGGTTTTGGATTGTAAAATTTGTTCAATTTTTAGTGTAACAAATGTACTTATTCTCCTGTGTTTCCTAGCTTATAATTCAAAAACTAATTTTTTTGTTATATTTCAAAGGAAAGTAGACACAGTCATTCATATTCTTTTTATTATTAACCCACTAATCATTGTGCTCCTTGGCCGTGATAAGACCTAAGTTAACTAGGACTAGTTCACTACCCAGGGGGGTGTTTTCCAATAAATAAGTTGGGCCTGAACTGCCTCAATGGGTTTGAACTTGCAGACCCAGAGCTCAACCGGTTCCCCATTGTTTGTTATAAGTCCTATGGTCTTTTCATTACCTATTCAGTCCACACCTGAAACAAATTTCTACCCTGAAATTTCTAGTTATGATTATATTATACAAAGGTTAATTATCACACTCTTCTTCTTAAGAAGACCAGTTCATTTATCTTATACAGTCCTGCCTATCTTTATTTTTACAAAATAAACACACAACATTTCTCTTTCTCATATAGAAAAGAAAACACAAAAGTCTCTTCTTTTTGTTTATACAGGAAGAAATAATTTAACCATTTCTCAAAAAACTAATAGTTATACTTATCTTCTCAATATATTAGATTAATTATCAGCAGGAAAGTCTCTCCACCTAGTCATGAAGCTGGAAATTACGTCCAACCTCACCCACGAGCCTTTTCCACACCTAACATTTTGGAATTTTAAATTATAGTTTTTGAGGTAACTTGTACCTCGGCCTCAAGACTACTCTAGTCTAGTACAATATTGTACTCATGAATCAGTCTGAGTATTCCATTGACTCTATGTTCAACTCAAGTATAGCCTTATCTAGAAACATTCCACTTTCCAAATTTCATCTCTCTTTTGACATATCCTCTAGCCTATCTGGAACAGACCTGGGCAGGATTCCCATATGAATTATTCATCTTCTGAGGTGGTCTCTTCTAGGCTGCAGTGCTTCCACTGCACTTTAACCTGGACGATGGTTCGCCTCCATAGTGTTATTTCTCTCTATTTGAGGATGCGCTGAGGTTATACTATGAACTCTCCATCTAGTTCGACCTGTTACAACAACCATACTGGAATTAATTCAGGAAAACTCATTTTATCATGATCAATTGAAATCTTCAAAGCATTACCTAAACATCCTGCCAATGAATCACATGTCTAGGGTCATACACATATCGTTTCAATAATGAGACATGAAATATATCATGAACTTTTATATGACTTGGTAAGGCTAGTCTATAAGCCACCAGTCCAATTATTTTCAATATCTGGAAAGGACACCAAAAGCGAGGGTTAAGCTTTACACAACTAGCCCATTTCAAAGTGTTTTTCTTAGATTTGATTCACACATATACATGATTTCCAACTTCAAATTCTCAATACATTATTTTTCAATCAACATAAGCTTTCTGTCTATCTTCGACAACTTTTAAATTTTGTCAGATTTTCTTTACTGTTCGTTCCATTTCCTCCAACATTTATGGCCCTAGCATTAGTCTGTTTTCAGGATTGTTCCAATTTGTAGGTGTTCTACATCTTCTTTCGTACAACACCTCGAAGGGGCTCATCTTTAAAGATTCATGATACCCGTTATTATATGCAAATTCTGCCAAATACAAATATTATTCCCATTTATTGGGTTGTTGCATAACATACATCCAAAGCATATATTCCAGTACTTGATTCACATGTTCAGTTTACCCATAAATCTGTGGATGTTATGCAGTGCTAAACTAGACGTGGGTACCTAGCCCTATAAGTAGTGCTCTCCAAAATGCGAAGGTAAATTTTACATCTCTATCTGATATAACTACCTTAGGAATACCATGCAACCAGAACACCTCTTTCATAAAAATGTCAACAATTTGAACTGTCTTGAAGGTAGATTGTACTGGAATGAAATGAGCTATTTTACTGAGTTTATCCACTACTACCATGATCGAGTCATTGTGCCTCTTAGATCTGGGTAATCCAGTGATGAATTCAAGTGTAATGACCTCCCACTTCCACTCTGGTATAGGTATTGGTTGAAGAAGACTAGCAGGGTGTTGATGTTCAACTTTAACTTGCTGACATTCTATACATTTAGTCAAATATTATGTGATATCCCTACGCATTCCAGGCCAAAAATAATCCTTTTTAATGGCTGAAAACATTTTTTGATATCTGGGATGGGCATTGTAAGGACTCTTGTGAAATTCATCCAGAATCAATTACCTAACAGAAATATGATTAGGGACATAGATTGTTTTTCGAAAATTTAACAACTAATCTTTATTTATATCATAATATGACTATTTTTCCTAGATGTTAGCTTTCTGAGCTTGCTGCAATAAAAATTTATATTAAGGATCCTGTTGGGCAACTTCTTTAATTTTCTCCAGAAACTTAAATTAAATTTGATTATAATACAGTTCATAAACACAATGTATTCTTCTGCTTAATGCATTTGCAACTCGATTTTCTTTTCCTTTTAAATGCTTGATGTCAAATTCAAATTCACTAAGGAAGGCATTCCACCTTGCTTGATGGGCATTTAGATTGGGTTGTTTGAAATGACTTGTCAGACTATTATGCTATGTCATTAACAAAAATATTTTACCTAGGAGATAGTGCCTCCACACCTTTAGTACATCAACTATCACGGTTAATTCGAAATCATATGTGGAGTATCTGTGCTCATGCTCCTTTAACTTTCGTGACTCACATGCAATCAACTTCCCATCTTGCATTAGTACTACCCCCACCCCTTATTGACATGCATCTGTGTAGACCACAAATTTCTTATTTGGGTAAGTAATCTTTAGCATAGGGGTAGTAGTTAGTAGATATTTTAATTGTTCAAAACTTTGCTGACATTCATTGGTCCACTTAAATTTTTTCCATTTCTTCTATAAGGGGGTGATGGGGTACGCAATCTGAGAGAATCTCTCTATAAAATGACAGTAATGCCCTACTAAACCCATAAAAGATCATATATCAGCTACAATTTTGGGCACCGACCACTCCATAATGGTCTTAGTCTTCTCAGGGTTAACCACTATTCTTTCTATTGAAATGGCATGCCCTAAGTACTGAATCTGATTTTATAAAAATCACATTTACTAAATTTTTCATACAACTAATGATCTCATAACATTTGGAGTACTATTCATAGGTTCTTCTTATGTTCTTCTAGAGTTTTTGAGTAAACAAATATAGCATCTATAAGAATCAATAGGAATTTATCCAAGAAAGGATGGAAGCTGCCATGCATCAAAATCATAAATGTCGCAAGTGCATTAGTCAGTCCAAATGGTAGGACTATAAATTTGTAGTGCCCATATTGGGCCGTAAAGGCCATCTTACAAATTCTCTCATATTTCACCTAAATATAATGGCATCCTAGTCGTAAATCAATGTTAGAGAAAACAGTTTCACCTTTGACTTGGTCAAACAAATTGTCAATCTGAGGCAAAGGGTATTTATTCTTAATAGTTAATTTATTAATTTGTCTGTAATCAATTCACAACCACATTGTGCCATCCTTCTTCCTTACAATTAACATCGGAGCTCCCCAGTGAGATACACTGGGATGAATATATCCCTTATCAAGAAACCCCTGGAGTTGCATCTTAAGCTCGGTCAACCCGAGTACACTCATGCAGTAAGGAGCTTTGGATACTGGTGCTGCTCCAGGAATTAATTCTATGGTGAAATCAATATTGCGTTTTGGAGGTAGCCCTGGTATATTTTTAGGAAACACATTAGTAAATTCCTGAACTATTGGTATGTTTTCCAAAGTGGTGGTGTTATCTTTAGAATTAGAATACCCAACTTGGACCGCATAAATCACACAAACTTTTCTCATGCACTTGCCCAATTGAGGGGTAGTAATGGGCCATAACTTCATGGGTTTCCTAACTCCCTGGATCTTCTACTGAGAGTCGTCTTCAATAATATAACTAATGGAATTCTCCTTACAGTTCATGATAGACCAATTTCCCTCCAACCAATCCATCCCAAGTAGCAAATCATATGATCCTAAAGGAAAAATGTTCAATTCTGAATTTATGTGCTGACCCCCTACCTCAATGGGACAACTGGGCACCTTGGATTTTACCCTCCTCTTCACCCCTATAGCAAGTTGGACTAGTTAGGGGTTTCTAAATTTATAAGTTTAAAAACAAAAAATTTCCACTACTTTGGGGCTGACATAACTTAAGCTTGCACCCAAATCTACTAAAATAGACACAGATTGATTAATTAAATTACCTTCCAATTCTATCATAGTAAGTTGGTAATCGGCTTGGTGGTCTTCCAATGCAACATTAATCCTGGGTATACTCCTTGCCACCTCCCCGACGGTATATGCTTCTTGTACATTGAAAACTTGTTCAGATCTGACGCGGTGGGGACAATTCTTGTAATAGCGGGGTTCTCCACAGCCCCAAGATTGGAAAGGAGGCTTTTGTACTTGGCTGGGCTCCCCCTTGCTGGATGCTTCAATAAGCTTAGTTTCTTTTTTCCATCTGGGTTTTTGCGGATTCCTTCCAGGCTATTTACTTGATTGATTTCTTTGTACATTCTTAAAATTGGAAGATTTAGTGCCTCTGAAATTCCGAGAATTATTCAGCCCCTTCCTGTGAGATAAACTCTTGCCAACATCTCCTTTTTGCTTCATCTATTTGTAACACATTTGATATTTTCATATTTCTTCGTCCATGGTTTTAGGATTATCAAATTCTATTCTTTCCTTCATAAATGCAATCAGACTACTCAGGAAGCATTGTACTTTTGATTTTTCCTCTCGGATATATGGCACATATCTTAATAAGGAAATAAACTTGGTCACATACTCATCCATAATTAGTTGTCCCAACTTCAAAAAATGGAATTTTTTAACTTTCTCATCATAGAATCGCTCCATCAGATATTTGTTTTTAAAGTGTTTTTGAAATTCATCCCATGTTACATCTTGCTCCTACATCCCTTACACTTATCTTTACCTCTTCCCACCATAAGATGGCTTTCCCTTGAAGCTAATAAATGACCAATATGGCCTTAAGATTACTATCATATTCATAAACTTGAAAATATTTATTCATATTGATGAGCCAAGCTTCTGCAGCCTCCTCTACTTCACCATCAAAGGTTGGGGGTTTGATCTTTCTGAATTCCCCCGACAATTCTAGTTTTTGTTTCTTTGTTTTCCTTTGATCTGAGACATTTCTTGACTCCTCTTCATGATCAATTCTATTTCCTTCAATTCTCTAGGTATGACTCCCCTCTGGAGTATCCTCAGTTTGATGTTAATGTTCTTCTTCATCTCTACTTCTATGCTCAGGACTAGGTTGAGAGGTTCAATGGTTTTGTTTTTCTGAGAGGATTTTTAGGATCCTCTCATGTTCATGCATCGGTATTTTATTGTATATTCTTAATCAAACCATTTCATCTTGCAATTGTTGAACAATTTCGAGTAGCATATTTGTTTGGTGTCATTGTTCTGCACCCAGCTACACCCACATTCTGAATTTGTTTCTGGGTTTGGCATAGAACATGCTCTACTTGTTGATCTTGATGGAAACTTCCCTCCAACCCCTCTCCTCATTGTGATCTATTTACATGCTCACTCTCTACCTCCGTGCACATTTAAATACATGTATCATCACTACCATTTCCTGACCAGGCCACAATATTGAAATTGTGGCTCTGATACCACTTGTAACAAGTCTAACCATCAATACATAAATTACTCGAATACAAAAATAAATAAATAAATTGTGACCTACATAATAGTCAGTCTTTTATTTCATTATATTGGCATACATTATATTTACCAAGAGGCATATAAATCTTTTAGTTCAGAGTTAAATGGAGGGCACACTAGCGCTCTTTCCCATGTGGACTGTTACAAATTACTTAAATTTCACACCATGGTGCATACACAAAGATTGAAAGTTTTTATTGCTAATTTATTATTCCAGTATGAGTTTGTATGGCACCAATAACAGGGGACACTTTGGCTTATGTCCACCACCCATCTATAGGGTTTCCAAATCCACATGATGGCTCTCGGGTTTAGAATGAGGTAACCACTTTCACCCCTAGCCTGGATTTCATTCATCATTTTGCACCTTTTCCCTTAGAATTCCTACTCCGCAACTTTTCTTCGGGCTAAACCTATGCATCCCCGAGCACCACATCCACCTACAGGCAAGTAGAGCTTTACAAACACTATATTTATTGAGAAAGTTTGCTATGATGTTGTTCATTGGCTAATATCTCCTGATTTTACAGGGTTTCAATCTAATTTCCGATGATGGCATCCCTTCTTCCGGCAGGAACTGGAATTGGCCATGCAAGACCTTCCTATAGTACATTTTTAATGAAAATTCTTTAGTTATTACTTCATTTGTGGTTCTTGGTTACAGATTCATTCTGATACTATAGCCTTCCAAGTTTTGATGGCGAGCTGTTGGTATACCTTCTTTTTCTTAGGTAAAAATTCAGATTGTTTATTTGTAACTGTAACTATTTAAGATTTTGTATTAGGGTTTGTCTGGTACTTGTCTTGTTGAATAGTTATGTGCATTATTACTGCTCTAGGGAAACGACTGTGATACTAAACATATTATATACCATCTTCCAACAAGAACAAGAATTGGTCGCACAAGGCCTTCCTATGGTACATTTTTTGTGAAAATTCTTTAGTTATTACTTCATTTACGGTTCTCGGTTACATGGTCATTCTGATACCATAGCCTTCCAAGTTTCGATGGTGAGTTGTTGGTATACCTTTTTTTTCTCAGGTAAACTCATGATGTTTATTTGTAACTGTAACTATTTAAGATTTTGTATTAGGGTTTGACTGGTACTTGTCTTGTTAAATAGGTATGTGCATTATTACTACTCTAGGGCAACAAATGTGACATTAAACATATTCTAACAATCACTTCCTTTTTGTTTCCACGTTTTTACCTTTCCATCTTCTATATGGTACAAGGGTTTATACCTTTTTCGTTTCGAGTTTGCCTGAAAAAAGGGTACTGAGACCCATTCTTTACTCGATTACTCTAGAATGTAACACAATGGCTCCCTCTGAATTTTTTTGATTGTTTTTACTGATATTTCTTTTGGAAAGACTATGTAAAATTGAAACTCCATAGGAGGCCGAACTTTCTGTTTCTTCCTGACTGTATACAATGATATTTTTTTTAATTAAATTCTCCATTTGATTATGGTTATATGTATTTATTTAACATTTATACCTATTATGGGGTTGTCGGTTTATGAATACTGTAACATTCGTTTTGATTCTCAGCATTGATTTTCATTTTCGAGTTTGTTTTAAAGAAGAAAATAAAAGGTTATTTGTAGGGTGGAATCTTTGTAGGATTCCTCTTCGACCCTCACAGTCCTACACAGAATTTGCTGGCAAGGGACTGTTTGACCCCTCATGCTCGACCCAAGATAAAACTAACCTAACCCATTATTCCTAGTTCTCAATTTGGCCTTGAGTACCTAATTTTTTTGTGGGAAAAACTAATATATCTTTCCATTCTCTGCATATGTTTTCCACCAAAAGAAACACAATTGAGTCTTGTGCAATATTTGCTAACTTGTTAATAAAAAATATTGTAACAAAGTTTTCCCTTTTCATTGAAACATTGGACAGGCTTCGCGCATGGTAATTTCATTAGTAGAGGCATTCTTTTGTTTTTTCCTTCGGTTTGTAGAATTAAAAAAAAAGGGATGGTTGTCATTGTTTTCTTTTATAACAAGAATATATGTATATCTAAAAGGTTTTGCATCATATAATTTGTTCAATTTTTAGTGTTACAAATGTATGTATTCTCCTATGATTCTTGGGTTATAATTCCGAAATTGATTTGTCTGTTATATTTCCAAGGAAAGTATACACATTCGTTTCATATTCTTTGTATTATTAACCCATTGTTCATTGTGCTTGCCGACCATTACTTGGCCTAGGTTAACTAGGACCGCTTCATGACCCAGGTGGTGTTTTCCCATAAATAAGTTGGGTCCAGAATGCCTCTCAACGAGTTTGAACTTGTAGACCTAGGAGCTCAACTAGTTCCCCATTATCTGTTATAAGTCCTTTGGTATTTTCTTTTCCTGTTCAGTCCACACCTGAAACATATTTCTACCCTGAAATTTCTGGTTATGGTTGTAGTATACAGAGGTTAATTATCACACTTTTTTTCTTAAGAAGAACAATTCCTTTGTCTTATACAATCCTGCCTATCTTTCTTTCTACAAAATAAACACACAAATTTTCTCTTTCTCATACAAAAAGTAAAACACAAAAGTCTCTTCTTTTTGTTTATACAGGAGGAAAGAATTTAACCAGTTCTCAGAAAATTAATAGGTATACTTATCTTCTCAATATATTAGATTAATTATCAACAAGAAAGTCTCTCCAGCCAGCAGCAAAGCTGGAAATTACGTCCAACCTCTCCCCCTAGCCTTTTCCACACCTGACAATTTGGAATTTTAAATTCCAATTCTTAAGGTAACCTGTACTTGGGCCTCAAGACTAATCCATTCCAGTTCAGTATTGTACACTCATGAATCAGTCTGAGGATTCCATTGACTCTACGTACAACTCAAGAATACCTCTATTCAACAACATTCTGTTTTCTAAATTGCATCTCTCTTTCCACATATCCTCTAGCCTATAGCTATCCTTGGTTTTTTCCACTGAGCTCTAAGGCTTTTGGTCCCCCTCTAGGAAAAATGAAAGATTGATAATTGATTCTAACTGTTCAGGAATTCAAGATTTAATTTTTCCTTTTATTAACTATTCTTGGTTCACAACCATAACTTCTACACATCATATCATTGCATTATTTAATTTTTATCCACTTATCCTAATGTAAAGTTTTCTTATCATGCCTTATCAACAATTATAAATAACTGAGTTATTCAAAGTAAAAATAATTAACTGTGAGAAACTACTCATAGCATCAGGGTGGTACAAATTTATTGTTTTGTAATGTCTATTTAGATAAATATTGCCCGATGTTTTCAGTGATTTTCATTATATATGAACTGATTTATGAAGAATATTATATTTCATTAATTATGTCGTGGAGTTTTGGTTTGTGAAAAGTAATCTTTAGAGTCGTAGAATTTTTTTTAGATAAAAATGTCTCAATTTTTTCATTATTTACAAATTCATAAACTCGAGTTTTTTTGGGTTTTTTAAAGATCAATTGGAATGTTTTCATGAAACTTAAAATTATGGTAATTTTATAATATTTTTCATTATTTACAAAATGTATTTCCTGATATAAATTTAGAGAAAGAAGGAAAATCTACCAAAGAGGAGGAGGTGGGTAGAAAACAATGAAAAAGGTAAATTTCAGCCCGACGAATTTGATCTTGATAATGGCTAGGAAATTAGAGAGGGAGATGCAATTAATGAAAGAGTTTTAAAAGTAGTGGCTTAATTATGTTATAGAGTTTTAGTTTTATTATTATTTAATGTTAAAGTAAATTAGTATTTAAATACATACATTTATTGGCCATCTGTTACAAAAGTACACAATTAGTATGACTAGCAATTGCCCCAAAAGGTGCAAAGACAGGCCAACATGTTTTTTAAATTGGAAATATGGTATAAGGAAATAATTTGTAGATATGTATGCTATATGTATTGGCAAATTTAAATTTTATATACATATTTTAGTTTTATGGCAAAATCCTAAGACTGAAAACCAGAATGGAATCTGACTGTGAGAATGGAATGCATTTTTTTGTGAGGTTCCACACACATATATTGAATGGAATATGAAAATAAGAATGGAATGCAATCTTTTTTTTGAGGTGCCCCACACACACATATATTAAACATACATTAAAGTGCATATATGTTAATATAAATAATATTAGTTAATCATATTTCTTAATTTTTTGGTGATGATATTCAAATGTTGAAAACTTTGTCTTTATTATTTTTTTAATTTAATTAAGTTATTTTTAAGCTAAATGATAATTACTAGCTGCTATGTAGCCCTTTTTATTTTTAATTCTTTTTATAATTCATGTGGTGTATTCATTTGTTTTTTAGTAATCTAATTTCTTATTTGTTTGTTTGTTTTTTTGTTTGTTGTTGTTGTTTTTTTTTTTTTTAATTTAATGTATTTTTTTTTAATATTATGGATAAAGTTTGTGTTTGTATCTAGTTCTTGGGAGCTGATTTAAAGGATTAGTTGTGTCACATATTCCACAAAATTTGTCTTTAAACATGTATTGCCTTGAGAGTATATTAGGCATGCTTAATCTTCAGTTTTGTTTTGAAATTCTTAAATTCTCTGCATTAGTTAGACTCATTTTTTTATGGATTTTCTTATAGATAAGGATCACCTAAGTCGAGCACCCCTATAGAAATACTTTGTACATGTTCAGGTCTACAGTCATACTTGGAGATTTCTAGAGTTATCAACAGTTGTTGAATGGTGCATGTTGAAATTTGTAAGGCTAAATCCCGTGAAAACAATCTCAACCCAGCTGCACTAAAAGATGAATGAACTATCTAAATCAGATTGAGAATTGCATGGATAGGAGTTGCATATCATCACCTCACAAGCACGCACTTCATTCTAATTCAGGTTCGATTTATTTGTTATTCCGGGGAGTTTAGTGTTGTTGTTTGAAGTGATAGTTTGTATGGTTATAAATAAGATGGGTGCTCTTTTGTGGGAAAGAATTGACATCTTAGGCATTGATTCGATGGTATTTAGAGTATTTGTATTTTTGTTTGTTTTCATTCAAGGAGGTGCTGAGTATTACATGTTTTCCTTCCAATAAGATTTTAGTGCCCATGCTTTGCCATAAAATTGTAGAGTTGAATTCTTCAGCGTAAGGCATGAAATCTCATGACAGCAAACCCATTAGTCTTCTACAATGTAAAACCACAAAGGGGCTATAAAATAGTAAAGACTAAATATATGATCCAATTCACTGAAGTGTACGAGATGTGTAATACAAACATAAATTAGACGAATATTCCAGTTGCAAAAAATAACTGATATGCTCCCACAATCAACAGGTAATAGATAAAGAGACATGCAAATATTTGAATGTCTACATAATACTAAGCATGCCTTATAACTTTATTCATTAATTAGATGCAAATATTCTAGTGGAGATATAATGGTTCAGTGATGAAGAAACTAGCATGTCAATGTCAGATCACCCACCAGGATTTAATTTCCCCGGAGACATGAATAAGCAGTTAGGGTCAAGTGCAAGATGGGGTGAGTTTTATGGAGGAGTAATTGGTTAGAAAAGGGGTGTAATTCAGAGGGATGTAATTGGGGAACACCTTGTCACCGAGAACCATGAGGCTTTTCTAGTTTTCTTCGTCGAATCGGTGGCTCTGAAGGCAATACGCAAATATATCTTTGCCAATGTGTTCACTAAGCTGGGAAGGCATAGACAGAGCTCCTCTGCCAAATCCTACAATACCAGAAGGTTGTTGAGATAAAACTATTGAACATCCCACTACAAAATTTGTTATTTCTCGTGCCCCTTTTCCATTTTGCAATCGTAAATTCAAAGTCTTTGTCAGGAGAAGCCCCGTGGTACTTCCCCTGCCATCTTGAGTCCCATTTGTCGGGCAAATATCAAAGCAATTTTTGAGGCTTCCTGTGCACATCTGACACACAGAGTGACATACAAGATCTGTGTTGTGCCCAAAAAGGGTTTCAAAGTTTGGATCAACACAGGTGAGGAGAATTCATCATCCTTGGAAAGAAAACTCCATTGGAGGTGTTGTCCGTAGGACAATTGATACAAGTGTAATCTATTGTGCACAACACCCACACCAGATTGCTACACATGTCCTTGATCAGTGACAAATCCTATGCTAGAGTTCCCAAGGAGAATTTGATTGAATAACCCCTGAATCTGCGAGCGTAATGAAACTCCCGACACTTTCCTTTCCCTTGGTCATCTTGCCATGGCCACGATTCACCTCGAGCTTCAACGCTCGAGCTCGATCCTTGGTGGCTTCCACCATCCTGGCGAGTTTCTCGTATCCTTTGTCCAGGTTCGAAGCCCGGACATCCTCCTGCACGAATCCTGCATGCAGAGACTCTTCATCTTCATTTTTGTGAAGTGTGATGGCTATTCCATCATCCCCTTTACACAATGATCCAAAGGATTGGTTAATCAATAAAAACAGGAGGAACAAGACACGAATGTTAACACCAAAAGGATTGATTTGCAGAAAAGAGAGAGAGAGTAGGAGTCGGCAGAATTAATAGTATCCGCTTTCAAAGCTTTTGTCTCTTCACCGCCATTATTATTCCAACATTCAGTAATCACCCATGCTTCCAAGTCCATGGCCTGATCCAAGTCAAAAGCCCATTAATAAATTGCATTACGACATAGTGGGTGTGAAAAGGATAGTCTTGGATTTCCAAATCAATCTGCTTGGCTTCTCACGCCACAACGAAAACGCCCATAAAAACTGAAAGGCTCAGGAAAAATCTTGTCCAACCCACTTATTCTTTAAAAAAAATACATCAATCACCGACAAATGACCAGATGCTTACTGAAACTAAGAACATGACAAATAATTTAAATAGGCAAGGAGCAAGAACTTTAATTCATTTGAGTTGGATGAATACATGTGGATATATAAGTTGGATGAATACATGTGGATATTATCTATACAACAATTGGATATTACTGTACAAAAATAAAAGCGTCCCTCACTTCTCTTCCACTAAGTTTGGAAAACTAGAGCCTGAATACCATGTCATCCAAACGTATTGGAATACATCGATTCTGCCATGACCATGACCATGTCCCTTGTGCATGACAAGTCTTCATCTTGGAGTCCTATTTTTAGCAGGCGTTATTCATCGCAACAACTTGGAGTCCTATTTTTATCCAGCGTTATTCAGTACAACAACCAAGAAAGAGGGTGTCCCCCTCTCGCTCTTCAAAGGCCCATATCTATGCTCCACATTTCCTAGACTTTAACCATGAATGGGGTGAATTCATTTCTCTTCTAGATATGGAGTGAAGCATGGATGCTCAAATTAGAGAGAATAACCAGGATGTTGGGATTGGCGGCTTTGGCTACAGTCGCACACCATAAAGCTCTGACGCAAGAATTTAAGTGGATTCTACTGGAACTCCGGTCTAAAAAATGGTGCGCACACATGTCAAGCAGAGAGCAGAAAATGGTGAATACTTCCTAAAGGTGGTTTAGAAGGAAGTATCCCATATTGATGAAGGATCCTTCGATGGCGACGATTCAGTGATTGGGGCGACGTTGGGAGCGAAGGCGGGAAAAATTAATAGGGTTTCAGAGTTGCTGTGAAGGTAGCATTCCATGGAGGGGCGCAGAGGAGGGATCTCCACTCCCTCCTTCAAGCAAGCCTTGATCAGCAAAGGAAAAAAACCCGTGGAAAATGACAGAGGACCTTCAATGGGAAGGAATAAGAATAGTGAAGAGGAACAAATGGACAGGAATCCAAGGAGAAAAGTTATATTAAAGAGAATGAGGAAGAAGACAAGGAACAGGGAACAAAAATCAAAGCACACATGGGCCCATGTAAGCCCAAAGTTGCAGTAACTCCCAGAGTCACATTAAATGAGCCTGCTTTGCAGGAGCACAGGGAATATATGCAAACCTATGCAATCATATGCAAATTCATGGGTTTATGGCCCACTGAAAAAGCCTTACAAATATGGATAAGATACCACTGGAAACCAAAAGGAAACATTGACCTACACCTAGGTTCAAAGGGATTCTTTACTGTGGTTTTTTCGAATATCGAAGACAAGGACAGAGTTTTTGAAGGAGGGCCATACTTCTTTGCTGCTGCAGGTCTCTATATGCGACCTTGGATCATGAATTTTGTCCCAGAATGTGAGACCTTTACTTTAGTCCTAGTTTGGGTAAGGCTCTATTCTCTTCCGCTTGATTATTGGCAAACAGAATCATTAACAACCATAGGAAATAAGCTAGGTCGGTTTGTTAAAGCTTCTGAAGCCACTAGGAGGGGAAAGTATACTTCCTTTGCTCGGATCTGTGTGGAGATGGATCTCTCTGGAGCTCTTCCAGATGAGATAATCTTGGAAGTTCATGATGAAGAATGGGTTCAAACCATAGACTACGAACATATTCCGTTCAAATGCCGCAAATGTCATGAACATGGACACCTGTTCAGGGATTGCCCTCTCACCAAAATAGAGAATAAGAGTAAAGCTAATGCTATGAAAGACTCCGAAGGCTTTCACAAAATGGCATACAAAGGAAAAGGAAACAAGAAGGGAACAAAAGCACAGAAATCTGAAGGACAACAAACCAGCCAGAACAGGTTCCGAGTCTTGGAAGTGGAAGAAGAAGATAACACAGCAGACCAGACGAAAGGGGAAGAATTAATGGAAGAAAAGAAAGTAGAGGACAAGGAACAAACACCAGATAAGATTCTGCAGACAGAAGCGATGGTGAGCGATGCTGAAACAGAAATGGATCAGGAGATGACCCCTAGTGAGATGGAAATGGAAGACCAAGAACTACAGGAAATTCTTGAGAAAGAGAATCTTGACTTGGAAGATTTCTTGATTCAAGGAACTAAAGAAGGGATAGACTCTTTACCTCCAGAGGAGTTCAACAAAGTCCAACAGCTATATTTATGGAAAACCAAAAACAAAGGACCAGAGAGGCAAAGGAACAAGGAAAAGCAGAGCAATGAGGGGGTAAAAATGGTAAGACCCATACCTATATTAGCACCCAGAAACCCAGGAAAAAGAAGAGGCAGGAAAAAGCAGAACGAGCTATTAATGGAATGTGGAAAGCTAATGATAGACTCAGGTAAGATGAAAGATCTAACCAGCTACTCCTTCACTAATCTTTAATAATGAAGTTTACTTCTTGGAATATTAGAGGTCTTGGTAGTAAAAGGAAACAAAGACTGATTAGTAACAAAATGAAACAAATAGCTCCGAATGTGATCTTCATTCAGGAAACCAAATGTTCCATTCATAAATTAAAAGAGATTCACAACAAGTGGCTCAATAACTATGAGTTTCTGGAAGTCAAAGCGGAGAATATAGCAGGAGGTATTCTCACCCTTTGGAATCTTAAGAAAATAGAAATTTTAGATGCTGAAGCATCTCAAGATTATCTCTCGGTGGTCATCTAGCCTGTCGGAGATAAGGAAACTTATCTAATCACTAATGCGTATGAACCCCAAAGATTGGAAAGAAAACAAAAGTTTCTTGATTCTCTGGAAGAGCTAAGGGATAGACATGCAGGTAAGCCTTGGATATTGGGAGGAGATTTTAATATGATTAAATCGCTTTCAGAGAAAAAAGGTGGAACTAGAATTCAAAGTCAAGACTCTCTGAGGTTTCAGTCTTTCACAGACATCATGAAGTTAGTGGACATTACAACCAGTAATGGAATTTTTACTTGGAACAACAAAAGAGGAGGAGAGTCTCAGGTGGCTTCAAAACTGGACAGATTCATGATATCTAAGGATCTTATGCTCAATAATAAGGAAATCTCAGCAAGAATCCTACCCTTTGGAGGATCTGACCACTGGCCGATTTATCTGGAGGTGCAGAGTATTGGTACTCCAAGAAATAGACCTTTTCACTTTGAAAACATCTGGCTCTCTCATCCAGATTTCAATAGTAATATTGCTAAATGGTGGGCAGAAGATTTGAATATCCAAGGCACCAATATGTTCCTTCTTCAAAAAAGACTAAAACACATTAAGCTTAAGCTCAAGGAATGGAACAAGAAGGAACATGGCAACATTTTTGCAGCCAAAAAAGCAGTAGAAGGAAAAATGCAAGAACTCAACCAAGCCCTTATCATAGATGGCTTTGATGAAATCAGGAATGAGCAGGTCACCAAATACCATCAAGAATGGGAGGAATTGTGCAAACAAGAGGAAATATTTTAGAGGAAAAAATCAAGGGTTCAATGGCTCAAAGAGGGAGAAAGAAATACTAGCTTCTTCCATACATCCAAAATGGTGAACAGAGTTCATAACAGAATTTCAGTAATCAAGGATGAAGGAGGTATTCTTCACAACTCTCATGCTGAAATTGAAAAAGCTCTAGTCAAGCACTTTCAAGGCATTGCCAAAGAAACTTATTATAACAGAGAACTCCATCAGAAACTTCACAAGACACATTCCTACGCTGGTGTCCAATGAGGACAATTTCAACCTCAACACGCTAGTAACCGAAGAGGAAGTCAGCGAGGTGCTCAAAGAGATGCAAAATGGTAAAGCACCAGGCCCACATGGTTTCAATGTTGATTTCTTCAAAGCCTGATGGAGCATTGTTAAAAATGATATTTTAAATGTGGTAGAAGACTCCAGGATGAATAAAACTATTCTGAAAGCTCTGAACACTTATTTCATTGCTCTTATCGCCAAGCAAGAGACTGCTCAGAGTCTGAACAAGTTTAGACCAATAGCTTTATGTAATGTGGTCTACAAGATAATATTAAAAGTGGTGGCGAATAGACTAAAACCTCTCCTTCCATCTCTGGTTTCTATGGAACAAGTCGATTATGTGGAAGGAAGGAAAATTCTCAGCAATATTATTCAAGCTCACGAGGTGGTTCATTCTCTGACTATCAACCGAAAGGCTGGTATGATCATGCAATTGGACATTGCTAAAGCCTATGATAAACTAAGTTGGAACTATATCAGGAAAATGCTTATTGCCTTTGGGTTTGATCACAACTGGGTAAGATGGATCATGGCCCTAGTTACTTCCTCAAGTTTCTCTATTCTGGTCAATGGCTCTCCCTCTGAAACATTTCTTCCCTCAAGAGGCCTCAGATAGGGGGACCCACTCTCTCCTTTCCTTTTCATCCTTATGATGGAAGGACTGGGTCAATCTATCAATCATGCCAAAGAAGTTGGAAAGATCAAAGGTCTCCAACTTACTGACAGGGGCCAAGCGTGGACGCATCAATAGTTTGTGGATGACACGATGCTGCAACGAATCCCTACCATCAAAGAAGCTCATGCATTCAAACAGATTCTAAATGAATTTTCCAAGGCTTCAGGTATGGAAGTTAATCTCACCAAATCCAAGATCTTTTTCTTTAATACTAATATTGCCATTCAAAAGAACATTGCCAAAATTCTGGGCTTTCAAAGAGATTCTCTTCCCTCTAAATATTTGGGGATACCCCTTACTTCTAAGCCGCTACACAAAAGCATCTGGGAGCCAATTATTAACAAAATGCAAGACAAAATCAGAAAATGGACGTTTAGATCCTTAAACCTAGCAAGCAGACTAGTTCTCACAAAGGTGGTTCTACAAGCAATCCCAGCTTTTATGCTTTCGGTTCTCCCAGCTCCCAAAGGAGTTCTGCAGCTTATTAGAAGCATTCAAAGAAACTTCCTTTGGGGAAAGGGGGAAGCAAAGAAAAAATGGGCCTTGGTAGCTTGGGAAAAAATTTGCAAACCCAGAAATTATGGAGGACTAGGATTAGATGATCCTGAAATTCTAAGCAAAGCTTTAGGGGCTAAATTATGGTGGTGCTGGCTAAAAGAACCAAAGGCTCAATGGGCTACAATCTGGAAAGAAAAATATGCCAGTTCATGGCCTAGTGAGGATCATATAAGAATGGATGGTAATATCAAGGGATCACACATATGGAATGGCTTCTAGTTCAACAGAATGGCTTCTGGGAAATTAGAGAGGGAAACTTAGCTCTGTTTTGGGAGGACAGATGGCAACAGGAACCCATTCTATTAAAAGAAGAATTAAAGGAACTGAAGGCAGAGATAGACGCTAAAGGATTAATCAAAGTCAAGGATTTTTGGGATCGAACCAACAATGCAGGAAAGTGGAGACAATGGAGGAATTTAGATCTTAGAGATGACAACACCTTAAAAGTCAAATCTGATCTAATAATGCAAGAGTTAGAGAGAAGGAAAATTTTAGCTTCTGAAGGGAATGACCAGCTAAGATGGGGCAATAACAACGAGGGTGCCTACAATCTTAAGGAGGAAAAAACAATTCTCCTTGGTTTGGCTTACCAGGCTTCGGATAAAGCTTGGCAAAGACTTTGGAGAAAATAAGGGTGGATGAAAATTAAACTCTTCACATGGCTAGTGCAACAAAGGAAAATTTTGACTTGGGACAATATTAGGAAAAGAGGTATTCTGGGGCCCTCCAGGTGCCAGCTTTGTGAAATGCAAGAGGAAACAATGGAGCATATCCTCAACAACTGCTCCTTTCCCTCCAAGCTGTGGGATTCTTTTGCCTCCATATTCCAGCAGTCGGACAGAGACCTTGGAAGCATCACCAACACCCTAAACAATTGGAGAAGCAATTTCACAAATAACGAAGTTCTTAGCATTGCCTGGGCTTTAACTCCAGGCTTCATAATCTGGAACACTTGGAAAGAAAGGAATAACAAGATATTCAAGGAGGAGAAAAAACCGCCCTTGTACCTTCATAATCAGATCCTAAAACAACTACAGGAGACTGTAAGCTCCATTGTCCAGAATTTTCCTGTGAATCCTCCCTTGGCTTCTGAGTGGAGGATTCTTTGCCAGCTTGGTCTACAAAGGTTGATTCCTCAAAGCCTGGGAGGGAAGAATCTTTTCAAAGACTCAGAGCTTGAATTTTGGCAGCCTCCTCCCAAAGGATTTTTAAAGTTCAACATTGACGGAGCCTCAAAGGGCAACCTGGGTTCTGCGGGTCATGGCGGAGTTCTTAGGGATGAAAAAGGGAATATCTTGTTTATTTTCCATGGCCATCTTGGAAAATACACCAACAATGTGGCAGAAATTATGGCTATGGAACATTGTTTAGAATACTTGCTTTTAGATAATCGACACAATGTGATTGTAGAAGCGGATTTTGAGTTAATCATAAACTCAGTCAAGAAGATCAGCTAGGGTACTGCTCTGGAAAAAGTCTCTAAGAACTGGAGGCTCAATCGGATCTTTCAAAAGATCCATAACCACCTTCAACGCCTCTGTACCATCACCTTCAAACATGTTCGAAGGACGGCCAACAAGCTAGCGGACCTCTTGGCCAATCAAGGAGTGAATTGCGCAGAGGAAAAGTTTGCAACAAATTGGCAAGAGCTAACTGGTTTGGTTCTTAAGGCGAAATGCCATGATAAAGCTGAAGAATATAGGTTGATGTTCAGAAATAGGACCCTGGAAGGTAATACTGACAACCCAGAAGTGACATGAGTAGAGAAATGGACTCTCTAAGTTTTACAGGGTTTAGCATGCTTTGGAGGTCTATTGGTCGCAGAAGCAAGTTCACGCAAAGCCTCTATGATGACAAAGTGGGTAGCTCTTCTATAAGGGTTTTAGACAGACCAACCAAGGCCTCTTCTCACATTATCTCTGGCAATCTGGTTTGGCGTGTGGATGGGAGCAGAGGCCTCTTGACGCCCCCGACTTTCCAGTTTCCAGTTTCCCGGGTGGTTTTCGCTAGCCCCGCGAGTGGTAAGCGGTATCTTCCTCTTCGCAGCGATCACAATCAATGATGGACGCATGGTAGCAGGACAGTTTGAAAAACCGCCGTGATCGCACGTTAAATGGCGGCATTTACGGTTCAGCGATATCCATCTCCGCCGTTGGATCTGCCGATGAAGATCTACGGTCGCTTTTCATCGGGCTTGTTTGTGGGGCCTTGGTGTTTAGGGCGGACCGTCGGGTTATTTTAAAGTTTTGCTTTTTTAGATTTCTGTTACGAGAACCGGGTCGGTTTATTTTTAACTGAGCACTTTAGGTGGCTCTTTTCCCGAGTTTGTAATCCTTTGGTTTTGGTTGATTTTTTTTTCTCCGTACCATTGGTTGACTTCACCATGGTTTGGGGCCCACTTTGTTCATGGGGGTGTGTAAAATATGTAAATCAGTTTTGAATTAATGAAAGGATCGTCTCTTGCACTAGCAAAAAAAAAAGAGAGCAGAAAATGGCAGTAAAAGTCTTTGTCCAGATGTCAAGCAAACATGAGAAGTGTAGACAAAAATTAGAGATACATTGATTCAAAATAAAGGCCTATCAGCCTAATGAAGTAGAAAGTATCAAATATGAGGCGTATTTAAATATTTATACATAAGATATGTAGAATAATCAAAGTTTGATAAAAAATATTAGAGGGTTGAAACAACGAACAATGTAGTTATAAAATAATTTAATATAAATATATTCCTAATAGGATTTATTGATTAATTATGACTTATAATCCATTGTGTATGTTGATCCATAACATACCATAATTATAGTTGGAGAGTGGTTATTGATTAAAATCTATTAATTAATGAAATTTATCATCGATGTTTAACCACAAATAGTTAGTTGTACACAAAGGCAAAGTTTCAGTGCTACAATGATAAGGTTTGAGATTTTCTATTGACATTAATAAACCACACGCCTCACCCACCCATAATGGTAGATAAAGGTGTTTTGTAGTAGAATTAGGTATAAGGAAAAAATATGATAATTGTTTTCCAAATTTTAATGTCTAGAGTTTGAAGAATTTTCCTTTTTCTAAATAAAGTGTAAGTATTATAAATAGTTCATATATTATAAAGAAAATTAGTTTTTTAATTAGAATATAAATTAAATACATGTTTAAAAAACTGGTTGGAACCGCTCTTATAGTCCCAACTTGGAACTAAGGATGGGTGTGAAATTTTAAATTATAATTATATATAATGGTAATGTGTAAGGTCCCACGTTACCAACCATCAACAATATAGAGAAGTAGAAGTCACATTAATCACTAATACTTAATTTTTTGTTGTTGTAACATTACTAACTTATTTATCATGTAATCATGTTCCTTCATCTATTTCAATATAATAATATCACATAAGAAGTTAGGGATAGCTTTCCCTTAAAACCAATTCCAAAACATGTTTCCTTTCAAGTTTAAAAGATGATAGCATGTGCTCTTTTCATACTTATACATGAGCTCAAAGTAAGACTTGAAATAAATTACCAAAATGCCATGTGCAAACATTAAGCTAGATCAACATATTTGATTTCCCAGATTATACTAAATAAGCTTCACTTATTGACTCTTGATATCATAACTACAAAAGTATCATGCTTCTTTTACAAAATCCACATATAAGTGTATGAGTATTAACCTACCTATAGCAAGGTAACTAAGGGAAGAATATGCCTTTGTTCATCTATAAATCTAATAAATATGATATGTTTATGAAATTGAATCACAAAATATATTGACCCAACAACATTTCCAAATTCATCAATTAAAAAATCGCAATCCCAATTATTAAGGCAATGCTTTAATTGAGATTTGTATAATGAATGTTGCAGCAAGAACAACTACTATTAACAATTAAGAAGCATATTATTATTCAAAAATTGCCAAGTAAAACGATGGACCTGCATAAATTAGGAACAAGTAGTTTTTTCCTACAATCATTAAAACAAAATAATGCACCCATGAATACATGCAACTCAGATGAAACTTATTATGCTCACTTGTTGACACCTAATCCTCATGATTGGGTGAATATAATGTAAATAGATAAATAAGTAATATGAACGGTCATCGGGAGATGAAGTGAAAAGTCTCCCCCTCATGTATATAATGAAGACATGCCTGAAGGAATATACACGAATCAATTTTGCCTTTAGGAGAACTGCCTGGCCTGACATGGTATCAGAGCCAGCTCCATTTTTTTAGCTTTTATGCCCTTTGTAACTCCCTATTCTTCTCCTCTGCTCTCCATTCAAAAACGTTGTCCCTACCCTGCCCATAAACGTTGCATACAAAGCGCTGCTCCATAAACGTTGGTGTTAATGGCCTGAACACTGCTGCCACGCTTCCTCTACTGCATCGTTCCTCTGCTACAACGCCGAAAGCTATGTGCTCGGAGGATTGCATGTAAATGGTATGTTGTGCCATACCCTGCGTTGAATGGAATGTTGGATTATTGCTCTGCGTTTGACCGTGAACTTCATTGAATTGTGCATTGGTTGTGTTGGTCATGGTCTGCATTAGAATGCATTCAATCATATCCATGGTGGGAATAGTTCTCACTGGCAAGGAGGACTATCCTGAATGGTCCTGGATGATAAAACACACCCTCATTTTCAATGAGTTGTGGAAAGGAGTGTGTGTCGGAGACGGAGACAATGAACCAGTACAACCTACCTCAGATAAAGACCTCGTCATTTGGAAAAACAAGAACAGCAAAGCTTATGCTTTAATCGCAACATCTGTAAATGAAGAGGTGAGTCACCATATTTCATCATTTTCAACTGCCTTTGAAGCCTTACAAAAGATGAAAGAACTCTATGACTCACATTCTGCACTTGAAGTTGTTCAACTCATGATTAAACTCTTCACTCTTGAACTGCAAAATAATGATCCTCTTGCTCTTGCATCTGAAGTAAAGTCTATAATGCATGATATAAAATCCATTAAGGCTGAATTGGATATTCCTCTTATCACTTTTCTCAAGGCACTTTATCCTACTTACTCCAATTATCTTGAGTCATTGCAAGCAAATGGTAATCTCAAAGATATCACCTTTGACTCTCTTGTGAAAAAGTTTGCTAAAAGAGAGAAAGCTTTTGGAAAGAAGACAACCCTTGAATCTTTTGAAGAGGCTGTGTGCCTTGCTCATAAAGAAAAGCATCCTGCTCAAGATTCTTCAAGAGGAAGAGGTGGTCGAAGATGAAGAGGAAGATATTTCAGAGGCACGGGGGGCAGACACTCTCAAGGAGAAAAGGCATATTTGCACTGCATTCACTGCAAAAGAAATGGATCACATGATGCCTCTACGTGCAAGCTACCATGGGACAAAATTGAGCAGCAAAGAAACCAACAGAAAGGTAAAACTGATGATACAAACAAAGGTAAAGCACCTGAATCTGCTCAATATGTTGTGGCATAATGTAATATTGGAGTAAATGAAGATTTATTTAATGCTTCACTTGCTTCTTGGAAAAATGATTGGTTGCTTGATTCAGGAGCAACCTGCCACATGACTCATAGAAAAGATTTTTTTGAAGAATTTACTGACAATGTTGATGGAGCAGTATACTTTGTAGACCAATCAAAAATCAAGCCATCAGGGCTTGGCACAATCAGGCTTAAACTGTCTGGTCTTCCAGAATTTCTTCTGCATCATGTTCTATATCTCCCATAGCTCAAGAGAAACTTGTTGTCCTTGGTCCACATCCGCCAGCAAGGTCACTCCATTCAAATTTTTGATGGCAAGCTTGAGGTAAGAAAAGCATTTGACCACTCACTTGTCATGAGGGGAATAGAAGAAGAAAGGCTTCTCAAGCTACAAAGAACCTCTGCTCATGCACAACATTTCTCATACAATTCTCATCATGAAGAAGGTACACTTCCATCAAGTTTATTATGGCATGCTAGATTTGGATATTTGAACTATGACAGTCTCTGCTTGTTGAAGAAAAATGGTGTTGTTGGTTTGCCTACAATTCCTAGAAAACTTAAGCAATGTGATGCTTGCATCCTAGGAAAGCATAGCAAACAGTCTTTTCATGATTCACATTCAAGAGCACATAGAAAACTTGAACTAATTCATTCAGATTTATGTGGTCCAATGCCTGTTCCTTCTGCAAATGAAAATAAATATATGATGGCATTTATTGATGACTACACCAAAATGTGTTGGGTTTATTTATTGAAGAACAAATCTGATGCTTTTCAAACATTCAAGAATTTTCATAAATTGATTGAAAATGATGCAAATATCATATTGGGTCTATTCGCACTGATAATGGAAAAGAATACACATCAAATGAATTTAAAAACTATCTTCGCCAACATGGGATCAAACATCAAACAACTGTACCTTATAATCCCCAATAGAATGGTGTAGTTGAAAGAATGAATAGGACAATCTTAAATATGGTACGATCCATGCTCTTCTTCAAAAATGTAAAGATAATGTTTTGGGTTGATGTTGTTCTATGTGCTACATATATAAAAAATAGATGTCCATCTAATGCTATTAGAAACAAGACTCCTTATGAAATGTGGTATGGACATGTTCCTTTGGTAAAGCATCTCAGGGTCTTTGGTTCCACCTGTTATGCCTTGATACCAAAAGTGCATAGAAACAAACTTGGTGCTAGAAGTCGTAAGTGTATCTTCCTGGGGTATTCAAACACCTCCAAAGCATACCGTCTCTATGATGAAGTAAATAAAAAGTTTGTTGTATCTAGAGATGTAATTTTTCTTGAATCATCCAAAACTGACAATGTTGTTGAGCGACAACTTGATCACTTGGATAGATTCACAAAAGCAAAATCATTTCAAGAATTTGATAATAAGATTCCACATCTTGAAGGGGGGATTCCTATACTAGATCAACATGTGGAATCTTCTTCTGAAGAACACTCTCCCCCGCATGAAACTCCAACAACACATGATGCTTTAAGTGATGTGATTGATAGAATTGGGAGACTCAATCTTGATTCAGTCCCAACTCAATCAACGGAGAAGCTTGGACCATCTGAGAAAGGTCCCCCAAAGTGGCTAACAAAGACACTTGAAAGTCTTCATCCTGATGAGGTTGGAAAGACAAGAACTAGAAATTCAAACCGACAAAATGGAGGTGATGTGGATGACTCTAATTCACCTGTTGATATGGATGTTTCTTATGATTGTGAATTGAACTTGTCTACATATTTTGAACCAACTTCCTTCAAAGAAGCTGCTTCTCATGATGAATGGAAAGAAGCGATGCAAAAGGAGTATGATGCCCTCATAAAGAACGACACTTGGAAGCTAGTTGATCCTCCATTAGGAACCAAACCAATTGGCTACAAGTGGGTCTAGAAGAACAAGTATAAAGTTGATGGCTCACTTGACAAGCACAAAGCTAGGATTGTGGAAAAAGGTTTTTCACAGAAGGAAGGGGTCAATTATGAGGAGACTTTTGCCCCCACAACAAAATGGGCTACCATCCGGACACTCTTTGCCCTAGCAGCTCAGAACGGTTGGAAAGTCCATCAAATGGATGTAAAAACTGTTTTCTTGAATGGAGATCTAAAAGAAAATGTTTTTATGTCCCAGCTTGAAGGATTTGCTATGAAAGGACCTGAACATAAAGTATGCAAATTGGTGAATTCCTTGTATGGCCTCAAACAAGCACTGTGAGCCTGGTATGAAAAACTAACTGAGCATCTTCTGAAACTCAATTTCAAACATTATGATCTTGATGATGCAACTTTATTTGTCAAGAAAGTTGGCAAAGCAGTTGTATATCTTGTGGTATATGTAGATGATCTTTTGATGATGGGAACAATGAAAGCTACGTTGCATCCATAAACAAGGAATTGGGGAAATGTTTTAAAATGATTGATTAGGGCTATGTTCATTACTATCTTGGCATTGAAGTAACCCAACATCCGAAGTCCATATTTCTTTCTCAAAGAAATACATTGGAGATCTATTGAACAGGTTTGGCATGCCAAAATGCAATCCTCTTACTACTCCAATGGAGCAAAACTTAAAGCTCACATCTATTGAAGGAAAAGAATTTGAGGATGCAACAAAGTATAGACAGCTTGTAGGAAGTCTCAACTACCTAACTACTATGAGACCAGACATTTCGTTTGTTGTTGGAATCCTCTCTAGGTTTATGCAAAAGCCTTGTGAGGGACATTGGTTTGCTGCAAAAAGAGTTCTAAGGTACTTGAAGGGAACTCAATACTTTGGAATCAAGTATAAACAGGTGGACGACTTCAGCTTGATTGGATACTCTGATTCAGACTTCGATGGAGACAAAGAAACTGGGGTATCTACTTCAGGATATGCTATGAGTCTTGGATCAGGAGTTGTCTCCTGGAGATCACGCAAACAATTAGTTCCGGCAAATTCCACAACAGAAGCAGAATACGTGGCAGCAGTTGAAGCAATAAAAGAAATTGTGTGGCTCAGGAAAATTCTTGAACATTTTTTTATCGGTAAAACAAGTACAATCAACTCCACTCATGATTGACAATACCTCTGCAATAAAGTTGGCCAAGAACCCAAAGTTCCATGATCGAACGAAGTACATCAATATTAAATATCATCTGATTCGACATCATGTTGAGGCCAAAACAATCCATCTCCATCATTGTTCCACTAATGAGAAAATTTCAGACATCTTCACCAAAGCGCTTGGAAGAGAAAAGCTTGAACGATTCAAAATGATGCTTGGACTCACCAACATCCCTTCAGATTAAGGGGGGGAATGTTGACACCTAATCCTCATGATTGGGTGAATATAATGTAAATAGATAAATAAGTAATATGAACAGTCATCGGGAGATGAAGTGAATAGTCTCTCCCTCATGTATATAATGAAGACCTACCTGAAGGAATATACATGCATCATTTTTCCTTGAGGGGTTACTGCCTGGCCTGACATCACTTGCACAAAATCCTACAGAATTAGTCACTATAAAATTGTTTCCAACAACAATCCCCTTTTTTTTTATGAAAGATATAGATAAAAAAGTAACAATTGTCATATTCTTTATTCACACTTCAACAAATTATTAAATTCATTTTCACATTCATACCAAAATATTGTAGACATGGGAAGCCACATCCATTAAATAGTATATTCATACATTTCAGTGCATAAAAACTACGGTAAGTAAGACTTTTACTAAAAAAATTTATATGTACAAAAGTTACAATCATTCAGGCCTTTTGACAAACACTTTGAAAACATGCAATCTGTAGCCATTGAGCCCTTTGACAAACACTTTGAAAACATGCAATAAAAAACCATTGAGGCATTTTGTCAAACACTTTGCAAGCATGCAAGCTATAACTATTGAGGCATTTTGTCAAACACTTGCAACAATGAATTTGAGATTCTTCTTCAACCTATTTATCTCATAAAATTCATAAATTGAATCTCCAAATGTTGGCATATTAAAATAGGGACTAAATAAACTTAGTCTTTCACCAAAAACTCGACAACATGCAAACATAGTTGGCATCAACAATTTGCAAAATCACCTAGACTTATGATTTAGGTTCTAAAACATGTTTTTTGGGGAATAAAATCAGGGGTTATAGGTCCAAATGGCACATATACCCCTTGATGTTGTCCTGAATAATTACAAAACCACACATAGATGCATTTTTTAAAAACTAGCAAATATGTTGACTCCAGAAATTTCATTTATAAATTCTATCAAACAGATGGTATACATGCATGAATCTACAACTATGCAAAATCAATAACAACATTATAATTACTTATGTATTGTCTAAATGTTTTTTTGAAATCATTTCATCCATTGTAAGTGAAATGAATGGATTTGAGATTCATCAAGCATTATTTCATCTAATCATTCCAACAAACACACGACAAGTATCCTGAACTATTGCAATACATAATGATTAAAAATTACCTCAATTATTCTCTTTAAAACTCTTGGCTTCCGTCATTTTTTTTGCATTTTTATTTTAAGGGTTGATTTAGTGAATCTGCTAGGTATATTTCGGGTATCCATCCATTTCCTACTCTGGTAGGCTACAAGTTAACACATTCATGCATAATGATTAAAAAAATAATAACATTTTCCATTCAGGGGGTTTGTCAAACACTTTGCAAAATATCCTGAAACCCTTTCTAAAACATGCCTCTAATTACCTGAAAGAAAATCATAACTCATGAAACTCTTACCCTAAGTCCTTTGGAATTTCTTTATTGCAATTATCTTCAGATTATTTAGCTTTCCTCTCTCAAATGCTACAATACCAAGTTTAGTACACTAAACTACAATAATAATTCCATAACATCTTGAGATCTAAACATCCATACATATAGACCACTCTTAGCCTTCATTTTCAACTAGCCAATAAGATTCCACATAGCAAAAGTTTAACCCAAAATTAGATGCTTACAATAATTTAAATTTCTACTTTTTATTTTATGCTAAAGCTATACTATAATTTTAGGACAATGAAAATTATACCTAAAGATATATTCAACTCCAATTGCCGAGAACATGATCCATCTTTGATCCCTTAACCAACTCATTTGAGCCATCCAGTTTTCCACCCAACCATATCTAGGGAGCTCTTCTTCCCCATGGAATCCATGAGCTATAAGAGCTCACAAGAAGTACCAAAATATAACAGTAGAGAGATATACAAGGCAAGCTAAGGAAGATAAGTTTTACTTCCTCTCAATACCATTCATGTTCAACTCCATTGGGTAGAGCTACTTAGTAATTTAGATTAGCATTTGGCTACTCTCCAAATCTCTTCCTCTCACAATCTTCTTAAAATATCTCAAACTCTTGGTATCGCTATGCAACTCCCCTCAAGTGAGAATACATGAGACACATATATAGGAGGATCAATAAATTCTTGTCATAAAGGAGGAGTAATATGAATGCTTTGTATTCCATTTAGAGGAGTGTAACTCATGCCATTAAGGAGAGGTATGCATGCCTTAGTTAACGAGAGTGTAACATATGCATTAAAGAGAAAATAATAGGAATCTTTTATGACATTGAGTGTAAGAGGAATATGTCATTCTTTGATGAGTGCATAAAAGAGAGTGTAATGTATTATTAAAAGAGAGAGAGAGAGAGAGAGAGAGTTAAATAGAGCCATAAGATTCATCCAGGAGAGAGGCGTGAAGTGATTGAGGAGATGAAGGTGACTTGTAATTCCCTTTTAATAATAATATCATAGTCTCATAAAAGATAATAGTAATATTAATAATATTGAGGATTAAGTCAAGATTGAACTATTAGGATTGATTAGTGACAAGTAAGTGATTTTCCTTCAACTATACTTGATTACCCATTGATTGAAGGTGATTTACTATTTTTGGAAAGTCATACTTGAGATGCTAGACATGACTTTCTATTTTTAAAAAGTCACTCCAAAATTGTCAGAAATGAGATTTTATTAAGGAAATTCATCCCTAAGTTGCCCATGAGTGGTATTTTTCTTTCGAAGAATAGGGATTCCACATCCTTATTGCATACATCTTTGTGCCTTAGTAGATTGAGGACTCCGTGCCCCTTTCTACTCCAAGGATCCATGATTCCACACCTTGATCTTTTAAATATTTAGGACTCTACATCCTAATCCTTTTATTATAGATCTAAGACTCTGCCTCTTTATATTTCATGGATTTAGGACTTCGGCCCTAATTTCCATGGCTTGTCATCTACTATGCTTTGAAACTCCGCGCTTCACCTTAATGTATTGATTGTGAGCTTTTACCCATCTAATGGTTCATTAGTAAGGTCTTGTTCCATGACCTGCACACATCACAATATCATAGATCAAAGGAATGAAATGAATTTCATAATCAACTTATTCACATTTTACCAAGGATTTTGCATGACTTCCACAATCATTTTGGTTTTGGAGAAATGACTTCTGCAGTCATTTATAATTTGAGCATCCTTATTGGCAAATGACCAGGTCCCCTGCCACATCTTGCTTAGTGCAATATTAAGCATATATAATCATATAAATCATGTATCATCCATAAATCATAATTAACCATATGTTCCACATAACCATGATCATTCATGGATCTATGTGTCTCAATCCTGGATCACCATCCATGTCATACACCTAGGATACCAAAAGAGAAAACATTGATAATATGCACTTAACCAAAATCATTCTTATACACACAACCATAGATATTATCATAAGCACACAACAACTAGGTGATCCAAACCAGGTCTATAACATATAAACATATACATAAGTCTGACATGCATAATATTATATCACTTCATCAAAACCACCCTCTCCAAGTATCACAAAATTAATCTTGCAAAGGTGAGACACTACATAATGGTCCACACACACACACACAAAGATACATAACTATATATTATTATTGCGTTGAAAGTAATTAAATATTTTAGGATAAATATTAGAATATATTTATTAAAATATTTATATATTTGAAATGTTATTTTACTTTTAAGTAGAAAATATAATTAAAATTTTAAATATAAACATTTGGTTAAGGATATATTTGATTTTATATTTGACTAGTCAAATTATATAAGTTTAATAAGTAAATGATTTAAAATTATTTTCAAATAATCACATTTCCAATTACATTATAGCGAAAAATCATTTCGAATTTATCAATTCATTTTCATATAAAAATATAATTGAAATTTTAAACATATAAATTTTCAATAAAGTCTTTTTATTTCAAATAATTTCATCTTAACACATATCATTTCAGCCAAATAAATTAAAAATTATATACACATATACACACAATTCTTGTATGCAAATGAGCAATGACATGCCACCATGTGGCTCTTGTTTAGTTTGGAATAGGTTTTGTAGAATTTTATTTTAATTATGAATAATTAGGTAAATATAATATCTAGTCTAGAATATTTCTATTGTGAGGTTGAGATTTACTTCAAAAGTACTTATCTGCATTATGTATTGATTAATTTAAAAAAATGTGACATGAATGTAATTTATGGTTTTTTAGGCATCTAGGTTTAGCCAGTCACCATAATTTCATGGTTTTTATAATATTAGCAATATGATATGTATCATGAATGAGTTAAGTATTTTGATGCCTATGAGTGTTTATCATTAGTTTAATTTATATAATTGTGCCAGTAGATATCTTTTATGTTTTTTGAAATCATGATGATAGACTAGACACATTTCAATTTATATAAATAAGATAAGACATCAAATATGTTAGTTTCTCTTCGAATGCTTTATCTTGTACTTTTTATTAAATAGCATTGATGTTTATTGAGAAATTACATAGGCTAAGTTTTGTTCTTTTAATCTGTTGATCCAAATTTATGAAAGAATGAAATGAAATAGAAATATAACCATAAACACAAATCTATAGAGAAAACAAAACTTCAATTCATTAATAACAAAGTACTAAAAACTATTTACGTGTAGAATGGAAATAAACTAGCTCAGGCAATGGTTGCTTATCTCTGAGTAGAGATGTGAGACTAAATGTCTTCTGAATTGTGTTACAATGAAGCTTGGAGGCCTATTTATTATTTAGAAACAACGGAGAACTCTAAAACACCAAAAACCTAACCCTAGGAGATGAAGCGCCAAAAGTATGTGGGCCTCATTAGGGTAAATTGGTACATCAAATTCCTAGGGTCGTAACTTTGGAATATGATCTCCAGTTGACGCATACAATACTTTGTTAGAAGGGTCTATTCGAGGACTACAACTTTCAATTGCATATCTCTATTGTTGGTTGTAGGTTTTCCCATGTTCCAAAAAAAAAACGTCATTTAGGGTCTCAAAATGGCTCCAGAAGTTCAGAACCCAAAAAACTACCAAAAATAGTACTCTGTGCTACAATTAAGGAAACTGAAAGAAACAATGTTGGGGTTCCAAGAGGAATAGGCATGTGGCCACCAATATCCACATGGACCAGTCATCCCCCTTAAGAAGAAATGGTCCCAATTGCATTGAGGGCCTCCATGAGATGGGCAAACTTTTGCTGAACTTGGTTCCTCGTAAGCCACTTGCCCTGGTGTAGGAGCTGACCAACTTTGACAACTCGATATAGTTGGATCTTCTGTTGACGATTGTTCTTGATCCATGCGTCCGTGATCTGAATAGTTGTATCATGTTCCATGCAGTCTGGGTTGAGCTTTGTTGGTGTTAGCTATTCTGCAATGTCTAATGTGCCCAACAATGGTGGAAAGTATGGCCAAAGGAGGTCCACATTGAACATTGAGTGTTGGTCAAGGAATGGGGGAATGCTGAGCTCAAAATCATTATCTCCCATAATCTTAGTGATGGTGTAAGGCCCATATTAGAGTGGTCAGATTTTTTGATGGGCTCTAACAAGGCATTCTTTCTGCAAATGTGAACAAACTTTGTCACACAACTGAAACTTATGTGGCACTCGATGATGATCATGCCACTTCTTGTACTTGGCATTGGAATTCTCCAAGATGTCTTTCACTTACTCGCAGATGTGCTAGATTCTTTCAATAAACATGGTTTCTTTATCAGTATTAGATTGTACATGTGAAAATTCCATCTATGTAGATACATGAGGCATGGCAACATTAATAAGACGCAATGGTTGAAATCCTAGACCCACTTGAAAGGGACTGCAGTTAGTCGACCCATGGAGAGCGAATGAAAAAAAAAACATATTTCCTGGTCTGGAAGATGATCTTATTGCATTTCTTAGCAGATATCAAAGAGATGGCGGTAGGCAAGACTACCTCTAGTATCATGTATATCTTATTTCCCAAAGTAATCATAATAATGCGAGGCCTAGACTCATACACAACATGACGCTTCCATAAGTATGTTTGGCCTAATAATACATCACAAACTTCAAGAGGAGCAACATCACATAGTTCCTCATCTGTGAAGGGGTTGATGTTGTAGGGAAGACGACATTGTTAGATGATGCAAGGATATTGTCCTTAGTGGAACCATCTAGATGGTGTATAGCTATGCGTGTGGTGTGGTCGGTAGGCCCAGTCATTTAATGGCCTGTGCTGAGATGAGGTTATTTTGGCTCATGTTGTTGATAATGAAATGCACCGAAGACCCCTTCAACCACATCTATGAGTGGAAGAGACATTCCCCTTCCTCCAGATCTTTGGGCTCGATATTCTACATATTGGTGGAAATAGTGGCACTGGGCTCTGCATTGATAATATTCTTCCCTTTGTCATTCCCCTTGTCAAGGTATGACTTGGAGGTAGAACATGCATATGATTCCAAAGCCTTTATCTCGGCCACCAATGGCTGCTTGGCTCGACACTCACTTGTGTTGTGAGTGGGGCTCTTGTGGAACTGACACCACTTCCTTGTGTCCTTCTTCATCTTTGTGGTGTTATTATTTTCTGGCGACTTCGATGGATTATCATGGGTCACCCTGTCTTGGATTTGTCCTTAATTTTGTAGTTTGGGAGTGCTTTTTCCTTGCTTCGGATTCATAGATCCAAACTCTCGCTTCTTTTGTTTAAATTTTTGCTCAATCTTGACAACGTGTCAGTATACGACGCCAATCAAGGACATGTCCAAGAACTCCGTCTCATCCTGGATGTATTGGTGTAGATATCCATGGTACTTGAGTACTAGATGCCACTCAGAATCCTTGATACCTAACTTCATGCGAAGAGTATGAAAGATATTTGTGAACGCAGACATGTCTTGGTCACTTCCCTGCCACAATCTGGTCCATTTTAAGTACTTATCTTTATATCTTCCAACATGGTAGTATTTTTCCTTGATGGAATCTTAGAAATAATTCGAAGTGGGTGCGACTGAAAACAATGAGGGTTCCCTCTCATCCCTATGCTCACAGAGGTTTCCCACCAGTCCTTGATGTGGGGGGTGACTTTGAGGAGTACAAAAGTAATATTTCCCTATTGGAAAAATCATGAAATGAAAGGTATCATTCCAACATATTTAGCCATTTATCTACAACATCTACATCTATCTAGCTTTTGAATATGAGAATTTCAAAGTTCACTTGTACCTCAAATGGAGTGGTGCCTCCAAGGTGGTTGCTGGATGAAGATGTGTCACTTGTGGGCATCCACCAAAGGATCTGGGCAAAGTTGTCCATCATCTCATTCCTTTGTTGCTCGAGGGCTTCTCCGAGCAACATTTTGAAAGGATAACATGCTCCCTCACCTTTTTTTCCTTCTGCAATGGGAGGTTGTTGGGGTCAGCAAGGCCAGTCTTGCAAAGGTTCAAATAGTTCAAGCCATAATTCCTTATACCCCAACCTCGTTATGGATATGCACATAAAAATAGAGGAAGATAAGTTTCTCTAATACCACTAATCCAAATTTATGAAGGAATGAAAAGAAATAAATATATAACCAGAAACACAGAGCTACAATGAAAACAAAACTTCAATTCAATAACAACAAAGTACTAAACATTTTTTACATGCAGAATGGAAATAAAATAGGTTGGGTGATTGTAGCTTATCTCTGAGGAGAGATGTGCAGCTATATGCCTTCTAAAATTTATTACAATGAGGTTCAAAGGCCTATTTATTAAAGCATCCAAAACCCAACCCTAGGAGATGAAGCACCAAAAGTTTGTGGGCCCTATTGGGGTATATTGCTACATCAACTTCCCAGGGTCATAACTTAGCATACGATCTTTTTTTTTATGTGTACGATACCTCGTTAGAAAGATATATATGAGGAATACAACTTTTGATTGCAAACCACTAAAAAATGTTACAATTTTTCCCATTTTCCAAAAAAACTTCATTTAGGGCCTCACGTCTCTAGAAGTTCAGGACCCAAAAAATTGCCAAAAATAGTAAATTGTGCTACAATTGAGGAAACTGAAAGAAATAATGTTGGATCATCTGCATTATTGGTTCTAGTAGTAGTAGTAGTAGCAGAATTAATAGTTCTAATAAATAAAGAGAAGAAGATGTAGGTGTCGGTCCGAGCGGACAGAAAAAGGAGGAATGTGAGGAAGTCTAGAAGTCCAATTAGCTTAATGTTTGTCATATGTTATTGTCATTTTCTATTTAAATTGGGTCTTTTATTTAGAAACTATGGGAATTATCAATGTTTTGTAATAGTGGCAAAGGCATGTAGAAGGAAAAAATTAGAAATATGGATGTATTGGGACCTGGAATATATGCCCAGACTACTGCTAGTTTTGTTAAAGTTTTGTAAAAGTGGTTCTGGCCACGTAATTCCAAATTTTGAATATAAAGAAAGTATCCATTCTGTAAAAAAAATAAAAAAATCCTCTTCTCATTTTGCTTCTTACCACCACACTCATTTTGAGGTCTACAACCCTCAAGCATCAATCATTCTAATTGGATGTGATAAGTCTTCGAATTAAATTATTCATTGCACTTATATAGTCCAACTCCAACAATTTTTTCTTTTAAAATTTTCATGATGTTCTGAGTGATGTCCTAGGCACTGACTCGATATAGCCGAGAATTGTGTCATGATGGATAACATGATTTAGACATTGAATATTGGTTGTTTATATTCATCTGGTGACTTCATGATTAAAGACTTCACTGGATAAAGAAAAATACTGATAGGAAAAGGAGGAAGCAATATAGAAAGGTCAGGTATCAGAGTATAAGTTTTTTCTAGGAACTTATATTATTTTTCATCAATTATTTCCTGTCTTTTCCCTTACATATCAAGAGGATCATTCTTTTCTTTGTATACTTAGATGATCTCAAACCTTTAACTGTATATTCCTCATTGAAACAAGAAGATTTGTCCTCTTCTTGCATTATTGACCTTGATCTAACTCCTTCCTCTGGACCTTATGAAATGATGTCCATATTATATTTTCTCTTGAATATGACCAATCATGTCAAATTGCAGATAATAAGGTTGATTTACCATCTCTTGTAGTCACTACTGTGCCTTGCAATCAACCCACTGAAATTCAGTCCAAAATTAAGGAAATCGTTAAACATTTGAAGTTTCCATCTATTCTTTATGATTAACCTCCCAAATATTTCAAGTATCTTCCTAAATTTAGTGGTAAGACAATGTTACAGCAAAGGAATATATGCTAGCCTTTGAATTTTTCATATACCAGTCTAGATCTATCTTAACTCTGGATCTACCAAGTGTCAAGAGGGATCAAATCTTTTTCACTCTAAAAGAGGTTTGCATCCCAAGAGTTTTGATCCCTCTTGGCACTCAGTAGATCCAGAGTTAAGATGGATCCAGGTTGGTTAGTAGTTATGATTAATTAGAAATATAATTATAATTATAATTATTAATTATATTTTAGTTTTAGGTTTAGGTTTATGTGATTTGACCAAGTCAAATGTTTTATTTATAATTATCATTATTGATTTTTATTTTATTTTATTTTGACCGAGTCAAAATGTTTACAGTACATTACAACATCTCTACATACTAGCCTTTCTAGGCAAATACTTTTAACCTTTTATTAACTTTTAATTGAGCTCACATGTAACTATTTACAAACATTTACACCACTATAACATTTCCCCATAGCTTTTTGCTTTTAGATTTAATTTTAAAAATGATATATATATATATATATATATATATAGATATATATATATATTGATTTTGAAATGAGTTATGGTTTTTGGGAAAGTAGTATTGATAAGCCATGGTATTGTAACAAAGCCTATTTATTAAGTTAATAATACCCATGGTAATATGAGGGTGAATATTCATGGTTAAGGATCATGTAATATCATATATTTATTGTAAGTATTAAGTTTTAATTTAATTTTTTTATAAAATAAAATAAAAATAATATATATATATAATTTTGAAATGAGTTATGGTTTTAAAGTATGTGGTATTGATAAGTCATGGTATTGGCTTGTGGTATTGTAAGAAAACATATTTAGAAGTTAATAATATCCATGGTAAAATTGGGGTGAATATTCTTGATTAAGAATCTTGTTATATTGTAAATATTACATTTTTATGTGATTATTAATTAAATTTAAATATGGTTACATAATCATTATTTTAATTTATATTGTAAAATGGATGCTAATTTATAACCACTATTTATATGTTATACATTTTAATGTGATATGGATATTATGATTTTCTTTTATCTAAAAAATTGTTCATAATTCTATTAATAAAAACAAAATTACAATTAAAAAAATGAATTTAAGAAATATTTACATCTAACATCTAACGCCTACACATATACCCCTACACTGGGTTGTAGAGCACCTCTCGGTGGAATAATTTTGAAATCATGCATAAAGATGTGGTTATGAGAACATTTTATTATTCTTTAAATGGGGAGGCTAAGAAATGGTTTAGATATTTAGAGGCCATTTCAATTAGTTCATGGATGGAATTTCACGATACTTTCTTGAGGTATTGGGGTGAAAATAAGTCTTATGATCAATAATTTTCTGAGTTGTATGCTATGCGGAGGAAGAAGGATGAAACTTTTGCCATGTTCAACATAAGATTTCAAAGCTTTTATCATAATATGCCTAGGGAAATTCAACCTTTTGAAGTTGTTTCCATGTTGTATTAATTAGTATCCCATCATCTTCATTTGGAATTTTATCTTAGGGAGAGGAGACCTACAACCTTAAAGAAGATGTTCGCTGATGTTGAAGAAATTGAAAATAACCTTTGGGCGAGGAGAAAACTTCCAAATCAGATTTGGAAAGGAGTTTTGGATGTAGAGGAGTAGGATAAGGAATATGAACAATGAAGATATGGTTTGAGTTTTAGTGTGATGTCACAACTAGTCAATCAAAATTTTCTATTGTGAGAGATGTAGAATTTTTTTATCAGCGAGATGATGTTATATGTATAGTAGAATTTTTTTCCAATTATGAACAAATGGATGATTTTACGAAGAGGTTTCTTAAAGATAATTTTGCAAGGGATAATTTTACGTGGACACATTGTAGAGAACCTTGTGTTTATAGCGGTGAGAATGTTTGAATTCCTGATGGAGAATTGTTGCATGATTAATTCGTTGAATAGGAGTGTATATAAATTTCTCCAAATTTGTCTTATGAGTTCAACCTCACAAGATCGATGTGAAAATATAAACAGATAATTATGTAGACATATCTCCGAGAGTAAAAATTTGTTATCTAATTATGCTAAATAATTTTCTCTTCTCAAATTTAGTTACCTTGAACCAAAAAAAGAGGTATTTGATGACCATAAAGATATCCTCAAATGGCCAAAAGAACTATTAGTTAAAAAATTTCATGTTATATAAAGCTACCCAGTATATGTTGCTGATACAAATATTTGTTGTTATACAACAATTTCTATTTGTTAATCAAGAGTATATTCTCTCATGTTTTTAACAATCTTGTAGCAGAGTATATGGAGTGCTTGACTAGTTTGGAGATGACATCTTTTCTGCAACTGATATTTTTTTGTGGGTATGTACCAACTCATATTGATGAGTTCCTCCTATCTATTTTCCTTTCTCTTCTAACAGCTCGAAATGAAGCTGATATAAAATCAAGCACCTAGATGATGTCTTCATATCAATGGAAGTTTGATGTCAATTGACCATGTGCATCTGATTTGTTTATATAAGGGTTGTTGTACATAAATAAGCTCAACAGGTGAGCATTTTCTCTTGTTTGTAGTTTGTAGATAGCATGTCAGGTTTTAATAAATAAAGGTCTAGAGAATAAAGGCTTCAAAGAGGATTTAAATTTTAGATTTCTCAGAGATGATTGAAAGGAGTTTCAGAATTGACTCCATAACACAACAACAAGGTATTATGTCTACGAGTTCTTATTGCCTCACAAGGAGACACTATCCCCAGTTGGAGCTGACATTGTAGCAAAATTTTGTAAATCTAAAATGCTGAATATTTTCTCAAGAAAACTCCAGTGAGGAACCAAAATTAAAGTTTTGCCAAATATTTTTCTATAAAGAGGATATTTATTCTTCTGATTACTTGTGCACAACCTACAATTTTTGTGTTATATCTGAGATCTTGGTATCATGTTGAAGTTTAACTCTCCATTTGTCTCTGGTCAAACAATTGACTGCCTAAAAATGGCAATCAATTCTTGATCTACTATATAAAATTTGGATAAGGAGTAACACTACAGTTTTAATTACCCTTGCTTATAATAATATGTCTTGCAAAGTTTCCTAGAGACACAACCATGATCACTAGCATTATTATAATAGTCTTTTTTAGCATAATTATATTTGTATTAAATTTTCGTATTACACAAAGATAATAATTTCACAGTAAGGCGGAAGGAGCGGGAGGGGTTATCTATTGCCCCAATGAAAAAAGAGAGATTCAGTTTGCTTGGGGATTAGGGGCATCAACTCATAACCATGTGGAATATTTAGCATTATGGAAAGGCCTAGAATTGGCCCTATCTAACCGTATTCATCATCTATTGGTCTTTGGGGACTCAATGATAGTAATTCAACACGTGAATAAATTTGATGGGGATTTTGATTAGTTCCAAGATCCCATCCTACAAATAATAAATCTTAAGTTAAAAAATTTAGAATTTTTTTTTTTTTTTCCATGTGAAAACACACCTTAACTTTGAGGCAGAGTCTTTGGCTAATAAAGGCGTCGCTTGGGATCGAGGAGAACTGGTCCTAGATGATAGGGTTCTTAACATAGATAATTTTACATGAAAATCAAAGGGATATCTCAAGGGATTATGATAATCATAGGCGCAATGGATAAAATTAATGGTTGAGATGTTTCTGATCCCAAGGTTAGATCATATTATGGGCTTTTGATAAGTGAAATTATTACTCCTTTATAATGGAATATAATAATCAACGTTGAAAGAAGAGATTAGGCCTCCACTTGGAACATTTACATAATGAATTTATTGTCAAAGGACAGATGGAATATAAATTTCACTACTAAGGAATATGCCCACGAAAGAAGAAATATCATCACATTAATCCCTGTGAAACTCATATGCTTTCAATCTTTGATCTCCTTAGTGAATGTATCTATTTGCAGAATGAGTAAAATTGCATGGGATCTTTCCATTTGGTCAGTGTATGCGAGTCTGGTTGGCATTAAATGCATGAAAGGAAATGAAGAATTAAGAATTTAATCTCGTGGTGGTTATAAAATGAGGTAATTCAATCATGTCAGTGTCAAATTGAATGTAAATCTTCTAGCTCACCAAGGACCAGATACAATTTGGAGTGATAATTCCACAATGGTTAGTCAAACGAATGAAAGTGAAGAGGAAATAATCCTTCAGGTAGTTGAGATGGAAACATCCATATAATTTCTCCTTTCCTTGACCTCTAGGATTGGGGAAGTGAATTTGTCAAATTCCTGTGCTAGTTTGGGCTCCTCCCTCAAAAGCTCATCCTGTTGGAGTTGAAGATGGAGAGGTTGCAATTAACTGTTGAGATGTTGAACTTCAAAATGGATAATTCAACTTTGACACAAGTAGAGGGGAGAATTGTGATCAATAATAGTGATTCATAAGACTTCCAGGTGCATAGGGAGGAGACTTCAGGCTCGCAAGATTCGACTAATGATGAAGGGGATTTAGGCTATAAGTGCAAACTCATTAGAATAATTTTGAAAATTCTGATTCAAATGAAATGAATGCTCCAAAGGAACATAATGTAGGCTAGTTTTGAAATTTTAGCTCCTATGTTTTTTAAATACATAATAATATTAAGTGTCTTTTGGAAAATTTATAAGGCCAGTCTGTTTAGAATAGTGGAATCCAGATAAATTGTAAGTCAATTTAGTTTAGAATAGTGGGATCTTTATGAATGATGTTGTAGAAGTTATGGATGTTTTTTTAGCCTTCAAACTAGGAATTTTTAATTCAAATCCATAACAGTTCCTTAAAAAAAAAACTTTCATACAATGATTCAGAAATGTGGGCAATGTAAAGACACAGAGCATGCATTAGCTATACCAAGGTCTACATATGCTACCTTTTCCGGTAGAAAGTCTATAAAAAAATCCACTTTTGTATGGTCTAACCAAAGAAAATTGTGGAATAAGAATGATCACATTTCAATATGGCATGCAAATTGTTGAAATGGATATATTTTAGTCAGAGATATCATTTGATGTTCTTTTAATCTTCCTATTAGTGTTATGGTGTATCCAAGTAAGTTTGACAGAAAGTTTATGGAACCTTTATGGTTTTATTTGGTATGGTTAAGTACAAATGGTGCAAGGGACCGTTTAAAAATATTGAAATCTAATGCCCCACTAGGCCATGTAGCTATTGGTTGTGTCATGGTTCCAAACTACTATGAGCCTAACCTAAGTGTGGCATATCGCATATAGAAATATTATGTGAGGAATGTGGGATTTGAAAAGAAACTTATTTCAAGAGATCACATAGATGAAGACCTTTGGGAATGTAGTCTTTGGTAGGTCCAAAATGATGCACACACCTTCATTTCTTGTCGAGATCACTAGCTACCTTCCTAGGGAATTTCTTCTTTCATACTTACATAATGTTAGAAACACATTGGTGGAATTTCTTGTAATTATTGTGTTGATTTTTCCGTATATATGATGAGATTCTAGTGGAACACATGAGCATATTTTTTTCTTCTTGGTTATCCTGACTTGAAATTTGGATTCAAGTTTACTTTATGTAAACAATAGGAACTTGGAAAAAGGAACCACCATTACATCAATTTAGGAGCTAGTAAGATTGACTGAGTGGTATCATTGAGAGATGCTTCTCTTTAGGCTAGATATGTTGAGGCAAGGCACAATCTATAGAATAATCCCCTACGAGACCTAAAATCACCTCCACCTAACTGCATTCTAATGGCGACAAACGAATATAAGACAACTGGTTCTCTGTCTTATTCGAGAATTTGATTTCTAATTTGGTATCAATATATTTTAGGCTTTTGGTTCTAAATAAAAGTGTGGTTTTTGCCTCAATTAGAGGAGATAAATAAGCAACAAATACTGTGCTTTCAATTTCTTTTCATTTATAAAAAAATGCATACATTGAAATGATGTTAGAAATAGGAATTCTAATATTGTAATGAAATTGAAAGATGTTAGAAATTAATTAACGGAGCAATGAAATACATAAAATATTGCAGAAACACAAATACATAAAAACATAAAACAAGAGAAACACAAATATACGTGTTTCACCCAATTTGGGCTACATCCATGGAAAAACAACCAATCCTTCCTTTTATATTATCCAACAAAATGAAGGGATACAACCTACAATAGATCCACTGTAATGTCCTCTTTGCTCTTACACAACCTCCTCTCTCTTTGTCGCTTAGAATAATAATACATAACGACAATAAAATTCCCTCATATAAACTGAGGGTTGCCTTCTAGGGTAAAAAACCTTAAATTAACATAGCTTCTACCATCAAATCATCTACCTAATGAACGACCTAGATTGACTATGAAATTGCAATATTTTACAAGGCAAATTTTCATCTATTTTTAGCTTCGAGCTCATTAAAAGTAGTTGTCGCCCCCCAAGACCCCCTGACAGCTATCATATAGGTGAAGTTGCTACCCTGTTTATGAAATGGGGTCTAGCGCAGATGATACCTCTGAATCAAGAAGATAATCAGACTCCACACCCAACAGTCTCCCACTTGGAGACTAATTATATAAAATCTATCGTTGCTTCACTTCCTAGACAATGAATCCACTTAGACCTGGCTATTTCTCATATTCACCATCATACATGAATACTAATGGAAACTAAGAGAAATCTCAATTTCTCCTTGGTTACAACTTTTGTTAACATATTTGCAAGATTCTGGCTTGTGTGTATCTTTTCTAGCTTCAACTGTCCATCTTCCAACACTTACCGTATGAAATAGTACTTGAGTTGTATATGTTTAGTCTTGGAAGGAAAAACTGAGTTCTTTGTAAGATTTCATTGTATAACCTTCCCATATCCCACTTCTTTCCCAGTTCATCCATAAAACTTTGTAACCAAATCATTTCTTTACTAGCATCTGTAGCAACAACATACTATGCTTCCATTGTTGAAAGTGCAACAATGTTTTGCAATTTTGAAACCCAACTAACAACTGTTCCACCTACAGTAAACACATACCCTGTTGTACTTCTCCTATTATCTCTATCACCTACCACATTTGCATCAACATATCCCTATAGAGCAATGTTTGAACCACCAAAGCATAATGCTTGATTTGTGGTACCTCTCAAATACCTGAGAATCCACTTCACTACCATCCAATGCTATTTTCCTGGATTGTTCATATACATGCTTACAACTCCCACTACATGTGCAATATTAGGCCTTATTCAGACCATTGCATACATTAAGCTTCCAACTGCTGATGCATATGGAAATTTACACATATAATCCATCTCTTCCTGGGTCTTGGGACACATCTCCTTACTTAGTTTGAAATGTCTAGCCAAATGTTCACTAATTGGTTTTTCATTTTGCATATTAAATCTTTCCAACACCTTTTCTATGTACTCACTATGAGATAATGTTAATTTGTGATTTTTCCTGTCTCTAGTTATTCTCATACCAAGAATTTGTTTTGGTACACCCAAATCCTTCATTGAAAATGAATTTGCCAATTTTCTTTTGAGCATATTTATTTCTTGCATGTTAGACCTTGCAATAAGTATGTCATCTACGTACAATAGAAATATAATATGGTTTCCCTCATTTTTCTTTTCAAGATAAACATAATGGTCAGAGTGACATCTAGTATAACCTTGTTTAAACATAAACCTGTCAAATTTTAGATACCACTACCTTGGAGCCTTTTTTAAGCCATACATGCTCTTCTTCAATTTGCACACTAATTTCTCCTTTCCTTTGACCTCATACCCTTGTGGCCACTGCATATATATTTCTTCCTCCAAATCCCCATGGAGAAAGGTTGTCTTTACATCTAACTTCTCAAGATGAAAATCATTTGCTACCACTAGACTTAAAATAGTTATGATAGAAGTCATTTTAACAACATGAGAAAACATTTCATCAAAGTCTATACCTTTCTTTTGAGAAAACCCCTTCATCACAAGTCTAGCCTTATACCTCTATTTTCCTCCATCTTCTTCCTTCAACCTGTGAACCCATATATTCTGCAATGCTATTTTACCTGCAAGAAACTTGATTAAGTCCCAAGTCTGGTAAAGCATCAAGGATTCCATCTCTTCTTCCATGGCATGCTCCCATTTCTTTGTGGTTTCTAACTGCATTGCTTCTTCATATCTTTCTGATTCACTAGAATCAGTCAACAATGCATAATATAATGAAGGAGAGTATCATTTAGGGGGTCTACTTTTCCTAACAGATCTTCTAACACCTCTTTCAAGTGCTTGAGGTGCTTGTCATTGTTGTTGTTTTAGGTGCTGATGATTATAATTTTCAGGCACCTTTTCTTTTTCTGTGATCTCATCAAGCACTGCGTATTCTTTGTTTTCCTTTTCCTGTTTCATTTCCTGCATCTGATCCTTATACAATACATTTTCATTGAATATGACATCTCTGCTCCTAATGATTTTGTGATTTTCATAGTCATATACGCAATAACCAAAATCATTAACACCATATCCAATAAAGGTATATCTCTTTGATTTTTCCTCAAGCTTTGTTCTAATTTCTTTATTAATGTGGACAAAGGCTTCACAACCGAAAGTCTTTAAAAATGACTAGTTTACCTTTTTACATGTACATGCCTCCTCTGGAATACCACCATCCAAGGAACTTGAAGACCCTTTGTTTATTAGATAAACAAAAACAACATATATATATATAACATCTGCCCAAAATTTTAAGGGCAATCTTGCATGCAATCTCATGCACCTTACAAGCTCCATGATTGTCATGTTCATCCTTTATGACACACCATTTTCTTGTGGTGTTCCTAGAACTTCCATCTCTCTATGAATTCCATGCTATCAACAATATTTATCAAACTCTTTGATGGATTATTCACCTCCATTTTCTGATCTTAGACACTTCAATTTCTTTCTTGTCTCATTCTCAACCAAAGATTTACATTCCTTGAAGGTATCAAATACATCATATTTATTCTGAATACAATAAATCCATGTTTTCCTAGTTTCATCATTAATAAAAGTAACATAATAGTGAGGGCCATCAAGAGATCATACCTGAGCAGGTCCCCATACATCTATATGCACAAGCTCTAATTTTTCACTCTTCTTTTCTTTCTCAACTTTGATAAATCTGACTCTCTTATTCTTTCCAGAAACACATTTTTCACAAAAATCCAAATCAACATGCTTCAAAAATGACAATAAATTTTTTGAGTGAAGAATCTGCATCCCATTCTCACTCATGTGCCCGAGCCTATAATTCCACAATGTCGTATGTGCTCATGTGGAGGTTAATGCATTAACATAATTTGAAATACCATTACATAAATACAACATACCAACCTTTTCTCCTTTTACTATTACCAGGGCTCTTTTAGTGACCTTCCAGGTTTTGTCTATGACTGTAGTTACACAACCTTCACCACCTAACTATCCCATTGAAATTAGTTTTTTCTTATGATATGGAACATGCCATACGTCGTTCAATAGACATTGGTTTCTACTTTGTTTCTTTATAAAAAACTTACCCATTCCAATGATTTTACAGGGTTTATTATCACCTAGACGAACCTGTTTGAAATATCCTTGAACATAGTCATGAAAATGTCTCCTATCAAGTGTGGCATGGAATTAGGCCCCTGAAACTACCACCCAAGAATCAATGATATTCTCTAATAAAAGAATTAAAGCATCTTGAAACACATCCCCTATTACATTCACTTTGTGATTGTTATCTTGTTGTCCATCTCCTTCTTTTCCCTTACAAGATTTGTAGTTTTTCTTCAAGTGTCCTTTCCCGAATTTCCAACACACTGTCCTTGATCTGAATTTAGATATGCCTTTTCTTGACTTACTGCGATTTCCTAGGATCCTTCCTCTTTCCATTTTTCTTCCCCTAGTCTCTACAATCAAAACATTACCTGGTGTCTCAACAGATTTTTTTGTCGCATATCCTCGCTAAGGATGGCACCAACAACATTATCAAACTTTAAAGCACTAGATGCAGAGACAAAGTTACTAATAACCATAACTAATCCATTCCAACTTTCTGGAAATGAGCACAAAAATAATAGAGCCCTAACTTCATCATCAAAATTTACCCCTATAGAAATTAACTGACTGGTGACCGTGTTAAATTAATTTAAATGATCAAAAACAGATCCACCTTCTGACATCTTCATATTAAATAGATGCTTCATAAGAAATACTTTATTTGAGGCCAAGGGTTTTTCATATAGTTTTGCCAATGCCATCATTAAACCTTCTGTTGTTATTTCCTTTGAAATGTTGAATGCCACTGATGTTGCCAAACATAACTGTATTGTTCCTAGTGCCTTTTTGTTTAGAAGATACCATTCTTCATTTATCATACTTGTCGGTTTCTTTGGTTTTCTGCTCAATGTTAGGTACAAGTCTTTGTGATACAAATAATATTCCATCTGCATCTTCCATAACTGGTAATTTTGGTTATTAAATTTCTTGACCCTAAACCTATCATCTTCCACCATTTCTCCTAGTCAAACCAAGAACCCTTCTTCTATGCAAGTTTATCAACCAAATAGGCCTTCAGCTTTGATACCATTTGTTAGACATTAATTAACAGAGCAATGAAATACATAAAATATTGGGGAAACACAAATACAAAAATGAATGAAACAAGAGAGACATAAATATATGTGGTTCACCCAATTTGGGCTACGTTCATAGAGAAACAACCAGTCCATTCTTTTAATTATTTAGAAAAATGAAGAGATATAACCTACATCACATCTTCCATAATTTCCTCTTCGCTCTCACATAACCTCCTCTCTCTCTGTTGCTCATAATAATAATACACAACCACAATAAAATTCCCTCTTATAAACTGAGGGTTGTTTTCTAGGGAAAAAAAAACCCTAAATTAACATAACTTCTATTTTCAGATCATCTGCCTAATGAATGGCCCAGATTGACTACGAAATTACAATATTTTACTAGGAAAATGTTCATCTATTTTTAGCTTCGAGCGCAGCGACCCACGAACCCCTGCCAGGGGGGGTATTAAAAGTAGCTGATGCCTCCCCTGACGGCTATCATACGGGCGACGTTGTTGCCCTATTTAGGAGCTGGGATCTAGCACAACTGATACCTCTGAATCCAGAAGATAATCAGGCTCCACACCCAACAAAAGATTCAAAATAGAGGTGGGTGGTGCTCGCTATCAATTTTTATGCAATTGATTAGGAAACTAAAAGAAGCCAATCATAAAGGGTGGAAATGGTGTCACTACAACATTAATTGTATAAAATCACAAAAAAAATCCAACATATATGCATTTGGTTTATATGGGGAGTCTCTGACTTGAATGGAGACATGCTTAGATGGATTGGAAAGAAGTTCACCCTAAATGGATCTAGAAATTTTGGATCCAAATTATAGTGATGAAATTATTTTCCAAGAGGATATGTATGAGATAATCTCACTAAAGTCTAGATTTAGTGTAGTATGACCAAGTCAAGGATAATGTTTTGCTAGTTCATCTAGTGTTATAAGTAGTAGATCTGGTCATAACTACCGCTAGTCGTAAGCAAGTTCAAGCAATAACCCAAACGATCAAACACTAAATAGAGCTTAAGGATATGTTAATATAGAACACATCCCACCATCAACTCATGGATTACAGTAAGATCGAGGGTTTGAGAAGCCCCAAGCCCCGAAAAAATTTAACGAGAGGGGGGAGCCTCAAAGAGATCGGTGCCCAAATCAATAACATGAATCAATGGATCATGCACATTAAGGGACTCCCTTTCCCACTTTTAGAAATTAGGGAGAGGGGGTCCTTGTTGATGTTTTGGAGTGAAAGTGTCACTCCAACACCACACTCACATCAACATCTCAAACTTCTCGACAACTATTGAGAAGTAGTTGGATAGTATCCCATAGTTTTAAGTTGCTTGAGTTAGAATTGAGTCCACACCAATAATGGAAAAGCTTAAACCATTCGTGAATCGAGAAAAATAAAGGAAACCTAGATACCATAACCCTAAACACAATTATATACAAAAAAACAACAAACTAGTCAATTCGCTAAGGTTTGGAACTTATATTATTGTAGGGCCTAAAAAATAATTGACTACAATGCTCTTTATGCAAGAACAATTAAAAATTAAATAAACAATAACCCTCTTATTAATAAAGAAGTGAATAAGAGAAGACGTATTGCAAACTTAATGTTTCACACTAATATTATGATGTAAGAATCCTTAATGTTTCACACTAATAATGTTTTAGTTATTGTTTTATATTATGATGTAATTTTCACAATGAATAAGATTCTACTAAACAACAATTAAATATTGTATTGTTTATTATATAATTTTAGTTAAACAAAGTAGGCTTATTAGGGTTTGAAACCGTGACTTCCAAGTTGCATGCCAAATGACTTAATCATTAGACCATATACACAACTTGTGTGATTGTTGTATATGCATTTGTTTTTATGAAAATAAAACCTTTATTCATTATGTAAAAAGTGTAATTATATTATTAATGAATAAGATTTATTTTTTGTAACAACTAAATGTTAAATAAATGTAGTTGATTAAAAGAAATTATTAAAAGAAACACAAATAAAATATTTGCAAAAGTGAAACAAGATTGAGAAAAGGCAACTAACTAAAGTAAATTTTAGACAAACTAAAAGTGAAGAAGTTAGTGAAAATATTATTTACAAAAAATACGGTTAGAGTAAGGAACAATAAAACATGGTAAAGGGAGAATTTACATAGCATAAAAGAAAGTAAACCACACAAATTTAAAGAGTTTTAAGACTGTAAAAAAGAAATTATAACATTTATACAAAGAAAAAAAAAAGATCAAGTTTGAAAATTAATGAGAAAACGTAAGCCCAGATGCTAAATACCATCAAAGAGTGAATTAATCAACAAGATAAATTCTTTGTTTGATTGCATTTTCATCCAAGTACACTTCTGCATGGTGGAATATGCGGGGAAAATGGTGGAATATGCGGGGAAATAAAAGGTATTACATAGTCATTTTAAACTAGTCAACAATAAGTAAGAAGATTTGATCCTAAATAATAGTCATAAAGTCACTACCAATTTAAATTGTAAAAAATGAAACAAATTCAATATTAGTTCTTACCTTTATTGGACTATGAACTAGTGGAGCTATGTAGTCTCTTTCTAGGAGGCAGCTGGTGGAACTATGCAGTGACTTTTTAGGAGGCACTTGAAAGAGGCATGCTACAGACATGGAAATGACATCACAAAAATAGAAGTTAGTTGCATGAGGAGAGAAACTAGGAATAAAATAAGAAAACATTACTACTGATCACCCTCACTCACACACGGGAAACATATGGGTGTGCAAGGAGGAAATCCCTTGTTATAGATCTCTCAAGTTGGTTGATGACTTTGATCTTCGTTTTATTATCACTCTAGATGAATGTCAGACATTCGTTTTATTATCACTCTAGGTGAATGTCAGACAATTGTATTCGTTGAACTGTCTCGCAAATTGCTTCATCTTTAATCTAACCTTCGTTTAAAACTCCATTATTCAATATGAGAGTATTTGTTCTCATATGCCCTTATGAACTGTCTGGCAAATTGCTTCATCTTTAATCTAACCTTCGTTTAAAACTCCATTATTCAATATGAGAGTATTTGTTCTCATATGCCCTTATTAAATAAAATGCAACTTTTTAAGAAAAACCATGTTCCCCCTTTATTTTTGTCTTTGAGTGCATTTTAATTTATTTATTCCTGCAGGTGAACTTTAATTTTTCATGACTAGGTGAACCGATGCAGGCTTTTTGCTTCAATATTTGCAGGGGGAATAAGATACAAAGGGGACCATGTTTATAACTTTATTCTATTCAACATTTTTGGTTGTTTATAACTTTATTCTATTTTGAATTTACATATATGGAAGAGATCCTCTCGACTATCTTTGTAGAAAGTTGTCAAAATCTCATATGTTCCCAGCGCAATCCCAAACGCTCATATTTAGCAGCCTAAAACTTCTCATCATTTCAAACATTTCTTGATATCATCATCTAGATCATTAGCCGCTCGATCTCTCATTCAAATATGAAGGAAGAGGAGGGTGTCGTATCTACAATGACTGAAGTGTTGGAACCACGAAAGTACATGAACAGTAAGGGGTCATCACACATTGCAGGGTCATCACACATTGCAACATATTGTTGCAAGAGCATCTCTTATTTTGTAATTAAGTATTTATTTAATTTGGAGAATCTAGAAAAATTCTAGATTTATGGAGAATTCTAGAAGTTGTTAGAGATTAAGTAGTTAGAGTAGATTCCTATAATTGAGAAGATTTCTCTCAACTTCCTCCACATGTATAGGAAGTAGGAAGGAGTTTTCAAAAGAAATTTCAGAGTTTTCATCCCTAAGAATAAATAGGCATGTAATTAATTTGTAAACCCAAGTTTTGAAGAGAAATAAAATTAATAAATATTATGTTTGTTTTTATGAGAAATTCCTCATCTAGTCTCTGCGCCAATTTTTGTATCAAAACAGACTCTCCTTGGGTTTTATTTGCGCAGAGAATGAAGGACGAAGTGTATTTTTGGTCAGCTGTGGATCATTGCTACCATTGGTGGTGATATCATGTGTGTTCATATCTTTGTCATTGTTTGTACTGTGGTCGTGACTGTCGTCTGTTGTGATCGAGCTAGTGCTCTTCGAGCGATGAAAATGGTTGCCACTATCCTTATCATTTTTATTACTACGCGATCTCTGGCGGAGACTGTATTGCTTGCTATCCATTTCTAAGGTCGATTGAGGTATCGTAGAAATCCTCTCGAAAATGTTTAAAGTGTTTCAAATTATTTTAAGGAACGAGTAGATTTTTGCACTCGAATTCAATGTCTGCACCATGCAATCTTGAAGATGTCGCTCGCAGTAAAAGGAGTTGAGAAAACAGAACAGATCGGAGAACGTGTTGTCAACTGATTATAGAGTTTTGAATTACACACACCTGCTAATAAAGGGATTTGTTGTGTTCAGTCTTAATACTTCTCCATAGCAACGTGGAGACCTGCAAATGATGGTTAAAACCATCGCAGCCGGCAAGCCTATGCAGCATACATCGAGGAGGAGAACCAATCAATTGAGCGTGGAACTCTCTGCGTGAGAAGGAGGCAAAAATAAATAAATTATTATCTGGAGCGATGAAGCTGTGGGACATTTTCTGCGTGGAGACTATACGTAGATGCCATGAAGCGTGTTGACCCTCCTCAAGGCAAGAAGAAGCACTACGTAAGAGGAATTAATTTTTAATGATAAGAAACTAATTTTAAAGTGTTCTCCATAAATAAAACCATATACGTGGATACGAGTAATTGCATCTATGGTGGTGCTCCCTACTTAATGTTCCATATTCCATATACATATTATAAAGGTAATTTATTTTAGAAAGGTGATTTGTACCTTTACATTGTGTTATAATACTTTTAATTCCGAAAGAAAGGGTCACTTATTAAAGGGAATAATTGAAGTAAGCAACTTGTAAAGTTAAAAAGTTATTGCCCTTGTTTTAATTAAAAAGATTAAGATGGCACAAAGAGCTAGAGGAGCCACGAGGAGCCACGCGAGATGGAATTGGCTGAGGAATATCAACTACCAACCAAGTATTACTCGATGAAATAATGCATATTAGAATGAGATTGGATGTATTAGAGACGCCATGCAGAAGAGATGTTGACATTGGTTATATCAACGAAGCAAAAGAAACCTCAGAAGAAGAAGTTGAAGAAGAAACTCCAGAAGAGAAAATGGTCAAGATAATTGTGAAAATAAGCATCAAGCCTAGATTGGAAATACCTATGTACAAAGGAAAATTAAATCTTGAAGAATCGCTCAATTGGATCAGTGTTATGGATAAATATTTCTATTATGAAAATGTAGCTGAAGAAAAGAAAGTTAAGTTCATTGTGACCAGATTAAAAGGACATGATGCACTATGGTCGGATAGTGCTCAAGTTGAGTGGAGAAATAAAGGAAAAGGGAAGATCACCAGTTAGAATCAAATGGTAGCCAAGTTCAAAGGTAAATTTCTTCCTTGAGTCTATCGTTTTCGACAAGATGCAAAATCTTAAGTAGAAATTCATGTTTGTAAAAGAATATGCAGAAGAATTTTATAGATTAAGTATAAGGTCTGGTCATGTGGAAGCGGATGATGAAAATATAACTAGATATATTAATGACATAAACTTTGAAATACAAGATGAATTGGATATTTTATCTTTGAAAACTATTGAAGAAGCTTACCAGATAACTCTTAAGATAGAAGAGAAATTGGCAAGGAAGTAGAGTCAGAGAGGAAGAGGACGAAGTACAGTAAGGAGTAGAGGACAATCAAACATAGGACCATCAAGTAGAGGATATTCAAGTGGAATATTTCCCATTCAAAAAGAAGAAGGCAACAATTCACATCAGGCAGAATCATCATCAAGAGGAGATTTCAAAGGACGAAGACCATATCAAAGAGGTAGAGGTCAATCTTTTGTGGTAAGATTTTATACATGTAATAAATTGGCCATAAATATGATGAATGTCTTGAAAGATTTTCTATTCATGGTAGCATACATACGGAACAAACTGCTACAAAAAGTGTACAATCCTCTACACATGAAAATGCATTTGAAACTGGTGAATCCTTAATGATGAAAATAACTTTATTAAAATATCCTAAAGAAGTAAAGGAACTTACACAAAGGAAAACATTGTTCAAAATTGTCTACAAATCGGGAGAAAAATGTTGTAAAGTCATTATTGATAGTGGAAGTACTGATAATCTAGTATCCACAAAAATGGTGGAAAATTTAAAATTAAGGAAAACTGAACATCATGCTCCCTACAAAGTCTCATGGTTGCGAAAGAGACATCAAATACTATTTAATGAACAATGTGAAGTGTAGTTTCAGATAAGACACTATACAGATAAATTCTTTTGTGATGTTATGCCTATGGATGCGTCTCATATTTTGCTTGGAAGACCATGGAAATATGACAGGAAAACAATACATGATGGAAGGAGGAATACCTATACTCTTGAAAAGGATGGAGAAAAACATGTGCTCATGCCTTTGAAGAATGAAAAAGCACCAGAAGAGAACCAATCCAAGGTAATGTTATTAGTGGAAAAGAGTTTCTTCAAGAAATCAAGCATGAGGAGATAAAGTTTACATTGATTGGTAAGCCAAAGGTAGTCTTACAAGCACAAATCTAAATGATCTTCCAGAAGAAACTAAAAATATGTTGAATGAATTCAATGATATTGTAGAGGATGACTTGCCCGATAAGTTGTCTCCCATTAGAAGTATCATCCATCATATTGATCTTATTCCAGGTGCCAGTTTTCCAAACAAAGCAGAGTACAAAATGACTCCAAGGGAGAATGAAGAGATTAAAAATCAAATGCAAGAATTGTTGGACAATGGTCTCATTCGAGAAAGCTTAAGTTCGTGCGTTGTTCCAACATTGTTAACTCCAAAAAAGGATGGCAGATGAAGAATGTGTACAAATTCTTGAACAATCAACAAAATCACAATCAGGTACATGTTTCCATTACCTCATATTGATGATCTTATAGATTATTTAAGTGGTGCTACATATTTTTCTAAAATAGATTTAGAAAGTGGATATCATCAGACATCATATCAAAATCAGAGAAGGTGATGAATGGAAAAAAAATATTCAAAACTAATAATGGCTTATATGAATGGTTGGTAATGCCCTTCAGACTTACCAATACTCCCAGTACCTTTATGAGGTTAATTGAAGTCATAAAAGAGTTCATTGGAAATTTTGTTATAACTTATCTTAATGATATCTTAATTTACAGTTAATCAAAAGAAGAGAACCTAAGACCTCTTAAGATGGTTTTGAAGAAGTTACAACAAGAAAAAATGTTAATAAATTTAAAGAAGTATAGTTTCATGAAAACTAAATTATTGTACTTGGGTTTTGTGATTTCAAAGGAAGGATTAAAGATGGATCAGGAGAAAGTGAAGGCCATAATCAATTGGCCAACCCCAAGAAGCATTTCTGAGGTAAGAAATTTTCATGGATTGACAAATTTTTACAGAAAATTTATCAAAAAATTAAGTGGTATATGTGCTCCAATTGTAGAAACTATTAAAGAAATAAATCAACCATTCCATTGGACAGAAGCAACTAATAAAAGTTTCAAATTATTAAAGAAAAATATTACAGAACAACCTATTTTAGCATTGCCAAATTTCAACAAGTTGTTCCAGGTTGAGACCGATGCCAATGGAACTGCAATAGGAGTTGTTCTAAGTCAAGAAGGAAGATTAGTCGCCTACTACAATGAAAAACTCAATGAAGCCAAGCAAAAATACTCTTCTTATGATAAATAATTTTATGCCATCATACAAACTTTAAAAAAATGGAGACATTATCTTATGCCAAAAGATTTCATCCTTTACATAGATAATCATGCTTTATAATATATCAACAATCAAATAAAATTGAGTCAAAGACATGTTAAATGGATTGAATTCTTATAAAATTTTACATTTGTTATCAAGCATAAAAGTGGGCATTCAAATAAAGTAGCAGATGCATTAAGCAGGATTAATTTAATTCTACAAGAATTCCAAGTGAATGTCTTAGGATTTGATGAGCTAAAAGATATGTATAAAGATGATCCATATTTCAAAGAAGCTTATGTAGCTTGTGAAAATCCTGTAAGTAGAGATAGAACTCCATGGTTAGATTACATGATACAAGAGGGACTTATGTTCAAAGGAAGACAATTATGCATTCCAAGATGTTCGATGAGGGAAAATCTGTTAAAATAAAAACATAGTGGAGGTTTAACAAGTCATTTTGGGCAAGATAAAACTTTAGCACAATTACAAGCATTCTACTATTGGCCTCACATGCAAGAAGATGTAAGAATATCTGTTGAAATATGTAGGATGTGTCAATATGAAAAAGGAAGAAGTCATAACACTGGACTTTATCAACCTTTACCAATACCAAATCGACCATGGGACTCTATAAGCATGGATTTTGTATTAGGATTTCCCAAAACACAAATAGGAAGCAACTCAATATTTGTTGTTGTTGACAGATTCTAAAAAATTGCACACTTTATAGCCTGTAAAAAGATAAATGATGCAATTAACATAGAAAAATTATTCTTCAAAGAAATAGTTAGATTGCATGGATTACCTACAAGTATTGTTTCTGACATAGACACTAGGTTTGTGGGCCATTTTTGGAGAACTTTATGGAAAAAGTGTTGAAATATGGAAACAAGAATATTCCAATTTAATTTGTCCTTGAATTAATTTGTGAATTAAAATCGAATTTACCCTTAATAGCTACTTGGAAATAATTAATTTATTTATTTTAAATTAACTAGTTGGAGAAATTCAAGTTAGAAATCTTTCTGAAGTCATGCAAGAATTATCCCTTAAATTAAGGAGATAAGATTGAGTTATATTTGAGCTGTAATTACTTAACTTAGTTTACTGAGTTAAGTCCAGTTAAATTAGTTCCAAACTGTTTGAGGAACTAATAGTGAGTTGATGCATTAATGCACTCAACTAGTGCTACTTCAGTTAACTGAAGATTCCCTCATCAGAAACTCATGCATGTCTATTCTGAGAAAGACCCAGTTGAGATTAATGTTCAAGGATAGTGTACTATCAGTCGCATGTGTTTTCTCATGGAGAAAACTCATGCATGTAGTCAAGGATTCATCCTTAAGGATTGCGCAGTTTTGAAGGCTTGTTTTTCCACTTGGTAATAGGCTAATCATCCACAAGGAACAACGCAAGGAAATAGGAGCTTGGAGGGCAAAGAGGAAGGCTGGAGAGAAGCCAAGATTTCTTGTGAGCATCTGTGAGGATTGTATTGAGAGCTGGCTAGCTATGAGAGCTAAGGATTTGTATAATTCCTATGTATTTCCACCATGTATGATAATACAATAATGTGGGGTTTTTATCTGAGACTTTCCCCAAAGTATTTTCATGTGTATTGTACCATTGATTCTTCTTCATCTGGTTATGTTGTTCAGCTTGATCTTTAAGTTTCTGCAAATTGATAGTAGAAGTAGGTTATAGTATTCTGCTTTGATTTATATTGCATTATCGGGTTAACCTATCACAAATTTTCTACATGGTATTAAAGCTGTGAATAGTATACTAAGACGAGAATTTGAAGTTTGAATTTCAGGGTTGCAGGTGCAAATCGAATTCATATCATACTTCAAGGTTGGCCAATGTCGTTCTATGGTTTGAGACTCAAGTATGCCTTGGAAGGTAGCTCGAATTACATAGCATGGAAAGATAGAATGGGGGTTGTATTAGAAGACAATGGCTTGAAGGAATTCATTGATCAAAAAATCCCAAAGCCAACTTCAACTAATGCACAAGAGTTGGTTGAGTGGAAGAAGTGTGTGGCGAAGATGAGAGGGATCATCCTTGAGGGAGTTCGAGACCATATTGTCTCGATTCTCCATGGGAAGGATACCCCATTTTCAATGTGGAAGACATTGAATGACCTCTACCAAAATAGTAGCGACTAGAGGAAATTGGCACTCAAGGATAAGCTTTGAAGAATCAATATGGAGAAGGGTGATACTATTTCCACATATCTGAACAAGCTCACCACCTTTAGAGATGAGCTTGGCAGTGTGGAAATAACTACTGTCGATGATGATATGTGTTGGAATTATGATACAAGTGTTGTCCTTGATGGCAACTCACTCAAATGACAGTTCACAGTACAGCAGCAAAGGATTATAGATCAGACTCCAAAGAATGAATAAAGAGAGGTATACACAGGTTCACTTTGTCCAAGAAGCGTATACACGCGGGTTAACAAAAAAAAAGGAGCGTATAAAGTATACAAGCACTTTCATAGGAGGAAAAACATGTACATGTTGGGAAACCAAGTTTTCGGTTCGAGGTATCTAGTCCAAGGTATTGACCCTAGGTATTTGGTCCTGTTAGCTCTCCAGGAAACTCTCCTAGGTTGTAGCTCGGAGATGTCTGGTAACATATAAATTAAACTATTTTTTCAGAAGTTTATTGGAAGGGATGATGGTTTGGCTCAAGCCAATTAACCACTTCTACTATGTTTTTACTCTAGACATGCATGAACACCCTCAGACTACAAGGCTTTAGACCACCAATGCTCAACAGTTTGGGAATTAGGTGAATATGGAGAATAATGACCACACTAGCAGATACACAAAACCATGTGATGGCCGGATGCAACCAGTAAAGAAACTTGTAGATATAATCTATCAATGCAAAGATGAGATGACAGTTGTTTTGCATTAGACACAGAAGAAACCTGAGTGGTTTACTCACTGATACATTCAATATTTCAATATAGGTATAAGATGATAGTTATCTAGTATTAAACATGGAAACAATCATGAATACAATGCCAAAAGCAGAAGCTTAGAACAGAGAAGAAATGGACAATGAGCATGAAACAACAAAAGAAGCTTGCATTGTTGAAAATGAAGATGAGAATTGCAAGTTACAAAGTGTCTACGGTCTCTAGAAGTTGAACCTTACATCAAATGCCAACCCTAATTACATCTTTCTGGTGGCTATTTATAATTCTTCATTACAATGGCCCTTAGTCGTTTAGGGATGGAGGGGTCTTAATTGACCACCAACTACCATTAACTATAGGATAGCATCTTTGAATGTAGTTTCTTTCTCCACTACGAAAACCTGATCAGTTCTGGTGCCGTACTTTCCTTCAGGTGGTCAGATTGATCATGGCAGTGGAGTTCCATGACTATTTAATTTAGTTGCTGAGTCATGCTATGTCCTTTTCTCCTCCAGCCGTGCTCTTCTTTTAATTCAGTTTCATGGTTAGACTGTTGCCAGATCGATAGAGTCGACCATCTTCTTCTTCGAGTAACAGACAATACGTGGGGTATGGAGTGCATGGGCAGATGAACGGTTGTGAGTGATCGTGAATGGTGGTCGTTGGATCAATGGAGATGTGTGGCGGAGAGCGCTTTGCAGAGGCTACCAATTGTGGCGATAGCAGGACATGTTCGGGCCGTTAGATCTTTAGGTGAGCAGATTGGATGGTTATCAGGGGGCGAAGATGTGCGGGCGATAGCGTACGACAACGGTTTACTCTGGGCAGTAATGGTTTTCATCACGTGGGTCTCGGGCGGTAAGTGGTAATTGTCAAAAGCCGTGCGATTCCACTCAATGAATGACACATAACAACGAAGGAGAGAGAGAAGTTGCCCATATTGCGCGTGTATTAACCGCTCTAGTTTTCCAAGCGATATGAGCGAGGACTGTCAGATCTGGTGGAGGTGATCTGATGGTGGAGGCTAATCGATTAGGTTGCCTTTATCAGGATGAACGTGGGCCGTTGGATTGGCGGGGGAAGATCAATGGCGTGGATGGGGTGAGGTGTTTTATACATGCGCAAGGGCGTATGGTTGGGTTAGAAGGTTAATTTAGGAAATGGGAAGGGTGAAATGTGATCGGGGTAAGGGAGAAGGGGAAAATTGACCCAGGTAGGGCCCCTTTGACAGCAGCAGAGCAGACCGAGCCTCCTTTTGACCCTCCAAGAGTCAGCACTGAACCTCAGGGCTAACACTAGCTCCTTCTGGGGATGAAATCCTCCCTGTCAGGTTTCAAGAACAGTAGACCACTGCCTTTTTTATAAAAAACAAGATCGACAATATTGTCTACTATTCCATTAGGCATGGAGTCTATATAAGCCTACACTAAACTTTGAAAAATAACATATGTACAATACTAAGGCTTGAAAGCCTTAGCTAAAATAAAGTTCAAAGAACAACCCATTGAATGGGCCATCAAAAATATATCCTTCCTTTGATGCATTCGTTCTGAGAAAATAGACACCATACTGAAAATTGACCCTTTTTGCCTTTCTATGAAAGGTTTCTTTCTCTTGGTCAATGTGCATATCAGCCAATCCATCAAAGACTTGCAGAAGCTTATTGATTTGATCACCTACTTCAAAAAATTTATAGCATTTGATATTATCGGGTAGGGATGGTTTATATTTCACCTCATCTCTGTATACATTCAGCCTTGGATGTTTTGCTCGAAAGGTTTTGTACACCTGTTGAATAATAAGGTCTGTTTTATACCCTGTTGTGTTATTTGTGACCTGAAAAGTTAATAAAAAAGGTGAATCAATGCATTCATGTGTGGGGGACAAAAGGAATTCACTTGTTCCTACAGCTTCCTCAGAGTAAGCCCCATCAAAGAACATGTCCCAAACCTGTGGGCTTCTTCCTCTATGATCTGGAAAACTGATTTTTTAAGCTGCGTAGAGGCCAACTGATAAGGCTTGGTAATGTCAAGATCGAGCTTATCCATGACAGTCTTGGGTATTGAATTATGGTTGAGTCTAGTGTCCAGAAGGCAATTATGAAGGATTTTATCATGAATAGACAGAGGAACATAGGATGACAGGGAGTTATCTTCACAATTTTCAATCACTGGGCGGAGAATAACAGCTGGTTGGTCATCTTGCAAATTTACATAGTCAGTGGAATCTTGTATGGTTTTAGGCTCAAGATCCTCAAGGATAGATTTCTGGAAGGAATCATTCTTCACAGGTTCAATCAGGGGCATAGGTATTCTTGACTTCTGGATTTCTGATTGAATACTGAAAGAAGAAGGGGACTTGTCAATGCTTCTTACCTCTATGGCTGGAGTTTTGAGGAAGATAGGATCAACTACGAGTTGCTTCTGCTTATTAACTTGTTGTTCTATAGGGACAACATCTTTATGAACAGGAGTTTCCTTGACATTATTCATTTTTGACCTCAGATTATATTTGTGCTGATCTACAGTTTGTAGAACAGCCTCACCATCCCATTTTTGGCTTATTTGGTCATCGAATAATGACTTCTCATAGGCAGCTTTGGTTAGAAAAGTGGCACTGCATTTGTCTTTCATGCAATGGATCTCATCATCTTCTTCAAATTGCTCTTCTTCCATGACTGTATTCTGAAAAGGGATCTTCACTCTTTTGTCTTCATTGGCATCTTTGCTTCTTTGCAAAATCTGCAACTGCCCATTTGTTCTTCTATATGGATTTGGATTTAGAGGAGAAAAGGTATTAGGAACCCTTCCTTTCCCAGAATGCTACTCAACCTTTAATTTGGAAACTTCAGAGGCTAATGACTCTATCATCTTGGTCATTTTTTCTATCTTGGGGTCTGAAGATGAAGAAGATTCACCCCTCTGTCTCCTTTGATCAGCATGTCCTTTGAGTTTCTTTGCATCCATGATATTAGATTCTACCTCCAAGGTTGCATCCTGTATCTCAGCGAGGGAAGCACATCTTCTTTCTCTCAATAGCAGACATAAGTCAGAATCAAAGGCATTGGCATAAGTGAGCTTGGTAGATGTGGGCATAGGTTTCACTTCAGCTGGTGTCTTGCTATACATGCGATTGAACCTTTTATTGAAATCGGACAATGACTCCCCATTTTCCCTTTTTAGGTTGCCAAACTTAGTATGATAATAGAGCAAATCTTTCTTATCCCCCCAATGCTTTAGGAACACATCATCTAAGGCCTCAATATCTGTTATAGATCTAAAGGGCAATTCTCTGAACCATTTTCTAGCCTCTCCATATAGGCTTTGGACAAAGATCCTCATCCATACATCATCTTCATTAATGTTTAGATTATCAGCATAGCTATAAAATGACTCAAGATGTTCTTCAGCTGTAACCCCCTCTGTCCCAGTGAATTTAGGCATATATTTATGATATTCTCCAGTAGTCATTGCATTCAAAGGAGTGGGCAGGACTAGAGGTCCATACCTAGCAGCTATGATTATTTCCATTTTGGTGGGTGCTTGTGGACCTGCCATGACTGGGGTAGATGAAAGAGTGATGGCAGTCTGAAAGGTAGGGAGTTGAGAAATGACTGATAGGGCTAAAAGAATATGATGGACAGTAGGGGAGGTTTCCTTTGGCTGAAATCCAAAGGAGGAACTAAAGAATAAGGAGCTTTATGAATCTCTAAAAAAATTTCTTCACTGCTAGTGCTAAAAGCTATATTCTCAACATGTATGTGCTCTGTTACAAGCCTTTATTGCAGAGATGCATAAGATTGTTTAGGTTTACCTGATCCTGATGCTCCCTTTTGTGATGTCTTTCTTTCCTTGATAATCTTCTCAGGGTCAGGTACTAGGTTAGCTGGTGATTTCTGAGGATTTCTCTGAGTGTGCCTCACAAACTAAGCTAGAACTGTGATGTGGAGTCGCCAAGAGGTTCGACCTCTAGTAGAGTCGCCAGATAGATTATTACAACCAAAAATGTGTCCAGACTTTGTCTATCATCAAATCTAGATCTGTGTCGTCTCCCAGGGAAGCTGAGCTTCAATCTCCTCTCCCCAGCAATGGCGCCAATTATGTTAGCTCTCCAGGAAACTCTCCTAGGTTGTAGCTCGGAGATGACTGGTAACATATAAATTAAACTATTTTTGCAGAAGTTTATTGGAAGGGATGATGGTTCGGTTCAAGCCAGATAACCACTTCTACTCTATTTTTACTCTAGACATGCATGAACACCATCAGACTACAAGGCTTTAGACCACCAATGCTCAACAGTTTTGGAATTAGGTGAATATGGAGAATACTGACCACACTAGCAAATACACACAACCATGTGATAGTCGGCTACAACTAGTAAAGAAACTTGTAGATCTAATCTATCAATGCAAAGACAAGATGACAATTGTTTTGCATTAGACACAGAAGAAACTTCAGTGGCCTACTCACTGATACATTCAATATTTCAATACAGGGATAAGATGATAATTATCTAGTATTAAACATGGAAACAATCATGAATACATTGCCACAGGCACAAGGTTAGAACAGAGAAGAAATGGACAGTGAGCATGTAACAGCAAAATAAGCTTGCATTGCTGAAAATGAAGATGAGACGCTGCAAGTTATAGAGTGTCTACAGTCTCCAGAAGTTGAAACTTACATCAAATGCCAACCCTGATTACATCTTTCTGGTGGCTATTTATAATTTTTCATTACGATGGCCCTTAGCCGTTTAGGGATGGAGGGGTCTTAATTGACCACCAAATACCATTAACTGTCTGATAGCATCTTTGAACATAGTTTCTTTCTCCACTACGAAAACCTGATCAGTTCTGGTACCGTGCTATCCTTCAGGTGGTCAGATTGATCATGGCAGTGGAGTTCCATGACTGTTTAATTCGGTTGCTGAGTTGTGCTATGTCCTTTTCTCCTCCGGCCATGCTCTTCTTTTAATTCAGTTTCATGGTCAGACTATCGCCAGACTGACAGAGTTGGCCATCTTCTTCTTCGAGTAACAGACAGGACGTGGGGTATGGAGTGCATGGGTAGATGAACAGTTGTGAGTGATCATGAATGGTGGTCGTTGGATCAATGGAGATGTGTGGTGGGAGCGGTCGTGGTGGGAGCGGGACATGTCCGGGCCGTTAGATCTTCAGGTGAGCAGATCGGACGATTATCGGGCGACGAAGATGTGCGGGCAATAGCGTGCGGGAGCAGTTTACTCTGGGAGGTAATGGTTTTCATCACACAGGTCTCGAGCGATAAATGGTAATTGTCAGAAGCCGCGTGATTCCACTCAATGAATGACACATAGTGGCGGAGGAGAGAGAGAAACCACCCATATCGCGCGTGTATTGACCACGCTAGTTGTCCATGCGATATGAGCGAAGACCGTCAGATCTGGTGGAGGTGATCTGACGGTGGAGGCCGATCAGGTAGGTTGCCGTTATCGGGAGGAACATGGGCCATTGGATTGGTGGGGGAATATTAACGGCGTGGATGGGGTGAGGTGTTTTATATGTGCGCAAGGGTGTATGGTCAGGTTAGAAGGTTAATTTAGGAAATGGGAAGGGTGAAATGTGATTGGGGTAAGGGAGAAGGGGAAAATTGACTTAGGGGGGGCCTTTTTGATAGCAGCAGAGCAGACCGAGCCTCCTTTTGACCTTCCAAAAGTCAGCACTGAACCTCAGGGCTAACAGGTCCAAGGTATTGGTCCTAAGTAGTTTTAGTCCAAGGTATTGAGAAAGGCCTAAGAGTATATAAGGAGTAGAAGATCATTAGGCCAGGAGTGCAAGTATTGAATATCTGATGAAGTGTGAGATCAAGTATGTAGGCTATGGGTTCCTGATGCTTTGCTTGATCTAAACTAAGGATGCACCTATGTGGTTGATGATGGATGATGGATCGGGATCATAAGACCTTAAATGTATTATCATTATGTGGTTTGATCATGGATAGTCTAGATCTAAATACTGACGCATGTTTTATTCTACAAATGTTATGATCTGAGTATGACTGGATTCTGAAATAGCTGTGACATTTTTTAAGTTAGTATTTGCAGATTTGTGTGCTGGTTCGCTTTGGTGAAAGCGCATATACATGTTGGTTTGGCTCATTAGAGTAGCGTATACATTATGAAATATGATATTTGAATTTGCAGTTGGTTCTAGTGGTTGTTGCAGATTTCTGGGCTCTGCTCTATGTCTTGGTGACTGTGTTTTGATGACAATATTCTAAATATTCAAATTGGTTGATTGTGATTTGCTTTAGTGACGATGGGCCTTCAGTGATTTAATTGTGGGTGACTCAAAGATTGATGCTTGAGTTTCAATGATTGGTTAATGCAGATGTATTTGATGGTTGTATGGCAGTGGTGATTGATTTTGAGCTTCAATGTTGTTGATGGGTCCAATATGAAAATTGGATGAAACGTGGCCTTCAAATTATGTTATTGTGTTCCAGGAGTATCCAGTCTGAAAATTTATGAAACGTGGTCCCTGGAGGAAGAGAGAACGTCGTAGCCTTCTGTAGGTCAATGCCTACGTATTGGTAAACATATCGTCCAATACAAGAGCCAGGGGGTTGGAGCTCCCTTCCAATAACAACTGGAAAACGAGTGAAGGTTGGAGCCTTCAGTAGGCTGGCGCCTGTTGAGTTATGGAAAAGGTATGCATATGTATTTATTTCATCATCCTTTTCTTTAGTTATAACCCCTTTTATATCCTAAAATGTTAATATATCAAAGGATTATGGTAAAAATGAGGGAATTATCTATCATCATGATTTCGCTGACTGTTATCCCTCTTTATGTAGGAAAAAGACGAAATGGGACAACTGTTGTTCCTCATCCAAGGGAAAACGAAGAGATAAGCAAGCTAAGGATGGAGCATACAGTTATGAACAAAAGCAAAGCGAATCACAGAACCAGCGCAAGGAGGGAAATATGACTGAAGTTAGGAGATTGCGTGAAAGGGATCGTTGTTACTGTTTATCCTTTTACCTCTTTGCCATTATAAAAGGCAACGATTGTAAGCATAGGGAAGGGGACATTATTCAAGAATTACTATTGTATTTGTAACTTTGATCATCGACTCTTGCAATTAAAGCAGAGTACGAACTGGCTGTAACCATTTTGCAATGATTAATATATAAAACAGTTGATGTTCCTTCTCATCTACTGAAGTAATCCGGCGGTGTTCACTAGTGGCTAAGGGCCCAGCCCTGGTGGATTCACTTACTGTTCCTGTACCATTATTTTATGATTTCTGTCATGTGATGGTTTGGTTTGATTTCCACTTACTATAATCACATCGCTTTGCTATTTCATATTTCTAGTCTTAACAAAATTACTCTGTTTTACATTATGCGGTAATATTGATTTAAGTTGTTACTACCTCTGATCTATTTATCTACTTCAGTATTCTATTATTTTTATTTCCAATCCAGTTGTTTAGCTCAATGTGCTATCTTGAGATTCTCGACTGTAAAGAGTATTGACTATTGTTATCTATGCTCTCAAACTGAGATCCTTGCTGTTTAGATTAGAAATTGCGTTTGGAAAATCAATCAATTGAAAGAGAAATGAGTTATTGTTACTGTATTCTTGACGGATACTTGAATGAATGTCTAATTTGGTTTCATTAGCGAATTAAGCTTTCTTTTAATTGTAATTAGATTTTACTAGCTGCATCCATTTACTATTGTATTCGAAAGAACTGTACTGTAATCTAGAAGCATTACTCTTTGAGTTAAATAGCCACCACATACTGTGTACACTCTTGAAATTGAAAGTCTTACCCGGATTGATAACTAATGTGCAGATAATTAGGAGTTAAAAAGACACCTTTTATCACTCAATATTTTGGCGCCATTGCTGGGGAGAGTGTAGCCATTTCTGAAGAGTAGCGTACATCTGATACTTGTCTGTTAGGAGAGAATTGGATATTAAAAACAAAAGGTAAGAACCTGCGTATGGAGCACATAAAATGCCTTCTCCCCTGCCCACTTTCCAGCATAATTGCTAAGAATTTAGGGTAGAGGTAAATATTTGAATTATGTGTATGACTAAGAAGAAAAAACCTGAAAATAATCCAATTTCCCTACCCAAACCCGACAGATCTAAGGGACTGTTGACCCTTGGATGATCAACTTTCATAGACGACATTATAAAGAAAGCTGAATCTCAACCATCAGTAGGTCCTAGAAAAGTTGCTTCCAGACAACCCACTGGCTCCCTTCGGGCCACAGGCTCACCATCTATTGTTGGAAATAATACTGAGAGGGGGGCTGAATCAGTATTATCAAGTCAAATATTTCCTTTTTCAACTCCAGATAATATACGCTACTTCAGTTAATAAAAACCGCGTATATACGCAACTACAGATAAAGAAACCCGCGTATATAGAGCAGACTTATAATTAGATTTATCTTTCAGATGTCAGTTATTAACCTGTGAATCATAAGTAAATAAACAATACCATAATCAATGAAACAGATCAGAAGACAGTCACACATAAGAACAAAAGATATAAGGAGGAAACCCAATGTGGGTGAAAACCCCCTGCTGCAATTCGTCTCTATCTTCTTTTTAATTAGAAACTTATCTTTACAATGTTTTGTACTGGTGAATTCTTTACCAGTACGTAGGTTGCAACCTGCAGAGAGCTACAACTCTCTCTCGTTCTCCAGCTTTCTTGGAAGGGAGCTCCAACCCCCTTAGTTCTTGTACTAGCTTGAGATACTAGTACGCAGGATTCTACCTGCAGAAGGCTGCAACCTTCTCTTTGCTTTCAGGGACCTCGTTTCATTAATTTTCAGACTGGATCCACAGATAGCATCAATCAAACATCAAGTATTTCTGCATCAACCAAACTCCTTTTCACCAATCAAAAACTGAATCAAACAAACACTTCTCTAACCGCTGTACCCAAAACATAGTAACTGTAATCAAACACCAATTCTGAACCCAGAACACTGCAGCAATAAAACAGAAGCAACTAGGACATAAATCAAGATATGTACGTTACTTCACTATTCAGCAACCTACATGTATACGCTTCTGTACCACAACCAACCTGCGTATACGCTTCTTTCATTCACAGAAAAAGCGTGTATATGCACCTGCACTTCACTGAACCTGCATACAAATCTATAAAGGATAATTCATTCTTTTAAACATTCAGTCATTAGTTAACCCAGATTATCAGATTTATAGATCAAGAGTGCGCCACATATAACAGATCAAAATCATACAGAAATATCAATGTTCAAGCCTTGAGATTTTGATCCATCAATAGACCTTATCCTTCTTGCGCTCAGGTTCCTCCTTCATTCAGATCTAGATCTGCACCAAAACCCAATCACCAGTATTCCAGATCTAGCACAATATCAGATATTCAATAAATCAGATGATCCTTTGCCACATGATCTCCTTCCCCTTTTATAGTTTTAGGCCTTCCACAATACCACGGTCCAAAACCATAATAAGCCAATACCAAGGACCCAATACCTGGGATCAACACGTCTGATGAGGTATCATGGTCCAAAATTGACGAGGTATCATGGTCCAAAATCACAGGTTCAAGTACCAAGGACTAACTACCACGGACCAAAGGTAAGTTCTCAAACATATACACGCTTTTCCTTGCATGAAAGTGCGTCTATACGCACACGCGCCTTTGAAATTTCAAACCCGCATGTATATGCGACTTTGCCTAGATGAACCTGCGTATATGTCTTTTCCTTCATTCTGAAAGCCTGAATTGAGATCTGTTACCAAAGAGAGTTGCCATCAAGGACAGCACCTGTGCCATAGCTCCAAACCTGTGCCATAATGCCAACAATCTCCCCCTTTGGACTTGATGGCAACCCAACATCCTCAAAGTCAATCTCCCCCTTTGTCATCAAGGGCAAAGGGTTGTGCTCCCCCTGAGTACATGCTGAAAGTTCTGCCCTGCTGTGCTGACCATGCTCCCCCTGACTGTAGGCAAGATCTACAAAAGATGTTCTTCAAGAAGAACCAAGACATATACATTATGAAAGACCTTCCTATCACCAAAAGACTCAATGCATACATCCATCACCCAACCAAGTGGGGATACATCAGAAATTTACATATGACAACCAAGTTCATTACATGTTCATCCCAGGCATAGTGGGGAAACCAAAATAAGTTGTTACATGACCTTGACACCATAAAGGAGATACCACAAAAAGAGATACATGACATAGAGATGAATTATCTAGAACAAGACTTATGAAAGTCACAGGCAGTAGCATCTATCCATCATTATTCAGATCAGCAACCAAGATTTCCTTCTGTTCACCCGCTGCCTCTGTTCCACCTAAAACCAACAATAGCTTGAGTACTTGAACCAAGATATTCTAAGGTAATGCCAACAATGCATTATTAGAAGATTATCTGCTCCCCCTGAACCTGTGCCAGATGGTCTCCGTCAGACCCATATCATACTCTCTTCAACTAGAGTCTGTCCTTGCTGATTTTCTTCAGAACTCCATATACGCGATTGCACCTGCATAAATCGGTGTATGTACGCGGATGCCCCTCATCCAACTCGCGTACACCATCTTTTCTCTGAAACAGACAAGCTTCAACAACAGGATGAAGCATCAACTACTCCCAGCTTCTGTCTGAGATATTCAAAAGTTTCCTTGGGCAGTGGTTTGGTGAGTATATCAGCAACTTGTTCCTTAGAAGGAACATACTCCAACTTTACTTTTTGCTCAAGCACTTGTTTCCGAAGAAAGTGATATTTGATAGGTATGTGCTTGGTCTTTCAATGCATGACAGGATTCTTTGAAATGCTTATTGCACTCGTATTATCACATAAGGTAGAGACATGTGGAGTACAAGTGATTTGAAAATCCTGCAAGGTTTGCATCATCCAAAGAAGTTGAGTGCAACAAGATGCAGCAGCCACATATTCCGCTTCAGCTGTAGATAAAGCAATCGAACTCTATTTCTTACTGAACCAAGATACTAATCTGGAACCCATAAAGAATGCACCACCAGTTGTGCTCTTCCTATCATCCACGCTTCCGGCCCAATCTGCATCTGTGTAAGCATGAAGTGTGAGATCTGTATCTCTAGGATACCATAAGCCATAGTTTTGAGTTCCTTGAAGGTACTTGAAGATTCTCTTGACCGCCTGAAGATGAGTTTCCTTTGGATTTTCCTGAAATCTTCCAACTATTCCCACTGCATGCATGATGTCTGGTCGGTTACCTGTTAAATAAAGTAGACTTCCAATCATGGATCTATAGGTTGGTTCATGCACTGTTGCTGATTCATCATTTGCACTGAGGCTACATCCTGTAACCATGGGAGTACATACTGGTTTCGAATCTTCCATGCCATACTTCTTCAGAATCTGCTTGAGGTACTTGGTTTGAGACAAGAAGATTCCACCTTCATTTTGTTGGATTTGCAATCCAAGAAAGTATGTCAGTTCTCCAAGCAAGGACATTTCGAATTTTTTCTGCATCACCAAGGCAAAGCTTTGACTCATAGCTTCTTCATTTCTTCCAAAGGTAATATCATCTACATACACAACAAGTATTAGCAATTTGTTATTTTCAATTTTTATATAGAGATTGCTATCTGCTGATCCTTTTGAAAAACCTTGTTGATGAAGGTATTTATCCAAACGATAGTACCAAGCCCTTGGAGCTTGTTTAAGCCCATAGAGAGCCTTTTTAAGTCTGCATACAAGATTTGGATCATTCCCAAGGATGAAACCATCTGGTTGCTCGATGTATACTTCTTCTTCTAAGTCTCCGTTCAGAAAGGTTGACTTCACGTCCATTTGAAATACTTTGAACTTCTGAAAGCTTGAGAGAGCAAGGAACATTGGATGGCTACAAGTCTAGCCACGGGAGAAAAAGTTTCTTCAAAGTCTATTCCTTCTTTTTGAGCATACCCTTTACAAACAAGCCTGGCCTTGTTTCTAATAACTTCCCCATTTTCATTCAACTTGTTCTTGAATATCCATTTTGTTGCTATGACATTCTTATCTTTTGGTCTAGGAATAAACTCCCAAGTGTCGTCCTTTTCGATCTGCTCAAGTTCTTCATCCATTGCCTTGACCCAACATTCATCTTTGCATGCCTCTTTTACATTTTGTGGTTCAGTGGAGGAGAGCAATGCCAAATAGCTTGAGGCTTCTGCAATTGTTCTTCTAGTTTGTACACCTGCTTCTTTCTACCCCAAAATCTGAGATTCTGGATGATTCTTCTGAACGTACCTGGATGGTGTCTTCTCTTCTATCCTTGTCTGCCCCTCTGGTGCCTCTTGAGGTTCTTCTTCATCATCTGTCTGATTTGGAGAGTAGTCTTCATCCTCATCGATATTTTCATGATTTACTTGCCTAGGGATGTATCCTTTTTCATCAACCACTACATCAATGCTATCAAAAATTCTTCCAAGTCTTTTATTGTAACACTTATATGCTTTGCTGTGGGGAGAATAACCAAGGAGAATGCCTTCATCTGCTCTAGGTTCAAGTTTGCCAAGCTGCTCATCAGTATTCTTAATATAGCATTTACTCCCAAAAATTTTGAAATGCTTTACTGAAGGAGTCTCACCATACCAGAGCTCATGAGGAGTTTGAGTGTTGTTCACTCGGACATTTGTTTTGTTGAGAATAACAACCGCAACATATGCAGCTTCACCCCAAAAGGTTGCGGGAGTTCCAGACTCATCAAGCATAGCATGAGCCATTTGTTGGACTATTATGTTCATCCTTTCCACCACTCCAATTTGCTGAGGAGTCCTAGCTGTAGAGAATTCCCTTCTTATTCCATGTTCTTCACAGAAGTCGAAAAATTCATTTGAGGTAAACTCCCCACCTCTGTCGAACCTGAGGCACTTAATTTTGTAATCTGATTCATTTTCAGCCAAGGCTTTGAAGGATTTGAATTTTTCGAATGCTTCGTCTTTGTGCTTCATAAGTCCTAACCAAACAAACCTGGAGAAGTCGTAAATGAATAATATAAGGTATTCTTCTCCTCGAGGTGACCTTGTCCTAAATGGACCACATACATTTGTATGGACTAGCTCAAGAGGCCTGCTAGCTGATCCTTCCTTCTCAGGAAAGTTAGTTCTGGTTTGCTTACCAAACTGACATGATTTGCATATGGTGTTATCTGGAATTTTGATATCTAGAAGACCACGAACTGCCTGGTATTTGCATGCTTTCCTTATTTGTGAAAAGCTTAGGTGCCCCAACCTCCGGTGCCATAACCAATGTTCATCATCCTTGCTCAAATAGCATTGTTGTTGTCCTTCTTCAAATATGTATAGATTATTTGGATTTCTTCTGCCTTTGATCATTGTTTTTCCTGTATCAAGATCACGAACACTACATCCATTTGATCGAAATATTACCTTGGTTCCTTGATCGCACATCTGACTAACACTCAGTAGATTATGTTTCAAGCCGTCAACATACAAAACATTTCCAGCTTTGACCTTATCTTTCAAATGAGCAGTGCCTTTTCATTTTATGGCTGCAAGGGTATCATTTCCAAAAGAAATTTTCTTACCCTTTTCTAAAGCAATATATGATTCAAGTTTTTCTTTATCACCTGTCATATGCTTCGAACATCCGTTGTTGATATACCATAGATTTTCCTGTCCTTCTGCATAAAAGGCTATCCCACATCTTTCTGGTTGTGATTCCTTCATTCTCCATGTTCTGGCACTTGAGGTTTGTTCCTTCTGAGTTGTCTTCCAAAACCTGCTCCTGCATTCAGAATCTTCATGACCAAAGTTATTACAAATAGAACATTCAACTTCATTTTCAAGGGCTGAAAAGTTGTTATAAGTCCTTTTCGTGATCCCAGTCATATTCCTTTGTTTTTGAGCTTCTCTAGCCATGATTGTCTTATAGGCAACACATTGGGTTGCTTTGTGACCAAAGTTATGGCAAGAGAAACATTGGCCATTGAAGAAACTCCTGCGATTATCAAATCTATCATCCAACCGATTGTAGTTTCTACTGACGTCTATTCTTGAGACAAATTGGGAAGATTTTACCTGTGGCTGATTGTAGCTTCTATTTGTCCTTAAGATAGCTTGCCCCCGATTTTATTGATAGTCTTTGTTTGTTCTTGAGGTAAACTATCCCTGATTTACCTGATGATTTCTATTTGGCCTTTGCTCGCTCCTCCTTGCTGCATCAAGATAACTTTTGGAGGTGGATGCTTGAGATGTTTCTCCATTATATCCTAGACCTGTCTTGATTAGTGGAGAATGTTGCACATTGATCATCTCATCCAGAGTTTCAGATCCTTTAACAAATTTAAGATTAATAGATTTTGTTTTCTTAATCTCCTTTCTAAGACCAACAATTTCACATTCCAATTTTTCAAGATGTTTTTCCCTTTCAGCCAGTTGACATTGGAGAGAATCAATAATCGCATTTTCTCTTCTAAGCAAATTTTGAGATTAGACATCTCTTCATAAAAACCTTCTACATCTATAGCATCCATGTAGTCATCATTTTCAAAAGCCATTAAAAGTTTATACTCATTACCTCGTTCATCTTCGTCACTATTTGAAAGTCCATCACTATCTTCATGAGTGTAATAGCTTTTCTTATTTGCATTATGTTTCTTGTTCCATCTAACAGGTTCCTTCCCTTTGTCAATCTTATCCTTGTGAGGACATTTGGCAGCAAAGTGACTGACTCTTCCACAAGCAAAGCATTTGAAAGGTAACTTACCTCGGAACCGTCCAGTACCCCGTTGAAGATTTCTGACAAAATTTGATTCTTCTTCTTCTTCTGACACGTGTCCTGACTCATAGTACTTGCCTTTGCCTGAAGCCTTGAAGGTAGATTCTCTCCTATCTGATGGACCTCCTTTCCTCATTTCATAAGCAGTTAGAATTTCGTGCAATTGTGACATTTTAAGGCTTTGTAGATTCTCTTTTTCTTCTATTGCAGAAACTTTAGATTCAAACCTAGGGGACAAAGATCTTAGAACTTTTTCAACCACAACAGCCTCTTTTATTTCTTCACCCAAATTTTTCATACAATTAACAATCTCACATGAAGAAAATAGTTAGCCACACTTTCATCATTATACATCCTGAGATTTTCATACTGAATCTTGAGGGTTTGAAGTTTTGCTCGTTTTACCTGATCATCTCCTTCATAGCTCAGAACAATCTTGTCCCATATCTCTTTTGTGGATTTAAACTGCATTACCTTGACAAATTCTGATTGAGATAGGCATCCTAATAGAGTATTGACCGCCTTTGCATTTGTTTCATATTTCTTCTTCTCAGCCAGATCTGTAGGAGTTGCTGATGGAAAAGTATACCCTGTATCTATGATATCCCAGACTTATGTACCAAGAGATTGAAGATAGGCAGTAACTCTAACCTTCCAATAAACGAAGTTTGTCCCATCAAAAATTGGTGGCCTGATTGATGCTTCCCTCTCATAGTTGCTCATGATGAACGATCTTCCTTCAAGCGATCAAGTTTCTTCTGAAGGACCTGGCTCTGATACCAATTGCTGGAAATAATACTGAGAGGGGGGGTGAATCAGTATTATCAAGTCAAATATTTCCTTTTTCAACTCCAGATAATATACGCTACTTCAGTTAATAAAAACCGCGTATATACGCAACTACAGATAAAGAAACCCGCGTATATAGAGCAGACTTATAATTAGATTTATCTTTCAGATGTCAGTTATTAATATGTGAATCAGAAGTAAATAAACAGTACCATAAACAGTGAAACAGAGCAGAAGACAGTCACACATAAGAACACAAGATATAAGGAGGAAACCCAATGTGGGTGAAAACCCCCTGCTGCAATTCGTCTCTATCTTCTTTTTAATTAGAAACTTCTCTTTACAATGTTTTGTACTGGTGCAGTCTTTACCAGTATGCAGGCTGCAACCTGCAGAGAGCTACAACTCTCTCTCATTCTCCAGCTTTCCTGGAAGGGAGCTCCAACCCCCTTAGTTCTTGTACTAGCTTGAGATACTAGTACACAGGCTTCTACCTGCAGAAGGCTGCAACCTTCTCTTTGCTTTCAGGGACCTCGTTTCATTAATTTTCAGACTGGATCCACAGATAGCATCAATCAAACATCAAGTATTTCTGCATCAACCAAACTCCTTTTCACCAATCAAAAACTGAATCAAACAAACACTTCTCTGACCGCTGTACCCAGAACATAGTAACTGTAATCAAACACCAATTCTGAACCCAGAACACTGCAGCAATAAAACAGAAGCAACTAGAACATAAATCAAGATATGTACGCTACTTCACTATTCAGCAACCTACATGTATACGCTTCTGTACCACAACCAACCTGCGTATACGCTTCTTTCATTCACAGAAAAAGCGTGTATATGCACCTGCACTTCACTGAACCTGCGTACAGATCTATAAAGGATAATTCATTCTTTTAAACATTCAGTCATTAGTTAACCCAGATTATCAGATTTATAGATCAAGAGTGCGCCACATACAACAAATCAAAATCATACAGAAATATCAATGTTCAAGCCTTGAGATTTTGATCCATCAATAGAACTTATCCTTCTTACGCTCAGGTTCCTCCTTCATTCAGATCTAGATCTGCACCAAAACCCAATCACCAGTATTCTAGATCTAGCACAATATCAGATATTCAATTAAATCAGATTATCCTTTGCCACATGATCTCCTTCCCCTTTTATAGTTTTAGGCCTTCCACAATACCACGGTCCAAAACCATAATAAGCCAATACCAAGGACCTAATACCTGGGATCAACACGTCTGACGAGGTATCATGGTCCAAAATCACAGGTTCAAGTACCAAGGACTAACTACCATGGACCAAAGGTAAGTTCTCCAACATATACGTGCTTATATGCACACGCACCTTTGAAGCGTCTAACCCGCGTGTATACGTGACTTTGCCTAGATGAACCTGTGTATATGTCTTTTCCTTCATTCTGAAAGCCTGAACTGAGATCTGTTACCAAAGAGAGTTGCCATCAAGGAAAACACCTGTGCCATAATGCCAACATTTATAGCCTTTGCTGAGGTCCACAGACTGAGCAGAGTTTTCAAGAAATTGAAAATTCTCACCCAATTTCTTTACAAGAAGGGAATTCTAGTAATCTCTGTGAAGGAGGAGAAGAAACTGGGGAAACAGAGGAGCTAAGATCCCCTCAGGTAATAATTCAACCAGGAACACTCAGCACCCTAGATAAAGGGAGTGTCGTTAAGTTCATTCGAGAAGAAACCAGGGAAACAGAGGAGCCAAGATCCCCTCAGGTAGTAGTTCAGCAAGGAATGCTCATTATTCCCGACCAGGGAAGCATTGTTAAGCTCATTCCCACCCCTTCTAGTCATCCTAGGAATAACTCTCTAGAGATCCCAGAAGGGTATTAGCACATATTTGATCAAATGGCCAACAACCCACAAGCACCTCAGACCTCCACCCTGTAGTATCCCATCATTGACACAGCAGTCAACGCACCTATGAAAGCCATCCCTCTCCAAAATATTCCTACCTTTCATGGGCTGACATCAAAGGATCCAGACGCATTCCTGTTTGAGTTTGATGTATTGTGTCGGGGGTATGATTATACCACCGATCCCCAAAAACTAAAATTGTTTCCCTCTACATTGAAAGGAGTAGCCTTGCGATGGTTTATGGGATTATGTGGAGGAACAATAAATGATTGGGAACAAATGAAAACTTCTTTCCTAAAAAAGTATCAGGATTATTGCAGATCTAGGGAATTGAAAGACGAAATATTTCAGATGGTAGCAAGACCAAGTGAAACATTAGAAGAATATGTGGAACAATTTCAATATAACCTTCAGTGGTCTCCCTATGCAACTCTGCTTTTACCTGATAATGCACTGAAAACTACACTAATTAAAGGGATGAAAGAATAATGGGTAGAAACATTGAATATTATGGGTAAAGATGATATATATCAGGAAAATTTTGCTGACATCATTAATTTGTGTATCAGGTGTTCAAGAGGCAGCACAAGATTGAAGCCAGCATAACGCGACATGATCACAAGGGATAACAAAATCTCTAGTGGAGGTATAACTCACGCAGAAATTGGCAATTTGCTAGAGGATTTCAAAACTGATAATCTAGGAACTCTGAAAAACCAATTGGACATTATGCAAGCCAAACAAAAGCAAGCTGAAGCAGAACAAAACTTTGTGATATTCTGTCCTAGATGCAGAAAGAAGCATTACTCTTTGAGTTAAATAGCCACCGCATACTATGTACACTCTTGAAATAAAAAGTCTTACCCGGATTGATAACTAATGTGAAGATAATTAGGAGTTAAAAAGACACCTTTTATCACTCAACAACGCCTATGTACTATTAAATGGATCGACTAGTACAAGAGCTAGGGAGTTGTAGCTCCCTTCCAGTAGAAACTGGAGAACGAGATAAGGTTGTAGCCTTCTACAGGTGGGTGCTTGCGTACTGGTATGATTCTGCACCAATACAAGATTGTAAACAGGTTTTTCTTATATTAAATGAAGATAGCAACGTGTGGTTTTTGTCCCGCATTGGGTTTCCACCTTAAATCTTAGTGTTCATGTGTGTTTCTTATGTATGATGGTTTGTTCTGATATTACTGCACATGGTCATTGTTTATATGGTTAATGAAGTACTAATGCACTGATTAAAGATCAACATAAGATGAATTAATTGAATCATAGGTTTGCTAGATATACGTTGGTTGCCTTAAATATAGTTGCATGTACACGCGAGTTACCTTCATTGAAGTAGCGTACAAAAATGAGAGTATGAAATTAAAAATTTATTGATTTGACTAATACTGATTCACCCCCCCTCTCAGTATTCTTTCCAACAATTGGTATCAGAGCAGGTCCTTTGGTAGAAGCTTAATCACTTGAAGGAGATCCGTAGAACAATGGGAAAAAAGCTAAAAAAATAAAGCACCTCAGAAGAAGAAGACAGCTCAAAGGAACAGCGACAGCAGGAGAGACAATTGGCCGTTAGGTGGAAGCAAGTATTCAGATTCCGAATCACCTCAGATTGAATATGGACAAGCAAATGAAGCATCAGGTACAAATTTTTGGTCTTCTAGTGATACTTTTCTTTGTTCATGCAATATTGGAGATATTGGAAGTGGTCGTGAAAGAAACATAGATACAAAAGTTAAAAGACTCATAGATAAAATCAAAGATCAATAAGATCTATTTAACAAAAGGGAGTGTGCCTTCAAAGAAGAAGTTACCAGATTAAAAGCTCAGCTGGAGGAAGGAAACAAAGTAAGGAAGCAATACAAGGAAAGGGAAGATCAATGTCAAAAGCTGCAGGATGAAGTGACATCATTAAGAAATGAAATAAATGATTAGAGTATAACAATCAAGAGACTTAAAGATAGATCCAGTTACTATGTAAGTCTTGAAGCTAAGATCCTCTCTCTAAAAGAAGATCTTGAAAATAAGTAGAATGAAGAACTACCTCAAGCAGATGAAGAACAAGAAAATGAGATTCTCAAATTAAGGCAACAAGTGGAAGAAGGAAGAAAGGCTGAAGAAATCTTGAGGATGTAGTATATGGAAAAGGAAGAGCAATATCAGGTTGAGGTAAATATCTTAAAAGGTAAATTAGAAAAAAAGGATAAATTGTTACGATTTCAAGACAGTACTAAGATTTTGGATAATATTCTTAGTAGTCAAAGGTCTCCTACCATGAAAACTGGTCCTGGTTTTCATGAATCTATTGAAGGTGAATCTAGCTCACAAGGTGAGGTAAGGAACTCTAATGCAAAATCTGAAATGCTTAACAAGAAGATGAGAGGTCAACCCCATCAACCAAGGAAAGAAAGTCTTCAAAGAAAATCCTTTACTCCTAATTGTGGAAGTGATAGTCGGTTATTTCCTCCAATGAATATTTTTGAATGTTTTATATTTCATAATTTTGGACATGTTGCAGTGAGATGCAGAAGTATAATGGTTCAAGACCGTCACACAGAAAGATCATCAGCTTCCAGGTACTTTAAGGGATATTGTTTTTCCTGCAATATGTTTGGTCACAAAGCCATTGACTGCTATAGAAGGAATATGAAACATGTAAGATGTTATGCTTGTAACAAGTTTGGACATATAACAAAGGAATGCATGAGCAAATTTCGGCCACCATACCAAAGGGAGAAAACATCATCACACTCGAAGATATGGAAGAAAAAGGAAGTATAGTAAAAAAGATGTGGCATAGCAGAGTATATAGACATAACAGACTCAGAGCGAGTTGAAAGTGTGAAACTTCGGAATTTCAATTCTCATACGCAGTTAGCATGAAGACAAGTTGCATATATACACGAGTTCGAAGCTGCACAGTCACGTATATGGGGTTTTTGAGGAAAAAGCAGTGGGATAAACTCAGGAAAAAGGGGTCTGATATGGTTCAGTCAATTATCAAATATTTGTTCTGTTTTGATTGATGATGATTACAATCTGCTGATAATATGTAGAAGTGCTCTTGGCCCTCATAAGATGTTGATAATTTTGATGAATAACTGGTAGATGATGATGCCTTGATGATTCTTACTGATATTTGCAATGATCAGATCTGACAGTGAACATCTAGCATAGGTTCAGGGGGAGCATATGCTTCTAATAATGCATTGTTGGCATTATCTTAGAAGATCTTGGTACAGATCCACATAGTTGTTTTGATTCAGGTAACTCTTTTGATGATGGACACATACATGCTATTGATCTTGATGCTACTGATAGATGCTGATGGTGTAGATCATATATGGTGTATGATAGTTGCTGATGACTATCATGGTCCTGTTTAGATTGTTGGTCCTTGTTATAAATGTCATCATTTGATGTAAAGGTCATGAAAAGACCTAATTTGTAACCCCACTATGCATGGGAAGGATGATGTAATAATTTCTATTTTAGTCATGTATAAACAATTGGTATATCCCCACTTGGTTGGGTGGATGAGTCAAATTTGGTATATCCCCACTTGGTTGAGAGATGAATGTATGTATGAGCCATTGGTGATAGGAATGTCATACTCACATAGTTGAGTTATAGAGTCATGTTATTCTTTTAGAGACTATTTTTGCAGACTCTGCATGTGCTCAGGGAGAGCATGGACAACATAATGTATATCAAAGGGGGAGGATATCTTGGTCCGCCCTTTGCCTTTGATGTCAAATGGGGAGAGTGTCTTGGTGTTGTTGTTGCCATCAAGTCCAAAGGGGGAGATTATTGGCATTATAATATAGGTGTTGTCATTGATGGAAACTCACTCAGATGACAGTTCACAGTACATCAGCAAAGGATTACAGATCAGACTGCAAAGAATGAAGAAAGAGAGGTATACGCAGGTTCACTTTGTCCAAGAAGCATATATACGCGGGTTAAAAAAACAAAAGGAGCATATAACATATACACGCACTTTCACAGGAGGAAAAGTGCGTACATGTTGGGAAACCAAGTTTTTGGTCCGAGGTATTTGATCCAAGGTATTGGTCCAAGGTATTGACCCTAGGTATTTGGTCCAAGGTATTGGTCCTAAGTAGTTTTGGTCCAAGGTATTAAGAAAGGCCTAAGAGTATATAAGGAGGAGAAGATCATTAGGCTAGGAGTGCAAGTATTGAATATCTGATGAAGTGTGAGATAAAGCATGTAGGTTATGGTTTTTTGATGCTTTGATTGAACTGAACTAAGGATGCATCTATGTGGTTGATGATGGATGATGGATCGAGATCATAAGACCTGAAATGTATTATCATTATGTGGTTTGATCATGGATAGTCTAGATCTGAATACTGACACATGTTTTATTCTGCAAATGTTATGATCTGGGTATGACTAAATTTTGAAATAGCTGTGAAGTTTTTTAAGTTAGTATTTGCAGATCTGTATGTTGGTTTGCTTTGGTAAAAGCACTTATACATGCTAGTTTGGATCATCAGAGTAGCGTATACATTATGAAATATGATATTTGAATTTGCAGTTGGTTCTAGTGGTTGTTGCAAAGTTTTGGGTTTTGCTCTGTGTTTTGGTGACTGTGTTTTGATGACAATATTCTGAATGTTCAGATTGGTTGATTGTGATTTGCTTCAGTGATGATGGGCCTTCAGTGATTCAGTGTGGGTGACTCAGAGATTGATGATTGAGTTTCAATGATTGGTTAATGCATATGTATTTGATGGTTGTATGGCAGTGGTGATTGATTTTGAGCTTCAATGTTGTTGATGGGTCCAGTATGAAAATTGGATGAAACATGGCCTTAAGGTTATGGTGTTATGTTCTAGGAGTATCCAGTCTGAAATTTATGAAACATGGTACCTAGAGGAAGAGAGAAGGTCATAACCTTCTGTAGGTCGGTGCCTACGTATTGGTAAACATATTAGCTAGTACAAGAGCCAGGGGGTTGGAGCTCCCTTACAGTAACAGCTGGAAAACAAGTGAAGGTTGGAGCCTTTAGTAAGTCGGAGCCTTCAGTAGGTCGACTAGTACAAGATCTAGGGGGTTGTAGCTCCCTTCCAGTAGAAGCTGGAGAATGAGAGAAGATTGTAGCCTTCTGCAGGTGGGTGCTTGCGTACTGGTATGAGTTTGCACCAATACAAGATTGTAAACAGATTTTTCTTATATTAAAAGAAGACAACAACATGTGGTCTTTGTCCTGCATTAGGTTTCCACCTTAAATCATGGTGTTCATGTGTGTTTCTTATGTGTGGTGATTTGTTCTAATATTACTACACATGGTTACTATTTATATGGTTAATGAAGTATGATGCACTGATTAAAGATCAACATATGATAACTTAACTGAATCATAGGTTTGTTGGATATACGCTGGTTGCCTTAAATATAGTTGCGTGTACACGCAAGTTACCTTCATTGAAGTAGCGTACATAAATCAGATTATGAAATTAAAAGATTATTGATTTGACTAATACTGATTAACCCCCCCTCTCAGTGTTATTTCCAACAATATGGTGAGCCTCGCTCTGCTTAGCCTTCAAAAGAGTTGGAATAGCTACAAGGACTCTATGAATAGAAGGGAGAAACTGTCAGATTGGGAACAACTGTGGTTGGATCTTATGCAGGAGGAGATCAGGAGGAGTACACAAGATGGCTCTTCATCCAAGAATGATGATGAAGAAAATCTGGCCTTAGCAAGTAAGGCAAGGAAAGGGAAGGGGAAGGCTTCCCATTTCAAATCGAATTCTTCTCATGGAGGGAAGAAGGGTGACATGTCTAAAGTAAGATGCTTTAATTGCCACAAGATGGGACATTATGCGACTAATTGCCCATCAAAAGAGTCCAAGAAGGGATCCTCGAAAGAATCGAAAGGTGAGGCATCAACCTCTCAATTCGAAATATACTTTACCCTCATCGCATGCATGGTGTCATCGATGATGGGTTGTGGCTGGTATCTTGACAACGGAGCCTCATTCCACATGACCAGTGATAAAAATTTATTCAGTGCCTTGGAGGAGAAAGACCTCAAGATGTGCATAGAGATGGGTGATGACGAAAGGTATAGTGTTTTAGGAGTGGGAACAGTTGCTTTTCAAAGGGAGCATGGAGCTCCTCTCACCTTGACAAATGTGATGTATGTGCCTGGATTGAAGAATAACTTGGTATCGGTCGCGATGTTGGAGGAAAAAGGCTACGATGTTGTCTTCAGTAAAGGAAAGGCGTTCCTAAGACACATAACTAGGAGTCAGACCAAGAGGATATGGATTCGGGTGAAGAATCTCTATAAACTAGAGGTAGATGATTGTGTAGCATTGAGTACGAAAGCAGAATTGGTGCAAAGCCAAGACATTGGTGAGTTGTGGCACAGGCGGTTGGGCCATTTGCATCATGGGGCTTTGAAGATAATGTAGCAGATATCTACAGGACTTCCCAAAGGTAAAATTGAGCAAGTTGACACATGCAAAGGTTATACCTAGGGAAAGTACACCAAGTCTTCCTTTCATGATCATGACAGTCGAGCAGAGGCTATCTTAGAGCGAGTTCATATTGATTTGTGTGGACCATTCTCGATGGCATTCACATCGAAGAAAAGGTATTATGTGATTTTCATTGATGACTATTCTCGTAAATGCTGGATTTATTTCATGCAGAAGAAGGACCAAACTTTCATAAAGTTTTATGAGTTCAAAGCTTTGGTCGAGAAAGAATCAGGGAAGAAGATCAAGGCCTTGAGAAGCGACAATAGTGGAGAATATGTCTCTCAAGAGTTTAAGGACTTCTGTGCAGCGGAAGGAATTAAACGAGAGTTGACGGCACCTCATAACCCACAGTAGAATGGAGTGGTCGAGAGGAAGAACATAACTATTGTAGGGGCAGCACGGGCAATGTTGCATGACCAAGGCCTACCACTTCACTTGTGTGCTGAGGCATGCAACACAGTGGTTTATTTGCAGAATAGAAGCCTGCATCACATACTTGGGATGAAGACACCATTGAAAGCTTTCTCTGGTAAGAGACCAGATGTGGGTCACTTCAGGATCTTTGGCTCATCGGTATATTTCCATGTGACAAAGGATGCACAGAAGAATCTTGAGCCGACAGCAGAGTTTGGGATATTTGTGGGGTACATTGATACACCTCACAACTATCGGGTGTTCTTTCCTACTAGTCGGAAGACAGTGGTTTGCAGAGATATCAAGTTTTATGAGCAGAAGGCCATGCGAATTTCCCTTGAGAGGGAGATCCAACTATAGGCTGTGGAGGAACTATTGGTTCCTAAGGAGGAGGAGCCTTAGACTAATGCAGAGCAGTCGCATGCAGAGGTTCTAGGAGTGGAGACATCCACTCCAACAAAGTCTTCCATAAATGGACGAAAGCGCACAAGAGAAGCTAAAAGATTGTTGGAGGATGCGAGAGAGAATGCGGGAGCACCATCTTCTCAGTGCAGACATAGGAGGTCACCTGAGAGGTACACTGGATACATGGCCCTTGTTGGGGAATGTGTTGAGACCAAGCCATTTTCCTTTGAGGAAGCAGTATAACAGCCAATTTGGTTGATGCGATGTTGGAGGAGTTTGACTCCATAGTTTGTAACAGTGTTTGGGACGTGGTTCCGAGACCGGAGAACAAGTCAGTTATGAGTTCTCGTTGGCTTTACAAGGTAAAACAAGCTGTTGATGGTAGTGTGGAGAAGCATAAGGCAAGATTTGTTGTCCGCGGCTTTTCACAGGTCCAGGGGATTGACTATGATGATACTTTTGCTCCTGTCGCAAGATACTCATCTATCAGATCTATGTTGGCACTATCAACACAGATGGGTTGGAAGATCCATCTGATGGATGTGAAGACTGCATTCCTCAATGGCCAAATTGAGGAAGAGGTGTACATAGAGAAATCAAAAGGTTTTGAGACCTTTGATCGTGAGTCACATGTGTGCTGACTCAAGAGAGCGTTGTACGGGCTGAAGCAAGCACCTCATTCTTGGTACACCAGGATAGACAACTACTTCACCAGGTTGGGCTTCACAAAGAGTGAAAAAGGATGCGAACCTGTACCACATTGTGGTGAAAGGTAAGTTGTTGATCATCGTACTTTATGTTGATGATCTCATATTAACTGGTGATGATCAGTTCATCATGTCTTGCAAAGAGGACCTTGCAAGAGAATTCGGTATGAAAGCATGGGTCTCATGCATTACTTCCTTGGCATGGAAGTGTGGTAGAAAGATGGGGAGTTGTTTGTGTCTTAAGGCAAGTATGCCAACAAGATACTCAAGAGATTCCACATGGTGAAGTGCAAGCCCATGCAGACTACTCTAACAGGTAACTAGTGGAAGGAGGTTGCTACTTCAAGAGACATGGTAGAGGCTACTATGTACAGGTAGCTTGTGGGTTCACTAATGTACTTAATGAACATACGACTAGATTTGTGCTATGCGATGAACCAGCTGAGTCAAGCGATGGTTCAGCCTACCAATATGTTTTGGAAGGCAACAAAGAATGTATTGAGATACCTTAGAGGCACATCTCAGTATGGATTATGGTACAAACGAATAGAGGGAGTGAAGCTACACGGCTTCACCGATGCAGATTGGGCAGGGAGTCCATCAGATCAGAAGAGCACATCAGGAGGGATTTTCAACCTTGGGTCAGCGACATTTTCTTGGTACATCAGGAAACAAAGGTCAGTTGCACTTAGATCGGTAGAGGCAGAATACATGGCTGCAAGTCAGGCAGCATGTGAGGCCATCTGGATGCGGAAAATCCTAGTTGGTTTAGTTGATCAGAGGATGGATCCAAATGTGATATATTGTGATAATCAGAGTTGTATCAAACTCTTTGAGAATCCAGTATTTCATGATAGGTCCAAGCACATCGACATCCAGTATCATCATCTCAGAGACTGTGTAGCTAGGAGGATCATGTTGCTACAATATATTTCGACAGATGAGCAAAATGCTGACATTTTGACAAAGGCATTGTCAAAGTGTAAATTTGAGTTCCATAAAGACAGGATTGGGGTGGCAGATAATCCCTTTCTTGTTGATAGGGAGTGTTGAATATGGCAACAAGAATATTCCAATTTAATTTGTCCTTGAATTAAATTGTGAATTAAAATATAATTTGGTCTTAATAGCTATCTGGAAATAATTAATTTATTTATTTTAAATTAATTAGTTGGAGAAATTCAAGTTAGAAGTCTTTATGAAGTCATGCAAGAGTTATCCCTTAAATTAAGGAGATAAGATTGAGTTATATTTGAGTGTAATTAGTTAACTCAGTTTACTGAGTTAAGTCTAGTTAAATTAGTTCCAAACTATTTGAGGAACTAATAGTGAGTTAACAGTGAGTTGATGCATTAATGCACTCAACTAGTGCTAATCCAGTTAATTGAAGATTCCCTCATCAGAAACTCATGCATGTCTATTATGAGAAAGACCCAGTTGAGATTAATGTTCAAGGATAGTGTACTATTAGTTGCATGTGTTTTCTCATGGAGAAAACTCATGCATGCAGTCAAGGATTCATCCTTGAGGATTGCGCAGTTTTGAAGGCTTGTTTTTCCACTTGGTAATAGACTAATCATCCACAAGGAACAGCGCAAGGAAATAGGAGCTTGGAGGGCAGAGAGGAAGGCTGGAGAGAAGCCAATATTTCCTGTGAGCATCTGTGAGGATTGTACTGAGAGCTGGATAGTTGTGAGAGCTAAGGCTTTGTATAATTCCTATGTATTTCCACCCTGTATAATAATACAATAGTGTGGGGTTTTTATCTGAGACTTTCCCCAAAGTATTTTCATGTGTATTGTGTCTTTGATTCTTCTTCTTCTGGTTATATTGTTTAGCTCGATCTTTAAGCTTCCGCAAATTGATAGTAGAAGTAGGTTATAGTATTCTGCTTTGATTTATATTGCATTATCGAGTTAACCTATCATACAATTTCTACAAAAAGTTAGGAACCAAGAGGATATGATAAAAGATATGTATAAATATGTTCTATATTTCAAAGAAGCTTATTCTGCTTGTGAAAATCCTATAAGTAGAGATATAACTCCATGGTTAGATTACATGATACAAGAGGGACTTCTGTTCAAAGGAATACAATTATGCATTCCAAGATGTTCGATGAGGGAAAATCTGTTAAAATAAAAACATAGTGGAGGTTTAGCAGGTCATTTTGGGCAAGATAAAAATTTATCACAATTACAAGAATTCTACTACTGGCCTCACATGTAAGCAGATGTAAGAATATTTGTTGAAATATGAAGGATATGTCAATATGAAAAAGGAAGAAGTCATAACACTGGACTGTATCAACCTTTACCAATACCAAATCGACCATGGGACTCTATAAGCATGGATTTTGTATTAGTATTTCCCAAAACACAAATAGGAAGCAACTCAATATTTGTTGTTATTGACAAATTCTAAAAAATTGCACACTTTATAGCCTGTAAAAAGATAAATGATGCAACTAACATAGAAAACTTATTCTTCAAATAAATAGTTAGATTGCATAGATTACCTACAAGTATTGTTTCTCACGTAGACACTAGGTTTGTGGGCCATTTTTTGAGAACTTTATGGAAAAAGTGTTGAAATATGGCAACAAGAATATTCCAATTTAATTTGTCCTTGAATTAAATTGTGAATTAAAATCGAATTTAGTCTTAACAGCTACTTGGAAATAATTAATTTATTTATTTTAAATTAATTAGTTGGAGAAATTCAAGTTAGAAGTCTTTCTAAAGTCATGCAAGAATTATCCCTTAAATTAAGGAGATAAGATTGAATTATATTTGAGTTGTAATTATTTAACTCAGTTTACTGAGTTAAGTCTAGTTAAATTAGTTCCAAACTATTTGAGGAACTAATAGTGAGTTAATAGTGAGTTGATGCATTAATGCACTCAACTAGTGCTACTCTAGTTAACTGAAGATTCCCTCATCAGAAACTCATGTATGTCTATTCTGAGAAAGACCCAGTTGAGATTAATGTTCAATGAAAGTGTACTATCAGTCACGTGTTTTCTCATGGAGAAAACTTATGCATGCAGTCAAGGATTCATCCTTGAGGATTGCGCAGTTTTGAAGGCTTGTTTTTCCACTTGGTAATAGGCTAATCATCCACAAGGAACGGCGCAAGGAAATAGGAGCTTGGAGGGTAGAGAGGAAGGCTGGAGAGAAGCCAAGATTTCCTGTGAGCATGTGTGAGGATTGTATTGAGAGCTGGCTAGCTGTGAGAGCTAAGCTTTTGTATAATTCCTATGTATTTCCACCATGTATGATAATACAATAGTGTGGGGTTTTTATCTGAGACTTTCCCCAAAGTATTTTCATGTATATTGTGCTATTGATTATTCTTCTTCTGGTTATATTGTTCAACTTGATCTTTAAGCTTCCGCAAATTGATAGTAGAAGTAGGTTATAGTATTCTTTTTTTATTTATATTGCATTATCGAGTTAACCTACCACAGATTTTCTACAAAAAGTAAGGAACCAATCTCAGTTTTAGTTCAACATATCTCCCCGAAATTGATGGTTAGACAGAGGTGGCAAATAGAAGTATTGGAAATATCCCGAGGAGCTTAGTAAGTGAACATCCCAAGCAATGGGATCAGGGACTTGCTCTGGCATAATTTGCATATAATGACTCACCTAACAGAAGCATAGGATTAACCTCATTCCAAATTATTTATGGAATGCATCCAAGAGGAATTTATGAGTTAATGAACCTTGGAAAACAAGAATTTAGAAGTGCAGATGGTGAAGTTTTTGTAGCAAGCATGCAAGAAATATAGGATCGAGTCAAACAATAATTACAACAAAGCAACAACAAACACAAACGAAGAGTAGACTCCAAAAGAAGACAACTAGACTTTAATGTTGGAGACTTGGTTATGGCACATCTTTAGAAAGAAATATTTCCTAAAGGGGAATATAATAAGTTAAAACTAAAAAAGATCGGACTATGCAAAAATTTGAGGAAATTTTCCTCAAATTCTTATGAAATAGAACTACCCAAAGGCTTTGGCATTTCACCAATCTTTAATGTTTTAGATCTATACCCCTTTAAGGAACCAGTAAATGATCTTATAGGTGCACATACTAATGATAAAATTCAGTGGGAGAAACAACTACCTTCAACACTAATAAAGAAAATTGAATCAATGATTGATGAAAGGGTGGCTAAAAGGACCAGGAATAAAGAGTATTTTCAATACTTGGTTAAATGGAAGAATCAACCAGTGGAAGATGCTATTTGGATGACAACAACAAAGATTTCAAAATATGGTATCAATATTGAAGAACTCCATAAGTGAAGCATATGAATGTATCTTTTCCTCCCCAGTAGTGTGATGCAGTGTGATGCAGGAGCATCTCTTATTTTGTAATTATGTATTAATATAATTTGGAGAATATAGAAAATTCTAGATTTTATGGGGACTTCTAAAATTTGTTAGAGATTAAGTAGTTAGAATAGATTCCTAGAATTGAGAGGATTTCTCTCAACTTCCTCCAAATATTTAATAAAGAGTTTTCTCTTTGAGGAATTAGAGAGTTTTCTTCCTAAAAATAAATAGCCATATAATTTATTTGTAAACCCAAATTTAAAAAAAAAATAAAATAAAAAAATATTATGTTTGATTTTATGAGAAATTCCTCATCTATTCTTTACGTCACAATACCACGGAGAGGTCCAATCGAAACAAATTTCTTGAAGACTTTCTTCACTTGATCTATCGTGAACCCCTTATTCTCGACGTTGACTACTGATTTCACCACTGAAACATTGAAGGTGTGCATACACAGCAATGCCGTTGAGCAGACTGGGCAACACTCGAGACAGTATATCAAATGTACTCATAGGTGTTGGAACTTTATTTAACACTACCACCCTTTATCTTCTCTTGTCACAATGTATTGCACTCAATAGGATCTGATCACTGGTGTATGGAGGTGTTATAGAGACAATCCCTTTGACTATGCCACTGAACTCCTCATTCGGTATTTTGACTAGGGAAATAAGGTAATTTACAGTGTCAGATCCATTACTATTAATGTCGCCATCGTTGCTGACTCTCGCAATAAATATACATATATCCTTGCTCTTGCCATGAGCCGTAATGATTACCTTATCTTCTTTCCACGAGATTGTAATTATTGTCACCGATTTCATTATGGTCGCTCTCTAACGGTCTTATTTAAACCCCAATGTGATTTTATCATCTAGAGCTTTCAAATTTTTACACCTGAAAAATATATATATATATATATATATATTTCGTGATAAAACAGCATCCACGTAAATTGAGCCGATTTATAATATATGACTAATAAAAAGCCATTGTTGTTCATTGAAGTTGACGACAAGAGTGATCTATGATGGAGGCATACCTTGAACGAGCGTTAAAGATCTCCTTTGGTCATGAATGTGCGCATATATATATATATATATATATTTGAAAAATAACGAATGGGGAATATCCGACATCCTTAATGGGAGAAAGGAAAATGCCATATATAAACTCATTGCATTTTTGCTATACTCTGACGACATAGGACTATTCTCGGTAGAGTGTGTGCGCGCATTGGAATGGAATAGACTATACTGGGTAGAGTGTGTGTGCGCATTGCAATGGTGATTCACTATTCTCGGTAGAGTGTGTGTGCGCATTCGAATGGTGATTCACCATTTCCGTATTGGCATGGCATGCTCGATGGAGTTCCCTTCATATGAAAACAAGGTGGAATATCCCATATTTAAAGGGGAGAGATTGCATATGTGGCATATATATCACCGTCTCCATACCACCGTGACCTTTGGTGAACCAATGGGTCTTGGACTTGTGATATGGGATTATCTCTTTTATTGAATTGAGGCTTCTGTGATCCATATCAAGTTTATAAGAGATTTTTCGGCGTAAATCACAAGATCTATCATTTGTCAACGCATTTCGAACCAACTAGTGTGGTTTATTGTCAGAACAAGTTGAAGAATCAGATCCATGAAAGAGATGGACACCTTTCTCTCTTTGTGATTTAATAAACATAAAGAGGAGGCCGAGTGATATGGGATTACCTCGTTTGTGAACATAATTGGGAGAGTGAGAGTGAACATAATTGAGAGGGTGAGAGTGAGAGGGGACACCTTTCTCTCTTTGTGATTTAATAAACATAAAGAGGAGGCTAAGGCATGCTACATATTTTGTTTATGTTTTAATGACAATATTTTAATATGAACATAGTTCAGAAGGACTGAGGGGGGCATTTCTTTGGTAGTGAACATAGGTGGTCCTAAGCATAGTGATAAAGAATAAAGATATATATTGAGATTTATAACAAATAAAGGCCCAGGGAACATATTAAAAAAATTGCTTATGAAAAAGACAACAAGAGCTTAAGCTTAGAATTATTTATTATAAACTTACTTGTTATTCAATTTAAGCCCAAAACTTAAAGATATAAGGGAACATATTAAAAAAAAATCCATATGATGATGAATATAATTTTCTCATGGATGAATAAGGGTCCTAAGAGGGTTAGAAAAATCGCTTATGACAAAGACAGTGAGAGATTAAGCTTGGAATTATTTATTATAAACTCACTTGTTATTCAATTTAGGACAGGTCATGGAGCACATTCTTCAATAGGAGCTACGAAGATCCTTTTACTTTAGAGGAAGGAAGATGATCTTTTTCTTTTGTCAATTTTGTAAAGGGTACTGAGGCTCGTGATGGACAAGCCACAAGACTTACATATGAGTAGAGCTAAATATGCGAATAAAATACCCACAATGTCTTATGGAACTCTTAAGAAAACATTGAGGTGAATCAACATTGGTGACTCCACAGGGTGGTTCACATTGTGCGAACCAGAACTCAGAAGAATCTAGAGATAACATGAAACTGAGAAGGGGGGAAGTTAAGAGGGTAAAGGAAGTAAAAGAAGCAAGACAAGGCATGAAAAATTAGGGGTGAGAACATGAAGTCAACAGTGTGACAAAAGACAAATCTCCAAGGGAGCCACACAGGGAAGGCTAGTTCACTCAAAAGAGAATAGGGGGAAGCAAAGAACTCCACTGTCGTGATTGGCATTTCCTTCGAATGGGAACCTTCACATGAGAAAATCGAGGTTATTTCCTGTAGGATCTGTAAGGATGAGCATGGGGGGTATCTAAATATTTGTTGTGTTCCTTGTTTTCATAAAAAAACTTGGTACATTGGTGATCAATTGTGCATAGCTATATCTTTCTTGCCACCATTGACTAATTCAAACCGAACTGAAGATCACCTTTCTTTGTAACAGCAATAGGGAATATAGATGAGGGGAAGCAGAATTTTGATAAATGATTATTGGCATTAGGAAAAAAGAAACACGAAAGTAGATACAAGTGACACTAAGGGAACATAAACAAAAACTAAATAGAAACAAGCTCAAATCTGCAAATCAGAAGTGGTCATCATAACATAAAATTAAAACAAAACATGAAACAATGTCGAAAGCAAAAAAAACAAGTGAAAGAAAGAAAATCTTTTATTATTATTATTATTATTTTCTTATTATTTATGTACAAATTTAATATTTCAAGACTGACTAATGATCATGCAAAATGAAATTGAGCATATAAGAATGCATCTTGAATCTTACATCCAAGATTAAGGGTTTTTTGGCTAGAAATGTGGAAGGAATGAAAACCATGTCAACCAACTTGTGTGTGTGACCATGAGAGTGGCTTAACAAGAAGCCATAAGTATTGTTCACCGCACCGCATAATGTGCCAACCAACATCCGTGAGTTTACATGCACAAACCATACTAGAAGAATAATAGGACTCATTTGCAACGAGCTTAAGACTCATGCCAATGGGAGTGTCGATATAGTCTTGGTCACACTTTGCCTCACAAAACAAAGAGGGGATGAATGCATAACATATTTCAACCGGTGAAACTAAATAAATATCTACAAAATCAAGAACATAATCTTCCTTCTCGATTTCATTAAATAATATTTAGTCATATATATCATGAGAGTAGGAAGCATTTTCAAGATTTAAAGAGGAGACTTCTCTTTCAAGCTCATTAAAGAAAAGTTCATCATCTTCCATGTCATGATAGGGGATTTCATTATCGATATTTGACTCCTCAAGAGAAAGGACTTCATCAGGAAGGGGTTCATTAAAGGATTTATCATCTTTCATATCATGGAAAGAACCTTGAGAATTAGAGTTCAACTCATCTTCATCGTACTCATCACATATAACATTGTAACTAGGATAAATAAGGTTGAAACTAACCTTAGAACCAAGGTAATCATCTCATATGGGATATTTATTAAAGAATGTACCTTCATCCATATCATGAAAGCATTCCTAGTGATTATTATTAGACCTATAATCATTAGGATTGTCAAAAATAATATTATCATTTGGGTGAAGAGGAGCGAGATAAACTAAGGTCATGATTATCATCACATATGAAAGGTTTAGGATCTAGATTATCATGGCTTATGTGAGGTTTATGATCTTGAAAGAGCAGGTCATCGAATGGATAGACATGACATAGGGTTTCAGGTTCAGTCAGATAGGGATCAAGAACAACCTCTTCACATGGAATAGGAGACACAATTTCAAAACCTATATACTCCCATCCATCAAAAGTGATATGATTTTCCTTCTCTAATTTATACCGCCTCTTATCTTTGGAGAGTATTACATAAGTTGTAGGGTAATGGGTACTCTAAAACAAACTACATCGTTATTCAAAACGTGGAAAGAAAGAAAAATCATTGATAAATTTCTCAAAAAGAGTAGGGCTAGCAATACCAAAGTTCCAATCTTACACCTCTCCAAAGAGTGTAAGATGAAATAAACAAGAGGAAGTATGAACTTCATAAAATATTGCCAATTAAAAAAAATCAAGAAATTTATTAACATGATCATGGAAAGACTCTAAAGGAGAGCCACAAAGATGGGGTAAACATTCGACCAAGATGGTGGGCTCCAGTATTGCAGCAATAATGTTGCAACTCCTGGGACTCCCTTCTTTACTTTTATCAACCCGGTAGTTCGTAACAAACTTGGAAGCGACGGTGCTGAATGCACAAGTACTAGCTCTTGCCGCAGCTGTCACTTGGTCAGCTGGCACAAGTCCGCTAGGGGCTTAAGCCAACTTCTATGAGCTCTTAGAAGAAGCTTTTTAACTAATGGATGAAAGCTAACTCAAAGGAAGCTGATCTACTTGCGGAAAGAAATTGAAAGCCAAAAGGTAACGCAAACCCTAGCAAACCCTAATTCTACCAGCTAGTCCTACTGATGCAAAGGAGAGAATGCAAACTACTGGAAGAGATGCCATTACTTCTATGAAGGTAAAATACATGTGTCTAGACTACCTCTATCTGAAGAAAACATTTTTTTGTATTTTTGAATAAGTTATTAGAATTATCATGCATGTGCTTTTTAACTGGCTTTTTATTGTGCGGGGGTGGATCAAGGAGGAGAAATGCTTGGAAGAGGTTGGTAAGATTCAGAAAGGGTCTAAGGAGTCCCTACACCCTTCCGGAGAGTTTCACAAAGTTTGGCTATCAACAAACCTCATTTGTGAGCTTCTACAAGAAGTCTGCAGGGGTTCTACAGGATGTTCAGAGATTTCTACAGGATGTTCAGAATTTTCTACAGGATGTTTGAAACGTGGATTCTAGAGGATGGGTGAGTGAGGGAAGATGCATGAATGAATAGGGAGGTAGGATAGGGGCTTGGAGTGACCCAGGGACTAGTGGATGGAGTGGTGAGAGGGTGTAGAAGGTTGACTTGGCTTAAAGAAGGCTAAGACAATGATGGAGCAAGAAGGTAGGGTTACATGGGCAAAAGGACAGGTGTGAGACAAGGAACCTAGCTAGGAGATGGAACAGCTGGCTCTGATGAAGCTTCAGTGGATGAGAGAGTGGTAGAGATGCCCTGCACAGTGTACGTTTAACCAAATCAACAACATCTTACAAATAATCAAAGTCCTAGCTAATCTAATCTAACTGTTAATAAAACGAATGAACAACAGCTTTATTTGGAAAGAAAACCATGTACATCAATCATGCAAAGAAACATTTCAGAGATCTGAACCCACAACTAACTTCTGCAAATGAAAACAGTACACTAAGGTTTGCATGGTCAAGCAAACTAGTGTTTTTGTTGGGGCAGCACTGTTTCTTCAATTCCAGCCCCTGATTCAATAAGGATGAGGCGAAACAGAGAGTGTTGTTGACCCTTTTCTTGGAGACTTTTCCTGTTATTATCTTACCAATCCATTTTAAACATCTGAAGCAATTCTATTCATAAACAGTGACCTATTTAACCAACGCAACTAAATCTGCCTAACAGAAATACGTTTCAAATGCATAAAAGGAAAACAACGATGCATAAAGGAAAGGTAACAGTACAAAAAGGAAGCCCTAGGCTCTCAGGTTGGGCCCAACCCTCAGAGCTATGGCTCCTATAGAAAACTTAGAGTTGATATAAAATCGGACTGCTTCTCATTATCAAAAAATAGTCATAAGTCAAGAGTTATGCCCAAAATGGCTACAAGAGAACAAAGTAGAGCTAACAGCACTGTAGTGCAAAATATGTAATGGTTTCCAAAAGTCCCTCATGAAGGCTGAGGCCTTAACATTTATACACCACGAGGGCCCTAGCTGGCCTCCTAAATCTATGGGACTTGGCTGTCCAAACTGTGAGTAGACAGCCCCTTCCAAAATCTGCTTGGCTGCCTTCTAGATCCGGTTTTGGTGGCCTTTGGAGCTCGGAGTTGGGGGTGAAGATCCCGAGGAAGGCTATTTAATGCCATAGACAACCCCCCTACGAATCCTCACCTCAAGCTTGGCTATCTTCTAGCCCATGATTGCTTGGTTTTGCTCCAACATGTGTCAAAAAAACCTGAAATGAGCACGTGTTAGCCACCTAGGAAGAGTGACTACCCTTATTCGTACAAATGACATAAACATACTGAAAAATAATGCATAAGCTATGAAAAATGAAGGATTGAACAAGGACTGAACAAGGATAATTAGACCAAATGAGCCCAACAAGTTACCAAATTTGGGGCTCATCATCACCCCCTGCTCAAAGGGTTGCCAATCCTCTGAGCAACTAGTCCATCTCCTCGCCTTTCATTGATTTAATCACCACCCTCACATCCCAGGCTTCTAAAGTAGTATCCTCCTCACTGTCATGGAATCCGGCCTTCCTTTCCACCTCTTCCCATTGCTTATTCTCTTCTTCTTCTGTGCCTCCTTCTAACAATCCCAAAAGCAAAGGTGGATTTAGCTTGAGGCCGATCTAGCTGGCCTGGAGTTTCTGCATAGACTTCTTGTAGAGAGGCACTCGTGCCAAGGCCTCCCTCTTTCTAGTTGGAGTGTGATATTCCCTGATTTTGAGGCTGTGGGACAATGTGTTCCACCTACGGGTGCAAGCATGAACACAATTGCCCCTGATAATCACTCCATATCCTCGAAGTGTGCTATGGCCTGAGCCTGCCGATCCATGTACTCTAATAAAGCCTGAGAGTTGGTTGCTAGGTGCTGGTGAACGGATATCAATGCTGTGGGGTCCCCTGGCTCTGCTCTAATCAGCAGTGGTTCATGTAGTTCTCGGTTCATGACATTTCTGACCTTTGCGCTCTCTTTTCTTCGTGGTTTAACCATAAGGTCATTGCCATCAACTGCATGTCCCCTACTGCTGTGTTGGGGTCCCATGAGGTTACATTTATAAGGGCCAAATTATGAAGGTAGAACTTGGATAGCTTGGCCTTGTCTTCCAATGAACTGCTGTTACATAAATCCATGAACTGCTGGGGGTTTTGGATTTGGGAGATACCCCTCTGTGCCAATGTGTTGATTTGGAATTGAAACCACTGATCCCTTAGGTATAGGCCATAGGATTTGGCTGGCTGCCTACATTGCAGAGCTTCCATTGCCCAACTGGCCCTGCAGGCCAATTGTGACTCCTTTTCTTGCATCTGTTATTTTAGAGATTGTATCTCTATGCTTGCCTGCAATTCCCTTTCTTGTAGTTGTCGGTTTAGTTCCCCGAGATCAGCTTGCATTCCTTCTTTTTCTTGAGGTTCTGTTGTGGTGTCCTTGGTTGTTGTGTCCTCTTCTTCCCTCTGTCCCTGTAGCTGTAGCTGTTGTCTAAGTAGCTCATTCTCTTCTCTTAACTTGGCTTGTTGGGAGCTTTCCACATGCCGTACTCTTGCCAACTCCCTTTGTGTTTCCTTGAGCCTTTCCTCTAGAGGCCCTATATCTACTACCCCCATGGATTTAACGATCCTCATCCAAGTGTGGGTTCGTACTCTTTCTTCCTCTAGTGCTAGAAACAGTGGCACTGTGAATTTTTGAGGAATAATTTTGTCGGCCTCTAAAAAGTTATAATAAGAGTCTAGGCTAGGCTGGGGGCTTGGTTCCATGATGACCTCGGTCTTCTCCTCCTCCTGTGGGGACTTAGCTGCTCTTTCCTCCATCTGCTCAATTTCCTTCAGCCTAACCAAAGTTTCCTATAGAACCGCCTCGGCATCCTGTAGAGAGGCTTCCGGGTTCAATTTCTCCATCCTTTCCCTCCATGAGGATGTTTTCGGGCTCCCCCGCTCATAAGTAATGGATGCCTTGGAGGGGTACCTATCCCTTAGTGTGGTAGGGGTATCCACAATTGTGATTGGCTCTTTTGATGGAGGTTGGGGTTTGCCAGTCTTAATTCTCACACTCCTTCTTGCTTTAAAATACAGAGGAGTCTCCCTCTTTCATTTTTCCTTTGGCTTAGGAGAGGTACCTAGGGTGGCCAGCATAGCTGCTGCCTCCCTAGCTAAAATTTCGGCCGATTTCTCCTTTTGTTTTCCTTTTTCCGGACTTCCTGTAGAAAGTCCTGTAGTGGCTGGTTTCTGGCTTCCTGTAGAAGCCGTTTTTAAACTTCCTGTAGAAATAGCCTTCTAGTTTCCTGTAGAAGCAGATGGCACCATTTTAGCCTGCTTGGCTAAGGGTGCTTTTTCCTTTAGCTTGGCTGAGGCTGCCTTAGGTGTGCCCTCACTAGCTTGGACTTTCTCAGTCCTTTCTACCCTACTCTGTAGTCTCTTCTCCCTGGGTGTTGGTGTAATTTTACCACCCCCTATTTTGGCAGCTTGACCTTTTTCTTGTGTTCCTTTCTGTTCTTTCTTTGGTGTTTTGCCAGGGGTTTCTTGTCCTTTAGCTTTCTTCTCTGCCTGAGTGTGCTCCTTCTCCTCGCTACTGGAGGAAGTGAGCTCCTTGGCCAAAATTCGGATGTCATCATCTTTAGACATATTCTAAAAAAATTCCCAGGAGAGAGGGATAGTGTAAGTGTGGAGTGCATATTCCACAAGGAGCTTGATAAGCCCATGATGGACTAGCTGGTCTAGTGTCCCCTCTCTCAGTTTGGTGGCACACTCAATTATGGATTGCAGGAGGAAGTAAGGAATGCTCATTTTTTGTTTTCAGGGTAGGTCCATTTGGTGCCTGAGTTCTGTGAGCAACCAGAAATGATAGCCATACACGATGCTAAATCGCCCCTCACACGTAACATACTTCATAATTTGGAGGCTGACTTCACTCCATAATGGTTGTAGGCTAGTTCTTCGAACTCCATTCTTGTCCTCTGAAAATTGTTCCTCTGGTAAGAAGAACTCTTTTTTAGCTTTCTAACCCAATTTTCTCTCCTCCTTATCCCAGGGTACCCCCATCAGTAGATCAATTACTCTGCTAATGAGCTGCGGGGTGAGTCTGAGGGTCAATCCTATAAAGTTGACAACAACCAATGTCTTTGACTTCGGCTTCAAGGACCTTAGGAATTCTTCTGTAATTTCATCATCGTGACCTTGAAGCTTGTCACAGAATGACATCCAGTGTGCACAGGAAAACAAGTCCACCACCTCAGGGGTTTCCCATAATTTCTTGGAGTCCGAAGGTTCTTTTCTAATGAACCCTCCTGACATGGTAAAAAACCCTGTTTTTGTTGTTCTGAACTTGCCTGCTCGTGTACAGAAGGATGACTTCGGGATTTCTCTACACAGAGCACAGAGCTACGTCTCCGTTACGCACACAGTCATATAAAATTCACAATTTTCCACCAGTGAGCCTTGACAGTGTCTCAATTTTTTCTACAAGAGGGATTTTAATTCAAGACCCTGAAGAAAATATTGCATGCAGACTACGAAGACAATTTCATGCAGCGATAAGAAAACGGATTTTGAATTCATAGATAGAATTGCATTCACATTTTCCCTACCCCCTCAACACGTCGAATTCACCACCTTTTGAATTATTTGCATGGGAAAGTTATGTTCAGGCCTACCTCACTGAGAATTGCCACCCTCGACGTGAACAGTCCAAGCTTCTTCGTAATGTCGGGCTCCCTGTAGCGCAACTTCCTGTAGAAATTGTGCACGGCTTCTGGAGAACGTTACAGTGGTTCTGGACTTTCTGAGCAGCAACAGGACGTTGGAACAGACCGAGAACTCGGGCTAACAACTTGCAGAGGAGGAGGACGCGTACTCGGCTGCAAAACGGTTGTGAGTAAATGACTGCAGTGTATCATAAGTTATTCAACCGGCTGATTTTGAATTGTTGCAGAATTCATGGCGCGGGGGTGAGCTGTCCCGGTCGATCCGTTGGCCAACGTCATAGCCATCATTCCTCGGCATGTCCCTGACCGCCGAATTCTTCCCTCTGCATTCACCGCCGCCATTCCTGTTATACTGTCGCTTCTCTCCGACTGGACACTTCCCACGTGTCAATTGCCCGTCTTTTCGACATAACCAAGCCCATTCGGATCCTACGAGGCTGTCGGACTGGTTGTGGTGGCCAGTTGAATGGCTACCCGACTTGTTCAATCCGTCCATTCTCACAGTCATGCACATTTAGAGTATAACTTATGTAATTTGACGAAATAAGGTTAGGCACTTACCTGTGCAGCCGTGGACGTGGGTTTTTTCAGGCTTCAGGACGAGGAATGCTGGATCTGCTTGTTGCTGCTTTATGCACGGGTGCTGGAGCTCCTCTTCATTGGTTGTTGTTGGCTACGAGACCTTGAGACCCGATTTCTTGGTGGTGAATGCTGCATGCACCGGCTTCATGAGCTGCTGGTGTCTCCATGGTATGTGCTCCAGTCGGATCAGCTACTACAGGATTCCTGTAGGACATCCTGTAGCCATTTCTCCTCCTGGGGTGCATGTTGAAATAAATGAGTCGCGTTCACAGGTGCAGGGTCCTGAGATCGCCTTGACAGGTAAAGTGTGTGAGCCTCTGCATGCTTTATTTCCCACTTAAAAACACATTTTTTTATCTGAGAAAGCAAAGTTTTGGTATGACTGTGCAGGTATATTCGACTAGATGGTAGCAATGGTGGTGAAAGGAGGTGAAACAAGTGGAGGATGGAAGAAAAGAGTGGTTGCATGCCTCCTCAACAGACTTCAAGCTTCAAATCCTTCTTCATAATCGATCTTGGCCCGCCCAAAGGCTCTACAAGATGTTTCCTGTAGAAATACAAAACTTCCTGTAGAAAGTCGTGTAGCTTCCTGTAGAAGGCTAAACCATGACCAGGTTGTGTCCAAACCTTGGAAAAAATGAGTGTTCATGGAGGGAGTGTATGTGAGGTTGCATGGTAGCTTGGTAGGGACCCTTGTCCTTGAGTTGAGAGGCCTCCTTTTTTCATTGTGTTCCTGCAACCTGCAACAATTTCCAGAGATTAAACTTGTTTTTTTCTTTGTTTCTTCCTTCTTCTTTTTTCTTTTTCTTTCTTTTTGTTTTTTTTCTTCTTTTTTTTTAAGAGACAGCAGGGGCGCCTCAATGAGGTTTTCACCCCTACTATCTGCCTTGGGCGCCTCAGAGAGGCTTTCACCCAAGGATCTTTTTATTCCAATTCTTTTTTCAGAGAGACGGTAGGGGCGCCTCAATGAGGTTTTCACCCCTAGCATCTGCCTTGGATGCCTCAGAAAGGTTTTCACCCAAAGATATTTTTTATTGCATTATATATATATATATATATATATATATATATATATATATATATAGATATATATATAGATATATATAATGATGCTCAGGGTGTGCCCAAAACAGAGGCAGAACCCTTCTCTATGACCAGCACTGATTTTTCCACAGTTTTGGTGAACTCTAGCCTCAAAAGAGGTTTCCTGTAGATCTTTAGTCGATGCCCATTGATGAGCATGGGGATGGCTTCTTCATCAATGGTCTGGATAAGGACAGAACCATTGTCATTACACTTCTCCCTGCATATGGTCCTAGCCATCTTGTCCTCAGCTTCCCCTTGAAATCCTTATGTCTGGAATCATACAGTAGCACTCAATCTCCCGGCTGGAATTGTTTGTCATTGAGGTGCCAATCATGCCATATCTTCCTCTGAAGTTGAACCACTTCTGATTAGAGGAGGGCTTGCATTCGGTGTTCATCTAACCCATTCAGCTACAATAACCTTTCTTGTTGAGCATGGTTGAGATTTAGGTCCAGCTGAGCTGCCATCCTCAATGTGTTGTACTCAAACTCGATTGACAACAAAGCTTGCTTCCCATAGACCAGCTCATAAGGTGTGAAACTGGTTGTGGTCTTCCAAGTGGTGTTGTAGACCCAAGTGGCCTCAACCAGGCGATCTTCCCAATCCTTTTTGTTGCTGCTCACCACCTTAGTTAAAATCCCTTCTAATGCTCTATTGGTGACTTCCACCTGCCCATTTGCTTGAGGATGATATGGGGTGGAAGTCCGATGCTTGATCTTGTGATGAGCGAGCAAGTCTTCAATTAAGTTGGAGGTGAACTGGCTTCCTTGATCAGTGACTAACTCTCTTGGGTAGCCAAATTTGTAGAAGATGTTTTCTCTTAAAAACTCTGCCACCTTTTCTTCTGTTGCTGCTTTGATTGCCTTGGTTTCCGCCCACTTTGTCAGATAGTCTGTGCACACAATGATGTAAGACCTTTGCCTTGAAGGAGGGTTGATAGGACCCACAAAATCCATACCCCACTTCTCAAATGGCTCAAGGGTCACTTGAGGTTGGAGAGGCATTTCGTCCCTTGGAGTCGGTTTCCCCATCCTTTGGCATCAGTCACATTGGCTGATATATCTTCTGACACCTTGATGAAGAGTGGGCCAATAGTAGCCTGCCTATGGAATTTTGAAGGCAATCCTCTTGGCTGAAAAATGTCCTCCACACGGCCCATCATGACAGGTTAGGAGGATGTCAAAGACTTCCTCCTCCCTTACACAACGCCTTAAGATCTGATCGGGGCCAAGTTTGAACAGGTTTCCCTCGATCCAAATGAATGAGGCACTCTTCCTCACGATTCTGCTCTTCTCCTTTGAGGATAGATGCGGAGGGAACTGTTCTGAGACCAGGTAATTTGCTATACCAACAAACTAGGGAGAGAGTACTGAGATAGCAAACAGATGTTCATCTGGCATCTGGTCATCCACTGTTCCTTCTTCACCTGCAGGCAAATCCAATCTAGACAAGAAGTCAACAACAACATTTTCTTTACCTGGTTTGTCAACAATAGTCAAATCAAATTGTTGCAACAAAAGTAACCATGTAATAATATGAGCATTCACATCAGGTTTATTCATTAAATATCTAATTGCAGCATGATCAGTATGTACAAATGTTTGATAGCCAGTGATGTAGTGTCGAAACTTGTTCAGGTAATGGACCACGGCCAGGAACTCCTTCTCAGTTACAGTATAATTCAATTCTGCCTTGGATAAGTTTTTGCTGACAAAGTATATGGCATATGGAAGTTTTTCCTCAACTTGTCCTAAGGCTGCCCCTATGGCTTTGTTCGAGGCATCAGTGTGGATTTGGAAAGGTAAGGCCCAATTTGGACCTCTCAAGATCAGGGCGGACACCAACTTATCCTTTAATTCATTCAGAGCCCTCTGACAGTCGTCAGTCCATTTAAACTCAACATCTTTTGCTAAGAGGCCAAACAATGGCGAGGCTAGCTTACTGAAGTCTTTAATGAATCTTCTATAATATCCCGCTAAGCCTAAGAAACTCCGAACATCTCTCACCTTCTGAGGAGGTGGAACCTTTTTGATGATATCAATTTTATTAGGATCCACCTGTAATCCTTGGCGAGAAATGGTATGACCTAACACAGTCCCTTTAGTCATCAGGAATTCACATTTTTTAGGGCTGAGGGACGGGTTTATCTCAATGCACTTGCTTAAAACTTTTCCCAGATTAGTCAATGCTTCTTGGAAGTTGGACCCATAAGGAGTAAATTCATCCATATAGATTTCCACCGAATCATGAACCAACTTGGCAAAGATGCTCAATACAGCTCTCTGGAAAGTGGCAGGGGCATTGCATAGCCCAAAGGGAAGGACTCGGTAGGCAAAGGTACCCCATGAACAAGTGAAGGTGGTCTTATCTTGGTCCTCCGGGCTGATTTGGATCTGATTATACCCGCTGAACCCATCTAGGAAAGAGAAAAACTTCTTTCCTGCTAGTCCATCCAGCACTTGATCTATGAAAGGAAAATGGAAATGGTCTTTATTGGTGGCTTTGTTAAGTTCTCAGTAATCTACACAGATTCTCCACTCCCTGTTCTTCTTGGGCACAAGAACTAGAGGCAAAACCCACTCACTATCGGAGATAGGGTAGATGAATCCTGCATCCAATAATTTTTGCAACTCTTCTTTGATAATGTCTTTAAGGGATGGATTCATTCTCCTCTAGGGCTGCCTGACTGGTTTACAGTCATCTTTGATGTAGATGTGATGGGTACAGACCGAAGGATGGACTCCTTTCATCTCCTTATAGCTCCAAGCGAAAGCATCTAAGTGATTGTTTAGTAAGCTACACAGCTCCCTCTCCTGGGAAGGAGATAGGGAGGAGCTAAGCTTTAGAGTTCTTTCGAGACCAAACTCCACATTCTTAACTCTAGGAGAGGTTGGATCAGTCACATAGAGGTCCACTAAGGTGTTGGCTTGGGTATCTTCCACCAATTCTTCTGAGGAGAGTGCACTGGGAGGTGGATTTTGAATCAACGTCTCAATCAAATCATCCTCGGTTTGAGGACCTCCCCTAGTGGATTCTATCGTGCACAAGGGTGTAGAGTAGACCTCATCCTCATCTCCTTCTTCCAACCAAAGTGGTAAGTCATGCTCTAACAGAGGTTGGGCAGGAGGGTATAGGACTAGCTGCTTGGACATAGGACCATTTTTGATGGTCATGTTTCCCACTCGACAACTTATGTAAGCATTCGCAATGGCTAACCAAGGCCTTCCCAAAATGAGGGGGTATCCAGTAAGCTTTGCCTTGGGTTGAAGGACCAAGAAGTCCGCAAGATACTCCCAAGAGTCAACAGAGACCAAGACATCCTCCACAATCCCTTCGGGAGTCACGGTGGAGCGATCTGCCAACTGCAGGACTGTCGAGGTCTTCCTTAAGGAACTCTAAAGGTTGAGTTTAAGCATGGTGTCCCTGGTCATCACATTAATGGCAGCCCCTAGATCAATCAAGGTATGGGGGATAATGGTGCCATTGATGTGGACATCAACTACAGGACTCCCAGGATCCAAATACTTTGGATAGATTACTTTCCCCAACATAAGATCGGACAGTTGTCCTATAACATTGATAGTTGAGGCATCTCTCTTTCGCCTGCCTGGGTGCCTGAAACACTTCTCCTTAACCAATTTGTTGTATATGGTACATCTTTGATAGCTTGGAGAAGTGGTATTTTCACACACAACTGTTTCAGTTCCCCTAGAAGTTCAGTCTCCTCCGGGTTTGGTTGTGTGTTTACTGTTAGTCTCTCAGGAAAGGGTGGAATGGCTTTGGGTTCACTTTCCTGTTTGTCTTCCTCGTCCTCTAGGGGAGGAGGTTGGCAATCTGGAAGAGTCTTCCCGGATCGCAGGTTGATCTCCTGGATCTCCACAACATAGGTAGGACATGTTGTCTCCCCAGTGTATACCTGCTGGGCCTGTTGGTTGTTGGGGTTCGGGTTCAGTTGAGCAGGCATTTTGGTTTGTCTTGGAGGAGCAGGAGGTAATGGTTGTGGTTGAGCCGGTGGTGGAGGCAAAATGGCGGGAGGACTGTTGTACTAGGGCCTCCACTTCGGTTTAGGTGCATTCCACTGAGGCTGTGGCTGGACATGTGAGTGAAACGAATGAGCAGTGGGTTGAGCATGGTATTGAGGAGGATAAGACCACGGAGGAGGTGCAGACCAGGCAGGATGAGCAAGGGGACCCCATGAAGGCATGTGAGCAAACTGGTTGGGGTTATAATAAGCTTGGGATGTCCCTTGCATCCCCTGCTGGTAAGGTCTAGGTCCATGCGGCCTCCTTTGGTTGAGGAAGTAGAGAGGTTCAGTGGGAGCCTCAGTCCCTTGGTATATGGCTTTAAATCCTGGCAAGGTTGGGCATTGGTTTGTGGGGTGGTCCTCCTCACAAACGAAACATACCTCTACTGAGTGTAATGGACACTCGTTCTTAGGGTGCTTCCTCACACATCTGGGACAGAATATGGCCAAAGCCCTCTCAACTTCCTCTTTCTTTTGCTGAATTCGAAAGGTATCAAGTTGCATGGCAATAGTCTGTCTCATCTCACTCTTGAGGTCTTCCATCTAGTTAGAAAACTCATGCTTGGAGAAGGTAGTACTAGCTGAAAGTGGGTTCCTCCTACCGCTTTTCCGGGCTGCCCTAGAGTGGTTTCTAAACACAGTCTTTATGTCCTCATAAGGCAGTTGGTAGATGTCTCCCCCAACTAGCATGTGAAGGGTATCCAGAAGGTCTTCAGGGACTCCTCGGAGCATAACCAACTTTAGGGATTCAGGGTCAAGTGTGCACCTGGCCCGTTTATAGCTAAGTTGGAACCTTTCCTCGTAATCTTCTAAAGACTCATCGCTTCCCATGGTCATCTGAAATATTTCTCCCTTGGTTTCCTTGGACCTACAGTAGTCCCAGTATTTGGTATTGAAATCTTGCTGCATCTGAGCCCAAGTGGTGATACTATTTCCAGGTAACCCCATGAACCAGCGTAATGCAGCATCCTTGAGGGTAGAGGGAAAGAGTTTCAATTTTTGCTCATCTTCTGTATAATCATAGGTTCGACAAAGGACAACAAACTCAAACAAGAAGGTATCAGGGTCTTCAGTGGTCAATCCATGGAAATGAGGTAAGGCCGAGGGACTTATGTTCTTCATTTTCATGTCCCCGTTAGTCTCTCGGATGGGGAAGGTACCTTCTGTTCTCTCGTCATCATCTTCACCATTTTTGTTGTCAGCCATGGTTTCAATAGGAATGTTTTCTTGCTCTTCTTCTGTTATAGGATCTTCGTATATCTCAGGAGGTTCACCTATAGGTTCTTCTGGATCACTGCCACCAAAGAAGAGAGAAGGGTGACTCAGTGAAGTGGTGGGGGTGTTGGGTAGGAATTTTCCGGTATTATCTCTGTTCCTATGAGGCATGAAAGGATTTTTGGTTGTTTTTGCTTTTTCTCTGCTTGTACCTGCAAAACTGAAACAAATGGAATTGCAACTAACTAGAATCTATCTTGCGGGAATGAAAATGCGGAATTGAAATGAAAGCAAGAAAGTAATAATCTACTCTGCTGAAATCAAATTGCGAGAAGGAGATACTAGACTACGCTTGCAAAATTGAAATTCTATTTTATGCTTGCAGAATTGAAAGTCTAATCTATGAAAGCAGGAAATGTCTACTTTACTTTTGCATAAATGAAATTGTAGAATGGAAATGAAATAAACTATTTAGCAGAAGGCGAGAGTAGGAAAATAGAAGAAAAGCAGCAATCACAAATACTTTGACGCTTCCCTGGCAACAACACCAAAAAGATGGTGGGCTCCAGTATTGCAGCAATAATGCTGCAACTCCTGGGACTCCCTTCTTTACTTTTATCAACCCGGTAGTTCGTAACAAACTTGGAAGCGACTGTGCTATATGCACAAGTACTAGCTCTTGCCGTAGCTGTCACTTGGTCAGCTGGCACAAGTCCGCTAGGGGCTTAAGCCAACTTCTATGAGCTCTTAGAAGAATCTTTTTAACTAATGGATGAAATCTAACTCAAAGGAAGCTAATCTACTTACGGAAAGAAACTGAAAGCCAAAAAGTAACGCAAACCCTAGCAAACCCTAATTCTACCAGCTAGTCCTACCGATGCAAAGGAGAGAATGCAAACTACTGGAAGAGATTCCATTACTTCTATGAAGGTAAAATACATGTTTCTAGACTACCTCTATCTGAAGAAAACATATTTTTGTATTTTTGAATAAGTTATTAGAATTATCATGCATGTGCTTTTTAACTGGCTTTTTACTGTGCAGGGGTGGATCAAGGAGGAGAAATGCTTGGAAGAGGTCAGGAAGGTTCAAAGAGGGTCTAAGGAGTCCCTACACCCTTCTGGAGAGTTTCACAAAGTTTGGCTATCAACAAACCTCATTTGTGAGCTTCTACAGGAAGTCTGCAGGGGTTCTACAGGATGTTCAGAGATTTCTACAGGATGTTCAGAAATTTCTACAGGATGTTTGAAACGTGGATTTTAGAGGATGGGTGAGTGAGGGAAGATGCATGAATGGATAGGGAGGTAGGATAGGGGCCTGGAGTGACCCAGGGACTGGTGGATGGAGTGGTGAGAGGGTGTAGAAGGCTAACTTGGCTTAAAGAAGGCTAAGACAATGATGGAGCAAGAAGGTAGGGTTACGTGGGCAAAAGGACAGGTGTGAGACGAGGAACCTAGCTAGGAGATGGAACAGCTGGCTCTGATGAAGCTTCATTGGATGAGAGAGTGGTAGAGATGCCCTGCACGGTGTACGTTTAACCGAATCAACAACGTCTTACAAATAATCAAAGTCCTAGCTAATCTAATCTAATTGTCAATCAAACGAATGAACAACAGCTTTATTTGGAAAGAAAACCATGTACATCAATCATGCAAAGAAACATTTCAGAGATCTGAACCTATAACTAACTTCTGCAAATGAAAACAGTACACTAAGGATTGCATGGTCAAGCAAACTAGTGTTCTTGTTGGGGCAACACTGTTTCTTCAATTCCAACCCCTGATCCAATAAGGATGAGGCGAAACAGAGAGTGTTGTTGACCCTTTTATTGGAGCTTTTTCCTGTTATTATCCTACCAATCCATTTTAAACATCTGAAGCAATTCTATTCATAAACAATGACCTATTTAACCAACACAACTAAATTTGCCCAACAGAAATACGTTTCAAATGCATAAAAGGAAAACAACGATGCATAAAGGAAAGGTAACAATACAAAAAGGAACCCCTAGGCTCTCAGGGTGGGCCCAACCCTGAGAGCTATGGCTCCTATAGAAAACTCAGAGTTGATATAAAATCGAACTGCTTCTCATTATCAAAAAATAGTCATAAGTCAAGAGTTATGCCCAAAATGGCTACGAGAGAACAAAGTAGAGCTAACAGCACTGTAGTGCAAAATATGCAATGGTTTCCAAAAGTCCCTCACGAAGGCTAAGGCCTTAACATTTATACACCACGAGGGCCCTAGCTGGCCTCCTAAATCTATGGGACTTGGCTGTCCAAACTGTGAGTAGACAGCCCCTTCCAAAATCTGCTTGACTACCTTCTAGATCCAGTTTTGGTGGCCTTTGGAGCTCAGAGTTGGGGGTGAAGATCCCGAGGAAGGCTATTTAATGCCATAGACAAACCCCCTACGAATCCTCACCTCAAGCTTGGCTGTCTTCTAGCCCATGATTGCTCGGTTTTGCTCCAACACGTGTCAAAAAAACCTGAAATGAGCACGTGTTAGCCACCTAGGAAGAGTGACTACCCTTATTTGTACAAATGACATAAACATACTGAAAAATAATGCATAAGCTATGAAAAATGAAGGATTGAACAAGGACTGAACAAGGATAATTAGGCCAAATGAGCCCAACAAGTTACCAAATTTGGGGCTCATCACAAGACTTGAAAAGAGTTGCACATGCTTCATGATAGGAAAACCAAGGATAGCAAACCTAATCTCTCCCCAATGTGGTCGCCAAAATAAGGGTTTATGTTTTGGAATGAAAGTATCGCTCCAACAATACACTCACATCAACATCTCAAACTTCTCGATGGTTGTCAAGAAGTAGTGGGAACACTATCCCACAGTTTGAAGTTGTTCGAGTTAGAATTGAGTCTGCGCCAAAATGGTGCAACTTAACCCACTCATGAGTCAAGGAAAATAAAACAAAACCTAGCTACCATAACCCTAGACACAATTATATACAAAAATAAGAAAACCAGTCAGTTCTCTAAGGTTTAGACCTTAGATTATTATAGGGCCTCAAATGCATCAAAGAAAAGGAATTGACTACAATGCTCTTTATGCATGAACAATTAACAATAAAATAAATAACATCCCCCTTATTAATATCAAATGTTATATACATACATGAAGAAGTGAATAAGAGAAGGCATATTGCAAACTTAATATTTCACATTAATAATGTTTTAGTTGTTGTTTTATATTATGATGAAAGAATCTTATTCACTTTGTATGATATGCATTATTAATTCACAAAGAATAAAATTTTATTATACAACAATTAAATATTGTGAAAGAGAATTGTTGTTTTATATTATGATGAAAGAATCTTATTCACTTTGTATGATACGCATTATTAATTCACAATGAATAAAATTTTATTATACAACAATTAAATATTGTGAAAGAGAATTGATTGACCCCTTTATTTTATAATTTAAGTTAAACAAAATAAACTTATTGGGATTTAAAACCATGACCTCCAAATTACATAACAAATGACTTCACCATTAGGCCATATACACAACTTGCATAGTTAATTCTCTAACCATATAGATTAATTATTGCATTTGTATTTGTTTTTATGAAAATGAAACCTTTATTTATCATGTAAAAAGTGTAATTAGATTATTAATTAATAAGATTTATTCTTCGCAACAACTAAAAATTAAAAAAATGTAGTTGATTAAAAGAAATTATTAAAAATAAACACAAATAAAATATCCATTAGGCCATATACACAACTTGCATAGTTAATTCTCTAATCATATAGATGAATTATTGCATTTATATTTGTTTTTATGAAAAGAAATCTTTATTTATCATGTAAAAGTGTAATTAGATTACTAATGAATAAGATTTATTCTTCACAACAACTAAACTAAACATTAAAAAAAGCATGTAGTCGATTAAAAGAAATTATTAAAAATAAACACAAATAAAATATTTAGAGAAGTGAAACACTATTGGGAAAAGGAAACTAACCAAAGTTAATTTTTTATTTACAAAAGTTAGCGTTAGAGCAATGAATCCTAAAACAGAGCAAAGGAAGAATTCACATAGCATAAAAGAAAATAAAGAACATAAATTTAAAGAGATTTATGATTGTAAAAAAGAAATTAAAATATTTATATAAAAAAAAAAAAAAAAAACCATAAATTTTGAAAATTAATGAGAAAGTGTGAGCCTAGATGCCAAAGGCCATCGAAGAGTGAATTGATCAACAAAGGAAATTCTTTATTTTATTTCATTCTCATATAAGTACACTTCTACAAGGTGGAATATGTGGTGAAATGGAAGGTGTTACATAGATGTTTTAAACTAGTCAAGAGTGAGTAAGAAGATATGATCCTGCATAATAGTCACAAAGTGAGTACCAATTTAAATGGTAAAACAATGAAACAAATGCAATAATAGTTCTTACCTTTACTAGACTATGAACTAGTGGATTTATTCAGCCACTTTCTAGGAGGTAACCGGTGGAGCTATTTAGTCACTTTCTAGGAGGTACTCGAAAGAGGCATCCCACAAACGTGGCATTGACATCACAAAAATATAAGTTAGTTGTACAAGAAGGGAAACTAGGAATAAAACAAGAAAATCTTACTACCGGTTGCCTTCACTCGCACATGGGTAACATCTACATGTGCATAAGAGACTCCTTTGTTTGATGTTGTTGCTTGCTTCTTATAGATCTCTCAGGCTAGTTGATGGCTTCGATCTTCATTGTATTAGTCATCAAATGAATGTCAGACAATTGTATTTGTTGAACTATATAGACAACTGTTACATGTTTAATCTAATATTTGTTTAAAAATTCATTATTCAATATATGAGTATTTGTTCTCGTCCACCCTTATTAAATAAACTGCATATTTGTACGAAAAACTACGTTCCCCCTTTTCTTTTTGCCTTTAAGTGCATTTTAATTTATTTCTTCCCTCATGTGAAGTTTATTTTCTTATGATTAGGTGAACTAGTGTAGGCATTTTTATTCAATAGTTGATGGCTTCGATCTTCGTTGTATTGGCCATCAAATGAATGTCAGACAATTGTATTTGTTGAACTATATAGACAATTGTTACATGTTTAATCTAATCTTTGTTTAAAAATTCATTATTCAATATATGAGTATTTTTTCTTGTCCACCCTTATTAAATAAACTTCATATTTGTAAGAAAAACTATGTTCCCCCTTTTCTTTTTGCCTTTAAGTGCATTTTAATTTATTTCTTCTCGCATGTGAATTTTATTTATTTATGATTAGGTAAACTAGCATAGGCATTTTTATTCAATATTTGTAGGGGGAATATGATCAAAGTGGACTAGTATGCATAAAATTCAATGCTACTTGCATTTCTTCTATCTCTGATCTTACAAATATGGAAGATATCTTCTTAGCTATCTTTGTAGAAAGTTATTAAAAGCTCATATGTTCCAAGCGCACTCACAAGGAAAAAGCTTCCCTAAGTGTCCTCCCCCAAGTCCACTATTTAGTTCATTTGCATCACCATTTATTCACACAACTGCTTCAATCGAATGGAAAAGTAAACATCCCTTGCAAATGCATCAAATAAATTTTGATCATCCAAAATATCTGACACTCTAGACAATAATCGAACCCTAGCAACAAGCAAAGAGATATCCATTTATGAATGCACACATGGAGAAGGGTTTTGATCATGTCAAGAGGGAAAGTGAGAGAAAACTCAAATCATGTTATAGGGCATTTGCGATATGCAAAAATTGAAATGGAGTTAACAGTGATGAAGAAAATTATTAAGTCCTATTCACTCTCACTATCATTCTTGATGATAGAAGGTTGTCATGATGATTTTGCAACCTAAAACTTATCACCATTTCTTGATATCATCATCTGGATCACTGATTGCTTGGTCTCTCATTAAAATATAAAGGAAGAGGAGGGTGTCATATCTATAATGACTAAAGTGTTGGAACCACGAAAGCCCATGAACACTAAGGGGTCATCGCACACTACAATAATACCATGGACAGGTCCAACCAACACAACGTTCTGTTGGGAAAAATATTGAGGGGCATGGGGGGGGGGGGTTGGTGAATCGGTATTTTAAAAACTCACAATAATAATTTTATTTTTTGAAATATGTACACAACTTTAGTGAACCAAACTTGGTATGTACACGACTATTGTAAAAGAAACTAGCGTATGCTTAGTAAACTTGTAAAACAACTAATTCTTTATCTGTTAAACTTAAAACAGAATGTAAGAGATTTATCAGGCATTTGATAAGAAGTAATCAGTTACAGTAAAAATAGAATAAAGTATCACACATAATAAACACACATGAACACCAAGATTTAAGGTGTAAACCCAACATGGGAGAAAATCACCATTGTTGTCGTCTCATTCTTCAAACTTATTAATATCAAAAACTTCTTACATTCTTGTACTGGTAGAGACTCATGCCAGTATGCAGGCACCCACCTGTTGAAGGCTACAACCTTCACTCGTTCTCCAACTCCTACTAGAAGGGAGATCCAACCCCTTGATCCGATTACCAACTACTACTAGCAGGAAGCTTCGACTTCCTCACTGAAGGCTCTAACCCTCAACAACATCTTTGGACCACGTTTCATAAATTTTCACACTGGATCCACCTACTTTAATACATCACAACTTTTAGATCAACTAAATCAAACACCAACTTAATTCAAACAAAATAGTCAGATCACTATAACCATAACACATAACTGAACTCATAATACTGCATTAACACATAGAATCAACTGCAACCCTAACCATTCATATGCCAACATGTATACACTACTTCACTTAAGGCAATCTGTGTGTATACATGCTTTTCTGTAGAGAAACCTATGTATATATCTAAATATACTAAAAACTTGTAATTCTGAATTAGACACAGAGTTGACCAGGGTTATTCTAAAATATTATGTTAGCTTACAGAACTCTCATACAGTTAGCAACATCAATAATCTTTTCAACCAATCAACATGTAACCAAATTAAACTTCATCATTCAATCAATTCTACTTCAGACATTATCACTCAACCCAGATCAATATGAGGACATCATTGATAGACAATAAAGAAACAACAACACTGATCAGGTTGATCAGTCATTTATGAACATAAAACCTTCCTTTTTGTACGCTTATTTGAAGAAACAAACCCGCATAGTATATGCGACTTAACCGAGACCAACCTGCGTATAGATCTACAAATTTTGACCTAAAATTGTGTAGCTCTTTAGAACTTCAAAAAGACCCAGATCATAATATTCAAGATAAAAACATGTGCCAATACTTAGATCTATTCAATCCATGAGTAGATCATACAATGGAAAGTCATTTCAAGTCTCATGATCCTGATCCATCATTATATTCATCGGTGCATAATTATTTCAGATTTATGTGTCAACTATGGCCCTTAAAATGCAAATATACTTTAGATTGAAGTATTCATCAAAAAACCTTTCACATGCACACTTAGCACTTTGATCTTCACCTTCTTATATAATGAGAGCCTTAGCCAATACCATGAGTCAAAACTACACTAGTGCTGGTGGTAATCTTGGACAAGATCAAGTAACCATTATCATGCTCAACATTGTGGGCTAATACCATCGTAAGGACCCTTGGTATTCTTAAATTAGTGTGCCAGCATGTACGTGAATTTTCTTCTTTGTACCTCCGTGTATACGCGACTTCGCCTTGACGAACCCACATATAGATCTTCAAATATTCACGTTTATCAAACTTTTGATTCTGATCTATAAACCTTTGTCCCATCATTATGTTATTTTGTTCCATCACTTTGTCATCTCTGAACTAACCTATGGATTCATCTAGTTACCATATACTTGTTCTGTTACAAGTGAGTTTCCATCAAGGACAACACATGCATCATAATGCCAACAATCTCCCCCTTTGGACTTGATGGAAACCATGTTGGTATTGATCACCTCAACCTATAGAAACCTATTAGATACATAAAATCATTGTTATTCAAACACCAAGATACTCTCCCCCTTTGACATCAAGGGCAAAGGTTGGACCAAATCTCCCCCTTTGGATCTGATTTGAACTATATTGTCCATGCTCCCCTTGAGCATGTGCTGAATCTTCATAAATTTTTTTAAATGAAGAACATGACTCTATAACTCAACTAAGTCTGACCTTCCTATCACCAAGGACTCATACTTACATCAATCACCCAACCAAGTGGGGATACATATTTGACTTAACCACCCAACCAAGTGGGATTACATTTTGAAACTACCACCCAACCAAGTGGCATTACATATTTGACATGACCTCAAAAGTCCATACATGATTGAATATGACTATTATTACATCATAGGTCTCCACATGGCCTTTACATCAAATGGCATATATGACATTAATAACTGAGACCAAAAGATCTTAATAGTAGCATAATTCAACAACCATAATGCCAACACGCGCTTGAAGACTTTCTTCTCTTAATCTATCGGTAACCCCTTATTCTTGATGTTGACTATTGAGTTCACCACCGAAACCTCTAAGGTGTGCATATGCAAAGTAACAACATTGAGTAGACTGGGCAACACATAACGTATAAAATGTATTCATAGGTGTTGAAATTTTATTTAACGCTACCACCCTTTCTCTTCTCTTGTCAGTGTATTGTGGCTAATAGACTTTGATCATTGGTGTATGGAGGTGTTGCAGAGACAATCCCTTTAACTACACCACCAAACATTCAGTATTTTGATTAATGAAGTAAGGTAATTTCTTATGTCAGATCCATTACTAATGATGTCGTCGTTGTTGCTGACTCCCACAACAAATATATGTATATCCTTGCTCTTTCCATGTGTCATAATGATCACCTTCTTAGCCTTGAATCCGATGTGCTTCTCATGTTTAATCCCCACAAAATTTGATGTAACTTATTTGGATTTGAAGATTGCATTGGAACTACCAATTCTCTCAACATTTATTTTCCTTCGTATTTTCTTTCCACGAGATTGTAATTCCTATCGCCGATTCCATCATTTACAGAATCACAATATCTTTCAACCGCTATTGGAATTCTAGATTGTGTAATGTCCACCCTCTAACAATATTGTTAACCTCAATGTGATTTTCTCATCCAGAGCTTTCAAACTTTTACACGTAAAATATTTATATATATCTTTTGTAATAAAACAACATCCACATTCAGTGAACCAATTTATAATATATGACTGATAAACCACCACTATTGTTCCTTGAAGTTGACAACAAGAATGACCTATGATGGAGGCGAACCTTGACCAAGCGGTAAAGATCTCCTTTGGTCATGAATGTATGATAGTGAAGATATATATATATATATATATATATATATATATATATATATATATATGGGATATCCCACATATGTAATGGGGATAAGAAAATTCCATATATAATCTCAATGCATTTCTGCTATACCATGTCGACATGGGACTATTCTCAACAGAGTGTGTGTGGGCCTTGAAATGATGAAACCTTGAACAAGTGGTAAAGATCTCTCTAGGTCATGAATGTGTGATTATGTAGTGAAGATATATATATATATATATATATATATATATATATATATATATATATATATATATATATATATATATATATATATATATATATATATATATATATATATATATAATATATATATATATATATATATATATATATTTATATATATATATATATATATAGATAGATATATAGATATATATATATATATATATATATATATATAAGTGATTATGTAGTGAAGATGTATATATGTATATATAAGAATGAATGGGGAATATCCCACATATAAAATGGGCAAAAGAAAATGCCATATATAAACTCAATGCATTTTTGCTATACTATGTCGATATGGGACCATTCTAGATAGAGTGTGTGTGGGCCTTGAAATGATGATTTCGGGGTTTGCATGGTGCACTAAACAAATTTCACTGCGTAATAATTTTAAAAAATAAGGCGGAATACCCCACATTTAAAATGGACAGATTGCATATACACCATGGTATCCATATATGCAAATAAGGTGGAATATCCCACATTTAAAATAGACATATTGCATATACACCATGGTCTCCATACCACTTGTTCGACAATGAAGGCGACCCTTAGTGGACCGATGGGTCTTGGACTTGTGATATGGGTTTACCTCGGTTGTGAACATAACTAAGAAAGTGAGAAAGACACCTTTTTCTTCTTTGTGTTTTAATAAACATAAAGAAGAGGATGAGGCATAATACATCCTTAAAACATAAAGCAACCTCAGGTCGAGGCATAATACATCCTTTGCTTATGTTTAATGACAAGATTTCAATACAAGTTATGTGTTAATCCTTAGGCCGAGGAATAATACATTCTTTGTTTATTTTTAATGACAAAAATTCAATACAAGTTATGAACATGCTTCAAAAGTACCGAGGGGACACATTTCTTTGCTAATGAACATAGGTGGTCCTAGGCATACAATGATGTGTGGTTTAATGGTAAGTCTCGTTGGGTGAAGCCCATGAGATCGCAGTTCAAATATCATTGAGTATAGTGTCCTGCTATGATCTCGGCTCAAGGAGTAGACTCCCCTTATCCATGAGTCTCGACTCTTGCTAAATCATAAGAATTTGGTATATCTGGCTTGCAGGTTGTTGGATATACTCTTGGTGTTATAGTGGCAACAATGAGGGTTGATCCTGGGTCTCCCTTAGATTAGTCCAAGCAGTTACCGATTCACAATGTGGTTAAAAAAAAAAACATAGGTGGTCCTAGCCATACTGATAAAGAATAAATAAATATATATATATATATATATATATATATATATATATATATATATATATATATAGATATATATATATATATATATATATATATATATATATATATATATATATATATATAGATATATATATATCAACACATAAAGGCCCGAAACTTAAGAATATGAAGGAACATATTTAAAAAGAAAAAAGAAATTATATGTGTGTGTGTGTGTGTGTGTGTGTGTGAATATAGCTTTCTCCTTGATGAAAAAGGGCCCAGAGAGGGTTAGCACAATTGCTTATGACAAATATAATGAGAGCTCAAGCCCAAAATTCCTTATGATAAACTCATTTGTTCTTCAATTTATGGCATATGATGGAGAACATTCTTCAATAGGGGCTATGGAGATCTTTTTACTTTAGAGCAAGGAAGGAAGGGAGAGGATTTTTTTCTTTTGTCGATTTTGTAAAGGGTATTGAGGCTCATGATAGATAAGTCATGCAACATACATATGAGTAGAGCTGAAGATGGGAAGACAAAACCCATAATGGTTTTCATAACTCCTAAGAAAATGTTGAGATGCATCAGCATTCCTCAAAAAACCAAGTGGTTTATTGGGGGGGCTACCCGTCTTTCCATTTGAAAATTAAGTTTATTGCAGGTCAAAAAATCCCAAAATATGTTTTATTATAAAGGCTTTTCACTTGACGAAAAAAGGGTGTTTTGGTATTTTATATATATATATATATATATATATATATATATATATATATATATTATTATTATTAAAAATTATAAACATGTTGTATTGATAATGAGTTGTCGATACTTATAAAGACTCATTATTATTATTCTTTTATGAGCTCTTAAAAAAAAAATTATAACCATTAAAAAAAAAAATCAATTTCATAATAAATTTAGAATTAGGTTTTAGGGGGGAATAAAAGTAAAAAAAGGGAACTAAATGGGGGTTCAAAGATTTTGAAGCTTTTGTAGTTGTGCAATGTATTAAGCTTTTTAGAGATAAGTTATGAGGATCAATCTGGTTCCATTTTTTAGTCAGATCGCAATATGTGTATTAGCTTTCTTGATGTCTTTATTATTGCATGTTATGTATTATTCTACTGAAAGAGATATATGAAGCAACAAATTTTAGTTTTTTCTTGTGAAAAAATAGCATGATTCTGGGATTACATATTTACCTATGTTTCAGTTAGTTCCAAATGGTACTTGCAATTTGCGGAAAATGGATTATTAGCATTCCATGATTTTCAGAAAATACATTCACATACTCTGTTTCCTTATTCTATCCATTATTTCATTCTCAGGTTTTATAACTTATATTTTGTCTTGCTTAAGTTATTAAAACCCTTCCTCTTCTATTTTTTATTCTTATCATCACATTCATTTTAAGGTATACAACCCTCGAGTATTGACCATTCTGGTTGGACATGATAAGTCTCTGAATTAAATTATTCATTGCATTTATACAGTCCAACTCCAACCAATTTCTTTTAAAATTTTCATGAAGTTCTTCGTGATGTCTTGGGCACCGACTCCCTATAGCCAAGAGTTGTCTCTAGGGTTACAACATCAAATTGGCATCATTGTTGGGGAACAGAGGAACACAAATATATTTTCCTAGGTATACCATAAAGTAAGATATAATTATTGATGGAGCACAAGATTTAGATATTGAATATTGGTTGTTTATCATTCATCTGGCAACTTCACGATTAAATCTTTCACTGGATAAAGAATCCTACTGACAAGAGAATGAGGAATTATAGAAAGGCCAAGTATCGGATTATAAGTTTATTATGGGAACTTATATTCTTTTTCATAAATTATTTTTTGCCTTTTCCCTTACATGTGAAGAGGATTATCCTTTGATTTGTATACATAGATTATCGCAAACCTTCAAATGTATATTCCTCATTGAAACAAGAATATTTGTCCTCTTCTTGCATTATTGATCTTGATCTAACTCCTTCCTCTAGACCATATGAGAAAGTTGATGTCCATATTACAATTTCTCCTGAATATGGCCAATCATCTTAACTTGAAGAAAATAAGTGTAACAACCCAGTTGCTTAATCTCATGTATGCAATGTAAATACTTTTATAAATAAATATAGGCTGGGCTATGGGACACAAATTCCAGAGAATGAGGAGGGTAATTTTTGGGGATTTAATTCCTATGACAACCAAGGAGGCCGGTAGGTACGCATTCTGATTGAGTTGGAGCATCCCATTAAGGAGGAGGATGGACAAGAGAACATGGGCCATGCTTCCTTGGAGGAAAAATGCACGCAAAAGAGGACAAAAATAAATGGCATGAAAACACTGTTTAGGAGGTTATGCCTAGAGCACACAAGCACAATGGGGATGTTGGAATGTAGTCAACAAATAAGGGAGTGGGGAGACATGGCATAATGGGACAAGCTAGAAAGATCATGTGCAACTTGTCAAATAACATAGTGAACTTAGAGGAGAGTAGGGGAAGAAAGGAAGGAGAAGTCTGGAAGAGGCATAACACAAAGGGAAGAACACTACAGAAGGGAAGGGAGATAATTTTCAATTGGAAATAAGTCAGGAAGGAGACTATTCCATGTGAGGAAGAAATTTCCTCTCGAGTCCCTAGTAACCAGAGGGTGGAGATGGTGATTCTCAACAAATCTTGAAGGGTTAGGGTGGAGGAATTATTCCTGGGGAAATTCATGGAGGACTTCTGGATGGATTCTTTGTTGTGTGTTTGATTGGTTATGGTTTTGGAGTCCCCCAAGCTGGGTGGAACCATGGTGTTGAGCTTGTTAGGTGGAGAAAATGAGTCTCTATACTCCCTGTGAACTATTGCTTCCAACTCAATTGGAGGGTGGAGGTGGGGATATCTCTAGAGTCCTTGGAGCAACTGAAGGTTGTGGTTCATCCCTTGAGAAAAATACCCCTAAGTCTTTGGAATTTGGCTCGAGGGTGATAGCTGCAAGAGGAAACTGGCTGTAGCTATCTACGGTTGGGTGGTGAGTCATAGTCCCATACTTAGTTTCCCTAAGATTTACAAGATAAGTGTTTCTTATGTATGTTTCCCGGTAATGAATGTGTGATACATTTATGGTTCAAAAATGTGTTATTGTGAAAAATACATGATTGTGTTACTATTATTACACAATTGACTAACATACAGTGTAATGTTTCAAGGCATTGGAATAACCTACAAGAATCTTGATTTTATTGCAGCAATATTTAGCATGAGAATTTATTCTTATTATAGTATGATGATTACATTGAAGACAACCTGCATTGACATGGTTTATGTGCAATGTGATAATGCTGAGGATTCCTTCTCTCTCATTCTTATTGACTTGTGATTTTATATGAGGGGCTTCTTCAAGCCTTCAGTGATGTGTACCTTGGTGATGGGTCTACACATCCATTTTACCTAGGACTTGGTCCAAAATATCTATGTGCTCTATTGTGTATGGCATGACTTCATGAGTTGGGTTGACTTGATTTTATACCCCTACACTTCCTGCAAGATGCATTTATGTTATATATGCATTGAAGTTGAATCTCCTAAGGTGAGGAGCCATATTTTATCTATTGTCCTAGTGTTGTGATAATGTGGTAAATCCTGGCTTGGAAGGATGGATACATCCATGATACTCATCTTGATTGGTACTTTACAAGTGGTTATTTATATATTAGTCAAATCTACTAGTGAGTTGTCTGGAAACCTTCCATAAGTTGTTGTGTTCTTGCTTGTTATGCAGGAGAACATTTATATGTGAAGATAACACTGTGTGGTTGTAATAGATTTTAAGTTAGCACTATGGTGTGCGTTGTGAGAATTGGAAGCCCTTTAGGATCCACCAACCCTTTAGCAGAGGGTGGATGATAACTATCTGTGTAGCCATGCCTGGAATTCCCTGTTCCTAAAAACAGAATTCTTGTAGTTCTATGATCTTATCCATTATGTACCTATACATAAGTCTCTTATTTGTAATCATACTTAAGGAAAGGAATCCTTGTTTCTTTGAGGAGTGTTGATCTCCTTTCGGTCCTTTTGGCACCATATGCCTCATGGTGACTTTGATATGCTTGTGGTGATTTTTGGGTCCTTGTATGAGACCTATAAATCTCTAATATGAGATTTGACTGATCTTGATAAGGCATTGAATACCTTAGGGACTTCTCATCCTTGAGGGATTGGATTGATAAGTCTTTGACCTAAATGGATAAGTCCCTGATAAGTGTTATTTTCTATAAAAAATATGAACCCAAAGAGAGTAACTTTGATGTAATATCATGAGGGATAACACCATTGGATGCCTTATTAAATCTCAATGGCCATGGTTGAACTTTAGCATAAGTCCAAACATTTATAGAACCACCATATGAAAAACATGATGGCATTTCGTTGGAAAGGGCGTGCAATGCAGAAAGGGAGTAATCCCTTATGAAGACCACTAGATTCAAGATCGAGCATGCTTCTCATGACCTAGATATGACCTCCTTAATCAGTCCATGGACAAAGTGTTACTATGAGTGATGTTTCTACGAACACGAGCATAGGGCTTAACCTTATAGCTCTAACTTTTTAAACCTTATCTAATTGGCTTGACTAAAGCCTCTTCGTGGAAGTAATGGATTGGGTGATCTGATTACACCTTATCACAATAAGCATGAGTGGAAGGATGATGTGTCCTAGAAGTTATGACCCTGTAAGCTAAAAGTTGGAGTGAACTTCAAAGGGAGTAGGATGATGTGGGGTGGGACATGGTGGCCTCCATTCAATCCTAACTACTATTGCATTGGCATAGTGTGGGCCTACTAGATAGGTCAGCCCAAAGGTCTTTCCCGTAGTAACTCACAAGAGAGGTAGAGTGTAAGGATCAGGCCAACTCACCACTAGGATGGCATCGCAAGAGTCGACTCGGGGTGCAGCTGCACCAGCCCCTTATAAGGTGACACATGGAGTGGAGGCATCATAGTTGTGAGGTGAAGAGGAAACCATGGGCCAGTTGCAAGAGTTATCTCACAAAGGAGCGACCCACTAGTATACATCATCCAAGAGGTTACTTCATGGGACAAGAAACCAAAGCGCATAATGAAAGGTGGGAGGGATGACGTAAGCTAGGCTGTGGTGGTAGACACTTGAGCCCAATCGTCCCGCTATTGGTTTGAGGGGAAGACCCACCTTATAGGTCAGCCCGATGGACCGACCTGGAACATTTTCAAGTGGAAAATGGAGAGGAGTTGAGGTAATAGGACTGAGAGACTATATATATATATATATATATATATATAATGGTGCATATATGTATAAGCATTGCATTTCAATGCAAGATGTAGGGTTTTGGAACCTAAACCCATGAGCGGGTTGATAGCCAATAAATAAATGCCAATTGGCACTAGGAGATTAGCCAGGGGGTATAGCCACGTGGCTGAGATGATGATATGGCAATATCTAATTCACTAGAACTATAGTGGGCACATCTCTTGATCTAAAGGTCAGATTGAGGTAAAATTGTATATCATCGAAATTGTCTTGATGATACAAACACAATGGTGATGTCAAACTTAGGCTTTAAGTGATTTGAAAACATCAAAAATTTTAGAACTCGTTTCCATAATAACACCTTGGATCTCAGGTCAACGTAGTTACCATCCTCCTCCTAACCCGTGTTTTATAAGGGGGTTAGTGGGGGGGATGTTATAATAAGGTTGATTTACCATCTCTTATAGTCACTACTATACATTGCAATCAACCCACTAAAATTCAATCCAAAATTAGGCAAATTTTTAAAACTCTAAAGTTGCCATCTATTCTTCATGATTTCCCTCCCAAATATTTCAAGTATCTTCCTAAATTTAGTGGAGAAGACAATCTAACAGTAGAGGAACATATACTATCCTTTAAATGTTTCATAGATGATTTTGAAATCATGCATGGTGATGTGAATTTGAGATCATTTTATTATTCTTTAAATAGGGAGGCTAAGTAAGTGTTTAGACATTTGGAGGCTAATTCAATTAGTTCATGAATGGAATATCATGATACTTTCCTGAGGTAGTGGGGTGAAAATAATTCATATGATCAATATCCTTCTAAGTTGTATACTATGCGGAGGAAGAAGGATGAAACTCTTACTAGGTTTAACAAAAGATTTCAAGGGTTTCATCTTAGTATGCCTCAAGATATTCAACCTTCAAAAGCTACTACCATGTTGTATTACTTAGTAGCTCATCATCCTAATTTAGATTTTTATCTCTAGGAGAGGGTAACTTCAAACTTAGAGCAAATGTTTACAGATGTTGAAGAAATTAACAATAACCTTTGGGTTTGTGGAAAAATTTCAGATCAGATTTGGATGCAAAGGACCACGATAATGAATATGAACAACTAATATCTAAAATTATTTTTCAGTATGATGTCACAAGTAGTCAATAATATTTTCTACTGTCAAAGATGTAGAAATTTTTATCTACAAGATGATGTTACATGTATAGTAGAAAAACTGTCCAGTTATGAACAATGGACGACTTTTCTATGTGGTTCCTTGAAGATAGTTTTGCAAAGGATAATTGTGTCAGAAATTAAGTAACGAAGCAATGAAATACACAAAATATTGCGGAAACATAAATATAGAAACACATAGAATAAGAGAGAAACAAATATATGTGATTCACCCAATTTGGGCTACTTCCACGGAGAAATAACCAGTCCTTCCTTTTATATTATCCATCAAAATGAAAAGATACAACCTACAATAAATTCACTATAAATTCCACTTCGCTCTCACACAATCTTCTCTCTTTTTCTCGCTAAGAATAATAATACCCACCCATAATACAATTCCCTCATATAAAATGAGGGATTTCCTTCTAGGGAAAAAGCCCTAAATTAAATGTAATTTCTACTGTCAGATCATCCACCTAATGAATGACCCAAATTGACCACAAAATTACAATATTTTGCAAGGAAAAATTTCATATATTTTTAGCTTTGGGGGCAACACCAATGAACCCCTGTTAGGGGGGGATCCAAACATGAAGCCATCCCCCCCCGCCCCCCCGAACCCCAGACAACAAAAGTAGGGAGGAAATCCCCCCCACCACCCTCCCCCCCACATCCCCCTGTCGAGGATTAGGATCCAAACGTGGTTGAAACAAGACCTATGAATTAGGAAGATAATCAGACCGCACATCCAACAAATTGTACATGCACACATTGTAGAGAACCTTGTCTTGTCAACGATGAGAATGTTTAATTCCTAATATATAAATATTGCATGATAAATTCAATGAAGAGGCGTGTATAGAAAGTTCTCCAATTTTTTCTTACCAAGTCAGTATTTCCTTATAAGATTTATGTGAAAATATGAACAAAGAATTATGCATACCTATCTCTAAGAGTAAAAAAATGTTATAAAATTATGCTAAAGAATTTTCTCCTCTAATTAAATTATCTTAAACCAAAAGAAGAGGTATTTGATGATCATAAAGACGTCCTTAGCTAGAAAAAAGAACTGTTGGTTAAAATTTAGCATGATATATATCAACAAAATGTTAAAGAAAATGTCGAAGTTGCGCAGGAAATGTTGCAAATATAAAATTTGCTATTATACAACAATGTTTATTTTCCAATAAACATAATATCTTCTTTCATGTTTTTAACAATCCTATAATAGAGTGTATGGAGTCTTTTACCATTATGGAGATGATATATTTTCTACAACTAATATATTTTTATGGATATGTACCAACTCCAATTGATGAGCTCCTCCTATCTATGTTCCTTTCTCTTCTAAAGGCTCAAAAGGAAACTGGTATAATATAAAGCACCCAAATGTTATCTTGGTATCACTAGAACTTTAACGTCACTTGACCATGGGCATCTGTAACACCCTCCTCCCACAACTACCCAAGTAATCGACCAACTAGGGTAAACATGTGACGAGAAGTTACTATGATATGATTCAACCTCCTAAGTCACGTTAAAGAAGTGGACCCGATGGAAACACACCTTACAGACCTTCTACAACAACAACAATACCCTTAGGAACCATCCCAACCTCTCAGGTAACCACCTTTGAGTCCACTGAGTTTTTATACCAATTAACCCCCAGTGTTCCCATGATATGGGCATGCATGCGTCTAAAGGGCCTGTACACTCCCACAACATGGTATGACAGTGTCCAAGGACTATTCTGCTCAGTGCTATGCCAACGTCCCTAGGATTTGAGCCAATTTTTCAGTCCTAGAGCCCAGGTCATTGCCCATAATTAAATGACACCTTCAAAACAAAAAGATAACAATAGAATGATGATACAAATACAATTAATTGAACAAACCCATGACTAGACCCCCAGTAGCCATGATAGGAATTTCCTCAAACATATCACGAATATGTAATCTATAGGTGTAAACAATAGATCTAAGCATATGGGTCTCATACTCATCTGAGAATTGCTAAGAAGCATTGTTTCCTCAACACATTATCTGTAGTTTCATCCATTAGGCCATAGATACATTTTTCATTAATTTACAAATGAGAACATGATGAGAGCCATACACAAATACTATCATAATACATGTTCATAACCAACATAATAGAAAAAAAAATACCAAGGAAACGACAACCATATAATCCACATATAAACCAGTATAATACTCATGAAACAAGAAGGAGAAATAACCTCATATAAATGATGCAAAGGCCAACCAATTACGGGACTTCCACGAACCACCTGACCATAGACATGATTGAGTCAAATCTCTCCTCACCCAATCACCCTCGTGCCATATTCCAAGCGTGAATGTGGGATCCCATAAAACACATCAATCAAACCCATCCAGGGCTTCCAGAGGCCAAACCACCTCAACCCATCAAACAACGATTCCACCTCACGGTCGTACATCACAAAACCATCATCATATCGATCTCTACCCAAGCCTTCCAGGGCTCCAAAGAATTTTTCCAAACCAAGGTTCTAGGACTAGTAACTCAACCCATAGTTGTTGTCAGGCTCCAAAGTGTTTGTCCAACCAAGGCTCTAGGACTAGTAGTTGAACCCACTAAGAGCTTCAGAGTGTTTTTCCAACCAAGGCTCCAGGACTAGTAAATTAACCCAACCTATTACAAGGTTCCAAAGCATTTTTCCAACCAAGGCTCCGAGAACTAGTAACTCAACCCAAGCTAAAGGAAACATGAGAAACAACCAAAAAAAATAAATAAGCCCACAACACCATGGCTAGTTAGGAAATGGCAAGGTTAGGCAAATCTACTGTCAATCCAGGCAATCCTCCATGCCAGTGATAGATCATGACCAATAAACTACATGCATATGCCATGCATGCCAAAACTAGTGAGGAAAACATACATGCAACTCGGTACCTGCAAGAAAATCCCATTGTAGTTGTTGATCCCGATGTCCTCTTGCACTTTCCTACTCTTCCTTTGCCTTCTTTCTCCAAAACTCCAAGTATGCCACACTCTCCAAGAGTGCTCCAATAAAAATCTAAGTGTCCAAGAGTATGAGAGAGAGAGAATATAGAGAGAGCTCCAAAACTGAACTGACAAAAGTCTGTGAACTGATCCTCAAAAGCCTTTTTATTAACGAGGCCTCTATTTTCTTCATTTTCCATTATTTTTCTTCATTTTCCTCCTCACATGCAACCTGTGACCTTTCACCTCCCTTTTCTCCCAATTTCCATTATTTTTCATAAATACATGACAATAAATGCCACTTTTCCTTTCCAAAGCCTTTTCCATTTCCTTTGACAATTTCCTTAGCCATTAATCAACCACCAATGATCCCCATCACTATTTTTTTTTCCCAAAAATCAGCTTGGAATAAGTGTCCCATCAACTGTGGTTATTATTTTTCCTTTATAAACTTTTATTACATGGAATTTTCACAAGGGTTGTTACAACATATGACTTGTTTATAGTACATATGTTGTACATAAATAATCTCAATAGGTGAGTATTTGATTTTGTTTGAAGTTTTTACATAGCTTGTTAGGTTTCAATAAGTAGAGGTCTAGAGAACAAAGCCCTTAGGGAGGTTTCAAATCCTAGAGTTCTTAGAGATTATTGAAAGAAATTTCATAATTGACTCCATAGCATTGCATATGCCATACTAACATAATGTCATAAACACATTGGTGTATTCTCCGATAATTTCATGCTAAATTTTCCATACATATGTCAAGCTTCCAGTGACAACACACAAGCATATTTTTCTCTTACTAATTATCCTGTATCAAAGATTGGATTTAGGTTTATTTTATGTAAATGATGCAAACTTGGGAAAAATGACCCACTATTACACCAATTTAGGAGTTATTGAGACTGGCTGAGTAGTATTAGTGAAAGATGCTTCTCTTTAGGCTAGAAATATCAAGACAAGGCACAATCTAGAGTAGAATCCCCTGCTAGACCCATAATCGCCTTCACGTAACCATAGGCTACTGGCATGTGAATAAGAGACAACCCGTTCTATCTCTTATCCAAGAATTGGATTTCCAAGATAGTACCAATAGTTTTCAGTTTAGAATCAGAGTGTGGTTGTTAGCTTAATGAGAGGAAATAAATAAGCAACATATATAATGTTTTCGATTTCATTTCATTTATAAAAAAATTCATACATTGAAATGATTTCAGAAATGGGCATTCTGGTCTAGTACCGTGTAACATACTCCCTTATGACCCATAGACTACACTAATGTGGAAGGAGGCAGTTACTATGATGACATAACTTTGAATGTCTTATTATGGAAATGTGGTCTAAATTTTTTGTCATTTTTAAAACATTTTAGAACTCAAACCAGACCCTTTCATTGTGTTCGTTTCATCAAGACCTTTCCAACAATATAAATTTAACCTCAATTTGATTACAGATAAAAATTTATGGTCAGTTAAATATTTACTGAGTGACCCTTGGCCATATCAACATGCCCTGTTATTTGGTACCCATGTGGACTCCATATGGCCCTCCATTTTAGTGTCATGTCATCCAATGGCGCATCCACATCATCCTTCTCATTACATAGTTTGTTTATGTGGCACATGCCACATCCTCAAAGGTAGTCCCCACAGGAATCCTCCATAATGTGAAAACAACCCATTTTTGTTATAATATATTTTCCACCTATGGGATGCTAACAGTCTAGGTGGTCTGTGATGGTGACTCTCATGTTACTTGATAGAGGGATCTTCATCTACTAGAGGCCATCAATATTGTTTCTCTAATACCCTTCACACCTTATAACTATGCTCCATGTTGAAAAGTGTGCAACGAGAAATGCTTGTTGAGAATGCAACAAGATGATGGAGCTTAGTGAAAAGAGTCACCTTCACTAAGTGGGCCCGCAGGCAAATTATGGCGCAAGTTCTATTTTTTATCACAGTGTGGATGATCACAGTGTGGGTGATCACAGTATGAGTGATCACAGTGTGGGTGACCACAGTGTGAGTGATCACAGTGTGAGTGATCAAAGTCTATTTTTAGACAGGCTGTCAAAAATAGAAAAGTCAAATATTATTGTTTCATAATAATATTTGGACTATAAACTTGATCTTATTCTCTTGAAGCACTTTAGGATGAGCTACGGATGTGGTACATGCAGATCCCAGAGGTAAATACATGGTTACCTATGGGATGACTAATATTTACATGCAGGACTTCAGTTAGAACTCAAGTGAGTTGAGTTTAGTGGACTGGAGGTGCAGTTGATGGAGTTGTGTTCAGTTTAACTTTGTTAAACTAGTTGTATTTAGTCTAACTGATCAATAGACTAGAGAAGAGTTGGGTGAATTAGTTATTAATTAATTCACAAGTTATTAACTCATAATGCAACTATAGAATACATCAGTTAACTCAATTGCATGTCAGTGCATGTTCAGTTCAGCAGGGACAGGTGTTAGAGGATCAGATTGCTATCAGTTGTGACTATAGTTGTGCATGATGATTTGCACAATCAGATGATTGAGTATGCCAATGAATTGGCCAATATCAAGAATTGTAGCCTATGCTCACGTCCAAAAGAGTGTGAGTGATTATTTGCAGGTCAAATTTGAGTTTGGTAAGCCATTCTCATCAGTTCTTGAGCAGGTATTGAGTTGGAGAGGCAGGCAAGCAATGGAATAGATTTGGAGATCGGATCTGAGCTGTATTGTGTGTAACAGGTGGAGCTGGTACTGGATTGCTTGTGATAAGCATTGTACTTTGTAATGTTACATGATTCAATCAATATAATATACAGATAGTGTGGGGTTTTTAGCAAGATGCTTTCCCCGGGATACATACTGTGTGTAAAATTTTCTGTTTCCCACCCCGGTTTTCAGTTTCACCTTATTTCTCCCATATAGTTAAATGCCCATTCCCATAGCCATACATTTAACAGACTGAAAAAAATAAATATTGCTGAAAACACAAATTCTGGAAATTTTTCAGAGTGCTGGAAATTGCAGAAATAAAAAATCAGCGATTAAAACAGTCATTAAAACACATTTAAACTCAGTGATTTTTGGTCAACTTGACCCTGGAAAAACCCCCTACAACTCTTGGGGAAAACCAGTTTGAGAGCTCTTCTTTATTTCTGGAAAATGCCTTTTACAGAGAAAATTTTTCAGCAAAAAAATCAGCAAAACAGAAATTTTCCAGCAAGCAAAACTTATCTGTTTTCAGCCCAAACGACAATCTGAAAAATGCTGGAAGAGCTGTACGGACCGTACGGATGTACGGACGTACGGACTGTACGGACTGTACGGACGGCCGTACGGACTTGTACGGACAGCCCTCGGAAAAAGTGCCGAAAATCGCCTCCTCGATATTCGTGCTGAAAAATAATTTTTTCCACTATTTTGCTCACAAAAACTGCCTTTTTCTGCTTGTTCTTTATGTTGTTCGGATTTGCTGAAGTGCTGCCTTGGTGTGTGTGCCAAACTGCTGCCTCTTTCTCCTCCTTGTCCAGAAATCTCCCTTGCTCTCTTGCTCTCCTTCTCCCAATCTGCTCATGAAAGAATGAATGATCTTTTCCTCCTTTTCCTCCCTTAACCCAACCCTAAATGACTTTTGGGTGATCCCTAAATCCAATGGCTGAAATAGATTTAGATCAATGGCTGAGATTAAATGCTCATTTAAATCTCACTTTCTATTTTTTAATTCACCCCACTTTAATAAAGACCCACTTAGTCATTTATTTCCAAAGTCACTTTTCCTTTCTAATTTTTCATTGACTTTATAAAGTCACTTTAAAATTAGACTTAGTAACTTTATCACTTAAAGTCACTTTCAAATTAGATTTAACTTTATAAAAAAATTATAAAGTTACTTTAGGAGAAAAATTAAATTCTTTTGGACACTTTTCCCTAGGCCAAAGATCAAAGCCTTAGGGAACCACCTGTCCTCCGGTACCAAATTTCAACACTCCCTCTTACCGAGGAAGGTGTTCCTCACCACACCCATCTTGTCTCTGAAGTAGACATGCTTGCCCCGTGGTAAGGCTTTGGTAAGAATATCTGCAACCTGCTCATCAGTGGAAATATACTCAAGCTTCACAGCTCCCTTCTGAACATAGTCTCTGATGAAATGATATCTGATCCCGATATGCTTTGACCTGTCATGAAATACTGGATTCTCCGTGAGTTTAATGCAACTCTGATTATCACAGTAAATCACTGAAGGTCTCAAAGGCTGACCAAATAAGCCAAACAACATCTTGCGAAGCCAGATGGCCTCACAACTAGCTAGACTGGCTGCCATATACTCTGCTTCCGCTGAACTCAGTGCTACTGACTGCTGCTTCCGGCTGAACCATGACACTACTGCTGAACCCAACCCAAAACAACACCCTGAAGTGCTCTTCCTATCAGAAGCACAACCTGCCCAATCAGAATCAGTGTATCCTGCCAATCTCACTCCATCTCCCTGCCTGTAGTCCAGACCATAATCCACTGTCCCCTGCAAGTACCGCAAAATGTGTTTTGCAGCCACCCAGTGAACCTTCCTAGGCTCACACATAAACTGACTCATCGTGTTGACTGCAAAACAGATATCTGGTCTGGTGTTGACCAAATACATCAAGGAACCAATCAGCTGCCTGTACAATGTGGGATCCACCAACTCGGAATTCGAAGCATGAAGCTTCTTCCAGTTGGTGATCATCGGTGTCGACATGGGTCTACAATCCTCCATGTGGAATCTGCTAAGGATGTCCACAATATACTTCCCCTGCCCCAGGAAGAAATGCCCCTCCTCCTGCCACACCTCCAAACCCAAAAAGTAATGCATCAAGCCGATGTCCTTCATCTCAAACTCCGCCGCAAGATCTCTCTTGCAGTGCTCTATGAGTCTCTCTGCACCTATAATGATCAAGTCATCCACATACAGCACCAGAATGAGGGGCTCCTCACCAATCACAATAAAGTAAAGGTTCGGATCTGCCTCACTCTTTGTGAAACCCATCCCCTGCAAGTATGCATCTATCCTGGAGTACCAAGCTCTTGGAGCTTGCTTCAGGCCATAAAGGGCCTTCTTCAATCTGCACACATGGGACTCCTTCCCATGCACCTCAAAGCCCTGTGGCTGCTCAATGTACACCTCCTCCTGTATGAAGCCATTGAGAAATGCGGTCTTCACATCCATCTGGTGGATCTTCCAACCCATCTCTGCTGTTATCGATATAATGGAGCGGATCGAAGTATATCGAGCCACGGGAGCGAAGGTCTCCTCATAATCAACTCCCTCTACCTGGGAGAACCCTCTAGCCACAAACCTTGCTTTGAATTTCTCAATGCTGCCATCTGCAGCATGCTTTACCTTGTAAAGCCATCTGGAAGTAACCACGGATTTGCCCTCAGGCCTCGGCACCACCTCCCAAACATCATTCTTCATGATAGAAGAATACTCCTCCTGCATGGCCTCTCTCCAGACCTGCTGGCTAGCTGCCTCCTCATAGCTAGAAGGCTCAGAGTCAAGGATGCTGGTAACCATCGCCATATAGCTACAAAATCTCTCAGGTGGTCTACTCTCTCTGACCGGCCTCTTCGGCTCAGCAACAGATGTGGCATCTCTCAAGGTGTCCTGAAGCCACTTGGGCTTCCTCTTCCCTGAGCATGCTTCTCCCATAGGAGAATGAAACTCCTCCTCCTCATCCCCATCAGTAGCCTGAACTCCTGACTGTCTGTCTGCTGTCCTCCTGCCTGCACCTGAACCTGTAGAAGCTGAGGTACCGTGTGCACTGTCCATCAGTGGACTCCCTAGTGAACTGCTCTGCATGCTGCCCGGAGCACCACCCCTCTGGCTCGGCGAGCCACTGCTCACTGATGGACCTGACATCCTCATAGATGTACCTCCGGATCCTCCTGATCCCTGCCCACTGGATCCCTGCGACTGACTCAACTGCTGCTGAGGGTCTGGCTGATCCAGATACTCTAACTCCCGTGACCTCCTAAAGGCCCTGTCCTCCTCGAACTTCACATCCCGTCTGACAACAACTCTCCTCTGTGCAGGAATGTAAATCCGAAAGGCCTTTGAGGTCTCACTGTAGCCCACAAAGATACCCTTCTCTGCGGTGGGCTCTAGTTTGGTCCTCTCCTCCTTGGGTATATAGGAGTATGTAATGCATCCAAAGATATGAAGATGACCAAGATCAGGCTTCTTCCCAGAGAAAGCCTCCTCCGGAGTCATGTGCCCCAAGGCACGGTGCGGACTCCTGTTCTGCAAGTAAATAGCTGTGTTGCAGGCCTCTGCCCACAAGAACAATGGCAACCCCTGATCATGTAACATGGCTTTAGCAGCCCCTATGATGGATCTGTTCTTCCTCTCTGCAACCCCGTTCTGCTGGGGGTTGTAAGGAACAGTGAACTCCCTCCTAATGCCTGCCTCCGCACAATAGTCAACAAACTCTCCAAGGGTGTACTCTCCTCCATTGTCCGACCTCAGGGACTTGATCTTTCGACCTGTCTGAGTCTCCACAAGAGCTCTGAACTCCTGAAACCGCTTGAAGACCTCACTCTTGGTCTTCAAGAAATAAATCCAGGTCCTCCTGGAGTGATCATCAATGAATAAGACATAGTACTCATATCCACTCAAGGAAACATGAGACATCCGACCGCTCACATCGGAATGAATCAAATCAAGTATCCCCGTCGCTCTGCTGTCACTGCTGGGAAAAGGGGATTTGGCAAACTTGCCCATCGCACAACCTCTGCAAGTATCGAAGTGATCAGTACTGAAATCTGGCACACCTGTGGTGATCTCCCGCAATGTCCTCAAGGCTCCATGATACATGTGTCCCATCCTGCGGTGCCAAATCTCACACAGCTCAGAACTGCTAGCTCTGCTGTCGGTACTACCGCTCAATGCCAAAGGGGGCTGGAATGCAAACTTGTACACCTTTGCATGGCGTACACCTATCACTCTAGCTGAATCAGCTGGAGAGCCCCTGGGATACATCAACACCTGTCCTTCCCTGAACAGTACCTCATATCCTCTGTCCTCCAAAGCTGAGACGGATATGAGGTTCTTCCTCATCCCTGGCACATAAAGAACCTCTGACACCTTCAAGGGAGGTTTGGACTCCCTCTGAAATGTCACTGTCCCCACCCCGACTGCTCTAACAACTCTGTCATCACCGAGTACTACCTCAATATCAGTGCCACTCTCTGAAAGCTCTGAGAAGTACTCCCGGACTCCTGTCATGTGACGTGAAGCCCCACTGTCCACATACCAGATACCTGTAGATGCTCCGCTAATCGAGGGAAAAGCATGCTCCCTTTGAACCTGTGTGGCAGGTGATCCTGCACTAGAGGACTCACATGTAGTGAACGCAAACTCCCGGTCAAAACGACCTGCAAAGTCCTCAATCTCAGCTGAAGCTGCCACATCCTGGTTCTTCCCCTTCTTCTTCTTCTTCTCCGGACACACAACTGCATAGTGTCCCATCTTCTGACAATTCCAACACTTCACTTTGGAATAGTCCTTTTGTGAGTTACCCTGTTTACCTTTACCTTTGCCTTTGCCTCCACCACCGCTTGTGGAAGCCTGCTTCTTCCCTTTGCCTTTCTTGCCTCCTGCCATCAGTGCTACGTCCTCATCCTGCTCAACTGGCTTGGCTGCCCCAAGCTGTCCTTTCCTGATCTCTGTCTGAATACAATCATCCCAAAACCTCTCCCATGTGGGAAGGGTCTCACGTGCACAAACCCCATCAGCAAAGTTCAACCATGAACGGGGGAGGCCATTCACTGCAATACGCACCAACTCAGTGGATGGAATGGCCTCTCCAATCGCTGCCAACTCATCTCTCACATTGGTAATCTTTGTGAGATATCCAGCTGCACTATCATTCCCCATCTTAATGTTCTTCAGCTTCTCCTTCAGGACCATCTTCCGGTTCTCATTGGTACTCTGGTAGAGATTGGACAATGCTGTCCACATCTCATGGGCATTGCTCTTTCCTCTCACATGAGGAATGCAATGGTCTTTGATTCCGTCTAGAATCAGCCTCTTACCCTTGTTGTTCTTTCTATTATAAGCTGCCAACTGAGTAGCATCAGTAGGCACAACAACAGGGTGTTGTGCTGTATGCACCATGATATCCCAGACTTCTGCCTCCTCAAAGATACTCTGCATTCTCTCCTTCCAAACGCTGTAATTTGTATGCCCATCCAACCTATCCTCCACCCTCAATCCCAATGACATCTTGCTGTCCTAAAACTGAAAAATAGCACTGCTGTGGTAAAGATAAACCTGCTGTTTATGAAAAATCAGCTTGCTGGAATTTTCTGAGTGAAAAAATCAGCAGCTGTATTTTTTTTTTCTTTTGCTGTCCCAAACTGCCCTTCAGCACTCAAGCTCTGATACCATGTAAAATTTTCTGTTTCCCACCCCGGTTTTCAGTTTCACCTTATTTCTCCCATATAGTTAAATGCCCATTCCCATAGCCATACATTTAACAGACTGAAAAAAATAAATATTGCTGAAAACACAAATTCTGGAAATTTTTCAGAGTGCTGGAAATTGCAGAAATAAAAAATCAGCGATTAAAACAGTCATTAAAACACATTTAAACTCAGTGATTTTTCGTCAAATTGACCCTGGAAAAACCCCCTACAACTCTTGGGGAAAACCAGTTTGAGAGATCTTCTTTATTTCTGGAAAATGCCTTTTACAGAGAAAATTTTTCAGCAAAAAAATCAGCAAAACAGAAATTTTCCAGCAAGCAAAACTTATCTGTTTTCAGCCCAAACGACAATCTGAAAAATGCTGGAAGAGCTGTACGGACCGTACGGATGTACGGACCGTACGGACTGTACGGACGGCCGTACGGACTTGTACGGACAGCCCTCGGAAAAAGTGCAGAAAATCGCCTCCTCGATATTCGTGCTGAAAAATAATTTTTTCCACTATTTTGCTCACAAAAACTGCCTTTTTCTGCTTGTTCTTTATGCTGTTCGGATTTGCTGAAGTGCTGCCTTGGTGTGTGTGCCAAACTGCTGCCTCTTTCTCCTCCTTGTCCAGAAATCTCCCTTGCTCTCTTGCTCTCCTTCTCCCAATCTGCTCATGAAAGAATGAATGATCTTTTCCTCCTTTTCCTCCCTTAACCCAACCCTAAATGACTTTTGGGTGATCCCTAAATCCAATGGCTGAAATAGATTTAGATCAATGGCTGAGATTAAATGCTCATTTAAATCTCACTTTCTATTTTTTAATTCACCCCACTTTAATAAAGACCCACTTAGTCATTTATTTCCAAAGTCACTTTTCCTTTCTAATTTTTCATTGACTTTATAAAGTCACTTTAAAATTAGACTTAGTAACTTTATCACTTAAAGTCACTTTCAAATTAGATTTAACTTTATAAAAAAATTATAAAGTTACTTTAGGAGAAAAATTAAATTCTTTTGGACACTTTTCCCTAGGCCAAAGATCAAAGCCTTAGGGAACCACCTGTCCTCCGGTACCAAATTTCAACATTGTGTTAATGAGTTTGATTGATGCTTCTATGTGTGCCTGTGAATGTTTCTGCTTTTGTAAATTGATGATCACCGTAGAGGAGATTATGTATTATACATGTTCCGCTTATAATTGTATGATCAGGATAATCTCTGTGAATATGTGTTAAATTATTTAAAATTTCTACATGGTATCAGAGCTGCTTGATTTGTAGAAGAGATTTTTACAGGATATCAAGCGAGGATTGATCATCTGATCTACTATTCAGGAATTGTTTACATTCTATTTCTTCAGGCAGAGTCTGTAATTGGGCCAGGTAGCCTCTGGATTCATCCTTCTTTTGGAAGGTGAGATATCCGGTGAATGCCCATACAGTCGATCTCTGTACAAGAAATATTGTGTTCTCACGAATCTTAGATCCGAGGCAGTTGAGTTGGTTGCTAGTGGAATTCGAATTTGCAGCAGTGTTTTCTTGGTGGCAACGTAGCAATGTCTTTCAACGGATTGCGATTGGAGTATGCTCTTGAGGGCAGCTCAAACTATATTGCATGGAAGGATAGGATGGAGGCAGTATTGGATGATAACAGGCTGAAGGAGTTCATAGATACGGATGTCCCAAAGCCTACTGATGCTACTCAAGCTGATGCTTGGCAAAAGAAGACCGCAAAATGTCGAAGGATTCTGTTGGAGGGCGTGAAGGATCACATTGTGTCCAGCCTGCATGGAAAGACTTCTCCATATCTGATGTGGAAGGCTTTAACAGATCTATTCCAAAGCAAGAGCGATCAGAGGAAGTTGGCGCTCAAAGATAAACTCAGAAACATCAAATGCGAGAATGGTGACAGTATGCCCAAGTATCTCACGAAGTTCACTCAGTGTCGAGATGAGATGGGAAGTGTGGGGGTTACTGTCGATGATGAAGACTTGGTGAGCTTGGCTCTCCTTGGTCTTTCGAAGAGTTGGCATTCCTATCAGGACTCTGTCAATGGTTGGGAGAAATTTCCAGGATGGGAAAGACTATGGTCAGATCTTGTGCAGGAGGAGATCAGGCGGAGCACCAGAGACAGTTCTTCATCCATGCAGGATGAGGAGAACTGTGCCTTAGCGAGTAAGGCGAAGAAGGGGAAGGGGAAGGTTTCTCTTTCCGAATCCAGTTCTTCCAATGATGGGAAGAAGGTTGACAAGTCGAAGGTGAGATGCTTTCGTTGTCATGAGATTGGTTCACGGGTCAGGAACCTGTATGCTCTTGAGGTTCAAGATGCATGTGAAGCCTTGAGCAGTGAGGCAACTGATGGAGACTTGGTGGTTGAGAGGGAGCATATATTACCTCTCAACATGCAGAGCCAGAAGAAGTCTCAGACGATTGTGGAGGAGCCACAATTGGTGCAGCAGCTTCAGGAGGTTGTGGAGCAGCCACAACAAGGGAAGCTGAGAGGAGATTGAGTAGAGACATCTACTCATCCAGAGACCTCCAGTAGGGGGAAACTTCGAGCCAGGTGGGCTGAGGGATCGCATGCAACCATACCTCCAGGTAAGAGGTGGGGTGATGTGGATTGATTGTCCCAAGGAGGAGGGGCAGGATCCTTGAGGTACCCAACCTCTTGGATGAGACCTTGCTACGAGAGCCCCAGATGTGTAGTAGTAGGAACTGACTAATTGGGTAGAGACAGATGCAGATGGAGTGGCAGAGAGAGCGACAGTGTAGGGAATCCCAGGACAGCGCATAGCTAGCAGGCTGCAGCAATGCGAGAGGCACAAGTGTTTTGCACAGTGCTAGGTGGCACAGAGAGGTGTGCAATGGTGCGAGATGCATGGAGATGTTGCAGTAGTGCAAATGTCAGAGAGGGAGCACTTGTCAGCAGCAGGTAGAGCTTCAGCATTAGAGGATGTTTCTAGCCCAACAGACAGGTCAGTTGGGAGGTGCAGTGCAGATGCAATGCTGGGAAATAGAAATAGCAGCAACACGGATGCAGTCAGAGATCAAAGTGACAGAGGCTAGAGCAGTCAGATACTGAAGAGCATAGAGATGCAGAGTTTCAGTCGACAGAGGCAATAGCAGTCAGAGACTTTGATGACAGAGCAAGTGGACCGGCCAGATGTGTTGCATGGAGAACATTCCAGAGTTTCAGGATCGGGTTTGAGAGGAAGCCTTTCTTGTTGAGAGGGAGTGTTGAAAAGTGTGGAACAAGAAATGCTTGTTGAGAATGCAACAAGATGATGGAGCTTAGTGAAAAGAGTCGCCTTCACTAAGTGGGCCCGTAGGCAAATTATGGCGCAAGTTCTATTTTTTATCACGGTGTGGATGATCACAGTGTGGATGATCACAGTGTGGGTGATCACAGTATGAGTGATCACAGTGTGGGTGACCACAGTGTGAGTGATCACAGTGTGAGTGATCAAAGTCTATTTTTAGACTGGCTGTCAAAAATAGAAAAGTCAAATATTATTGTCTCATAATAATATTTGGACTATAAACTTGATCTTATTCTCTTGGAGCACTTCAGGATGAGCTACGGATGTGGTACATGCAGATCCCAAAGGGAAATACATGGTTACCTATGGGATGACTAATATTTGCATGCAGGACTTCAGTTAGAACTCAAGTGAGTTGAGTTTAGTGGACTGGAGGTGCAGTTGATGGAGTTGTGTTCAGTTTAACTTTGTTAAACTAGTTGTATTTAGTCTAACTGATCAATAGACTAGAGATGAGTTGGGTGAATTAGTTATTAATTAATTCACAAGTTATTAACTCATAATGAAACTATAGAATACATCAATTAACTCAGTTGCATGTCAGTGCATGTTCAGTTCAGCAGGGACAGGTGTTAGAGGATCAGATTGCTATCAGTTGTGACTATAGTTGTGCATGATGATTTGCACAATCAGAGGGATTGAGTATGCCAATGAATTGGCCAATATCAAGAATTGTAGCATGTTCTCACGTCCAACAAAGTGTGAGTGATTATTTGCAGGTCAAATACGAGTTTGGTAAGCCATTCTCATCAGTTCTTGAGCAGGTATTGAGCTGGAGAGGCAGGCAAGCAGTGGAATAGATTTGGAGATCAGATCTGAGCTGTATTGTGTGTAACAGGTGGAGCTGGTACTGGATTTCTTGTGATAAGAATTGTACTTTGTAATGTTACATGATTCAATCAAGATAATATACAGATAGTGTGGGGTTTTTAGCAAGATGCTTTCCCCGGGATACATACTGTGTTAATGAGTTTGATTGATGCTTCTATGTGTGCCTGTGAATGTTTCTGCTTTTGTAAATTGATGATCAACGTAGAGGAGATTATGTATTATACATGTTCCGCTTATAATTGTATGATCAGGATAATCTCTGTGAATATGTGTTAAATTATTCAAAATTTCTACACTCCACGCCTGGTGGATGGGTGGACCAACATGACAATATTTATGTTCACTACTAGGAACATTTTCACATCTGTCAACCTTCGTCTGCTGATCCCATGACCATTTCACTCCCCAAAATAAGCATGACGAGCTGCAACCCATCAAAATACTATGTTCTTTCCTTCAGATCAGCGATCCAAATTCAATTGCATGACCCCCCATTCCCTGGCTGATGTCCCTTGACGCTTGGTTATAATGCTCAGTCAGATGGGGCTATGGGCTTAAGCCCAATCCTTCAAACTTTAAATTTCCTCCCCCATGCAATATGCATACATATATACATACACACCACTAAAATTGGGTTGTGACCAAGCCTTCAATGATTCCTTCCATGCTTAACAAAGGGTGAAGCCCTTTAACTCTATATGCATATATGTAGACCTATGAATATGTGTATGTGTGTGTGTGTGTATCACACTGAAGCCACTCGCTTCAACCTAGTATGAATATGTAAGTATATATATACATAAAATCACACCATCTCTCTTGAACTTGTCAATATTTGGCCATGGATCTTAGCCAACACACATACACACACACACATATTTGTATATATGTATATCTGTTGCTCAGCCTTCAGCTATCCTTCATGAGTTTAAATGCAATGATACGAAGGCCTGTACAATGAAACCAAGACCTAGTATACTAACTGATTTTATATCAGATTTAGATAACATTTACTTTAAACAAGAATTTAGTCATTTCTTTCAACCTCAGGCCATTGAGGAAATTTTTCGGCTCATAACAACCATAATGTCTTATGCCATTCTGAATGGGAGATTAATATAAAACGAGCTCAATATCATATACTAGATTTCACCCATCCTTCCATAAAAACACATAGGAAAACAACATTCCTTGATGTTGACATAAATTTATTATCAACACCAAGGCCAGACTATGATATTCAAGTTAAGGGAGTGGAAACAAGCATTCACATTTTCACCATTTAGGACTTGAAACTTATTCAACAATTGCACAGGATTTGGCATTATCCATTCACACAAGAGTTAGCATTAAAAAGGCATAGCATCAACACCTTAAACATATGCATATCATTCAGATATACAAGAGCTTGAGGGAAATAATTATCTTATAAAATAAGTTTGGAAATTGAGATTGGAACTTCAACTCTCCTCCCAACTTTAGATTGTGATGCACTGTGGAATTTCTTGTAGCCAATCACCCATGAGCTAGATTCCAGAGATTGATGAGGAGTACTTAGGGGTGCATCAACAATAAAACTTGAACATGGTCTCAAAAGGTTGAAGTGACTATACCCACCAATGAAATTAGAAGTCAAATACAAGGAACAGGAATATACTTCCTTAGGATTCTCAACAACAGCCAATTGTTACATCATAGAGGTTGTTGTGTTAGAAAACCTTAATTCCAAGATTCTTTCTAGCATAAAGACTTATAATTTAGTACTAAGAGAAGAGTTCTTTCAAAATATTGAAAGGTTCATCAATAGATAAGCTACCATGTGGGTGTGGATATCACCATTCTAGGCAGTTCCTTAGTGAGTGAAAACACCAATTTTCCTATCCCAAGCCACACCTGGTGATTCATCAGCCTATCAAGTACCTGAGTGTCTCTACTTTTTGACTAGTAGGTTCATCAGTCTACAAAATTCCCATTGGGTTCATCATCCCTTGAGAAATCTACTCACAATAGTTTCATCAACCTCAAGACAAGCCAGCACTCTATAAATTATTTTCTCTCAGCCAACAATCTAGTCATGGTGGTTTTCTCAAATTTTCTAATGTAGAGTGAAATCTCTCTATCAAAATAAATCTCTCTTCAGGTGTTGAAAGAAAAACACCCCTTCTTCCCACATCCATCTCTTAAATAATTCTCTTCTTGTGGTCTCTATTTTTTATGCTTACCCCTTCCATGTGCATGGAGTTGTGACTTTTCTAGGTGCATAGAGATGCTTTCCTTTTCCATTGTGCATATAGGCCATTATTTTCTCATTAATTCCTCCCACTAAATTCTATAGCTACCATTTCTGGTTTCATGGGTGCACCCTCTAGTTTCCCCTGTCAGCTTGCTATTGCAACCATACTTCCATTTAATTTTGATTCTCTCTCTTGCAAAGTTCTCCAAAGAGTTAGTATGGTTCTCAATCATTCCTTTTTTATTCAAATTTATCGTGCAACCATTTCATTAAAGCACACAATCTGAAATTAATATCAATGAGGTCTCCTCAAGCAAATCTCCTTCCATAAACTCTGGAATCTATGTCCCAATTTCTTAGTCATTTTAATTTTGACAAAAATAGAGATAACATTTACAATAAGAGGGAATTAGCCAAGGCTGTCACAAACCCATATCCCTTGGAGGAACATTGTCCTCGATGTTCTATAATTGAACAAAAAACATAATAGGCTTTAATCCAATCACACAATTTATCCGAAGCTTTATATTCACAACTTTGTACAATTCTTTACAAAGTATTTACATTTGCTTCATTCAACAAACCAAAAAGGATATGTTGCCTACATTTGATCAACCATTTCCCATGTGGCTTCCTTGGCCCAAAAGTGCCTCCACTACACCTTGATTTTCTCTATTTCTCAATTAAGGAGCGTGATCTATCTCCAGTCTATGATGTGTATAGGTTTTGGCTGGAACTCTCCCTCTGGTTCTACTTGTAGTATAAACCAATCAATCACATGATTAACATCCGACGCATATCTTTTAAGCAAATAAACATGGAAAACATCATGAAATTTTACTGATGGAGGCAAGGCTAACCTATAGGCTATTGGCCCTATTCTTTCAAGCACTTCAAATGACCCACAAAACCATGGTGCCAACTTGGCACATGACCTAATTTTCAAGGATATTTTCTTGGGTCTAACTTGCAAGTATACATGCTCTCCAACTTTGAACTCTTTATGTGTCCTATGATGGTCCACATAACAATTATGCATGTCTTGTTCCACCTTTAAATTCCTTCTAATAGTTTCCATTTCTTGCTCCATTTATTTTGACATATCAGGCCCAACTAGAACCCTATTCACTGGATCATTCCAATTGATAGAAGTGTTGCAAGTCCTCCCATTAAATACTTCAAATGGGCTCATTTTTAGCGATTCTTTATACCCATTGTTGTATGCAAACTCCACAAGTGGAAGATATTCCTCCTACTTCATTGGCTAGTGCATTACATACATTCTAAACATGTCCTCAAGGATTCTATTCCTCCTCTCCATTTTCCAATCTGTTTGTGGATGGTAAGTTGTGCTGATTGTAAATTTTGTCCCCAATCCTACAAATAATTTATTCCAAAACTCTGAAGTGAACTTGGAACCTCTATTCAAGATAGTCTTCTTGGGAGCTCCATGCAATCTTACAACTTCCTCTATGAAAACTTGAGCCACATCACTAGCTGAGTTGGTATATTTAGCTAACACAAAGTGAGCCACCTTGCTCAACTTGTCAACCACGACCATGATTGCATCATGTTGCCTGAGAGTCATTGGATGCCCTATAATAAATTCAATGGAAATAAACTCCCATTTTCATTCTAGAATGGGAATAGACTGCAATAAATTAATTGGGTGCTTGCATTCAAATTTCACTTGTTGGCATTCCAAATAAAATCAACCACCTCTTTTTCCAAATAAGGCCAATAATAAAATTTCTTGATGACTGTTAGAGTAATTTGGTAACCTAAGTGGCAAAAATATGGCTTTGCATGGAGTTATTTTAATATAAGTTTCTTTAAATTATCTTGATTTGGCACATAAATTATGTTTTTAATTGAATCAACCCTTCCTTTTTGAGGAAACATTCCTTGTTCTTTTCACCCTTGGGATCTTGTTGTAGCTTTTCCTTTAATTGTTGATATTTTTCATCTTGTTGTCCTACATTTTTAATTATTCCTTCTAGGTTAGTTCCATAATAACTTATAGATGTTACATGGCACATTTTCACTCTTCAGTTGATTGCATCTGCAAGTCGACTCTATTTTCCTTTGATATACTTGATTTCAAAATCAAACTCACTAAGTGTCCAACCATCTCGCCTGCCTGACCCTTAGTTGGACTGATAAAAAAATACTTTAGCCCTCCATGATCACTCATTAGAATGAATATCCTACCAAGGAGATAATACCTCCACATTTTTAATGCGAAAATGATGGCAACCAACTCTAAGTCATGTGTTACATATTCTCATGCTCTTTCAATTTTCTTGACTCATAACATACCACTTGGCCCTCTTGCATCAAGATTCCACCAAGTCCCTCTTTGCAGACATTTGTGCAAACAACAAATTATTTGTCACGGTTTTCTATTCTTAGTAATGGTGTGTTAGTGAGTAGTTACTTCAATTGGTCAAATTTTGTAGTGCATTCAACTGTCCATTCAAACTTATTTACCTTATTTTGCAAGGCAGTGATTGGATATTCAATATTGGAGAAGTTCTTAATGAACCTCGTCTAATAGTCAACAATTCCCACGAATGATCTAATATCAGCCACATTCTTTAGTGTTGGCGACTCCACGATGACCTTGATCTTATACAGATCAATAACTACTCCCTCCTTTAAGACAATGTGTCCTAAATAATGAATTTGTGACTAGAAGAAGTCACATTTACTAATATTTGCATAAAGGTTGCACTCTCTTAACAGTTGTAGCACTACAACTAAATTCTCTTCATGCTTCTCCTTGGTCTTTGAATAAACCAATATGTTATCCACAACAACCACTACAAATTTATCTTGGTAAGGGCGCAACACATTATTCATTAAGAACATAAAAGTTGTAGGTGCATTGGTAAGCCTAAAGGGCACTACCACAAACTCATAATGCCCATACTTTGTCCAAAATGTTGTCTTATGGATGTCTTCATATTTAATGTGCACTTGATGGTATCCAAATCTTAAATCAATCTTAGAGAAGATTGTTACTCCCCTTAGTTTATTAAATGAGTCATCAATCCGTGGCAGGAGGTATCTGTTGTTAATGGTTACTTTATTTATCTTTTTGTAATTGATGCACATCCTGAGTGTGTCATCTTTCTTTTTCACAAATAAGACCGATGCTCCCCATGGAGACACACTCAACCTTATGTAGCCTTTTTCCAACATTTCCTTGAGTTGTAGCATCAACTCAATTAGCTTTAGAGTGTTAATTCTATATGGAATATTGGATGCTATGGGTGCCCTTGGCATTTGATTAGGTGATCAAATTTTAGCTCAAAAATGAAAGTTCCTAGAAAGTCTTGAAACAGGCATCAAGCCGAAGTGCCCATTGTTCTGAATCCAATGACATCCGTTTCACCTTAATTCGACACTATATGCTCAAGTTATTGAATTATGATCATTTGGCCCAACAACTAAAAAAGGAACATGTATGCTGACTGGGAAGATAATTGGGTGACCGTACAGTTGAGTCAATAGGGTGACTGTGCAAGTATAGATCGGTCGGGTGTTGACACTTGGCAGGTTCTAATTTGTCAATTTTTGGTTGTTTTTGATTGGTTGGGTGTGGACCAATGAAAGGGTGCCATGTGGCCCAATCACGAGCTCCCACGTGACACCCTGGAGCATATTAAAATTTTGGGTATGGTTGGCCAAATTTCTGAGAGGTTCGAAACCCCAACCTCTAACTTAGTAATACAATGCTCTACCAACTATCCTCATGGTGGTTCTTAATAAGAATAGGCGAAATCCTTTATTTAACATTTCAAAACTTTGCGGTTGGGAGGAGGGGTTGGGTTGTCAGCCCCAACCCCCTACCTATCCATAGAACCTCATGCACAACAAAGGTTGGGCCCTAGGGACCATCCCTCACCCCACCCAATCACCACGAGACCACAGGCTCTGGTGGGAAGGCACCAGTGGAGATGGGCTCAACCCTAGCCCTAGTCCTAAGGCATATCAACCACATAGAATCGCAACTCAAGGACCTTTGGCACTAGACGAAGTGAGGAGCTTAAGATTGGCCTTGGCCTTGGGCATATGCCATCGCATAGAACCATGGCCAGGCGCTCAGTAGGAGGGCGCTATAGAGGGGGCCAACCCTAGGGTTTTATGTCCACCGATGCGACCTGACGTGTTTATGATGGGGGCTTGGCGAGAAGGGCGGGTCGTTGGCCCAAACCTCAGTTCTGTGGCCTGAACGTGACCACAGCCCCAAATTTTTAGGTGCTAGGCTGGCGGGGGCGAGCATTAAGGCCCAACCCATAGCCACATGGCCCATGTGACCTAGATTTTTTCCCTTAAGGGTTATTGGATGAATTAGATGTCCAAGGAATTGCACCGATGGAGGGCGGAATTGTCGCCTCGTTAGAAGAAAATAAGGCATATTTGTGGGACAGTTTGTCTGTTGGTCTGATTTATAGGACAAATAACAACAAAACTACATAGAGAGATTTTAGAGCCATATCTTTATGAGTCTTTATCCTTTTGGAGCTCAAGAAGAGTCCACTTAAGGGTTTTCGACATTCTGGATCTAATGGTAACCTCTATTTGCTAATTTGATCACATATAAGGAAACTTGTGTAGGTTCAAGTCCAAGGTTGTATGGATCAATTAGGTTTTTGGAGCAGATCTTGAATGTGTTTGAGCATGGAGAAGGTCTTGTAGGGGTTTTATTACCTTATAAGTCAACTACAGTAGTTGTTACTTGCAGGGTTCAACTCAGGTTTATTTTTCTCACTATGTCAAGTTGAGGAAATCTTTGTTTGTTCTCTTCAATGTGGAATTGAAGTGCTTTCATGCTCATGTAATATCATTTTTAGTTGGAGTATAGGGTCTTTGTAGGAGACATCTTGTGTTATTGTCTTATGTGAGAGTTCTTTGCAGGAGAAAATTTCCTTGAATTGGAAATAGCCACATGTTTCATCAGCAAACTTTTATGTACTCCTTTTTCCAATGAATATATGCAGTGGTCTATCTATGTTGGCAGGCCCAAAGATGTAGCCTGGGAAGGGTGAACTACATCACCAAATGTTTTTTTATGCTCTTAATGAATACCTGTATGAGTTATGTGATGTTGTGTCACTTATGTTTAAGTTCACATGTGAATACTAACTCATAACATGAAGAGAACATTTGGAAAACATGTTTTATGTTTAGATACATTTTTCCTTGCAAAGTGTCAAAACGATCCTTGTTTGTTTTTGGAGAAGAGTAAATTGACTACCTCATCCATTTTCAGATCAAATTGGTATCAGAGCCTCATCTGACCAAGTTGCAAGAATGGGAAAAAAGAGTCTCCAAGAGCTAGAGGAGATGAATTTTGACTCTTTGCATGGAGAACATTGAGTTGAGAAGAATGATAGAAATGGTTGAAGAGGAGAAGGTGCATATGCTCCTTGAGTTGTTGCATGTACTTGAGGAACAAGTTTCTGAAAGTTCCACTCCTGTGACAAAAAAGGACACCTCCAAAATGAAACCAATATGTGGCCATGGTTCAAACAATGGTTATGGACCATATGAGGAAGATGATGCATGTGAATTTTGCAAGCATCTCCAAGATTCTCACCATATTCCAGTTGGTAAAAGTGGGTGGCTAAAGTCATTTGTAATGTCGTCATCATCATCAAAAGCTAAAAATATGAATGGAAATTTTAAGGAGGTAATAAGCATTTCAAGTAAATTTCCTTCTGTTTATGTTCATAACACCTCTTTTGTAGCATTTGAGCAACATACCAAAGGCATTGGTATGAAGATACTTTCTAAAATGGGTTATGAAGGAGGAGGGCTTGGCATCAATGACCAAGGGATCACCAATCCAATCATGGTTGAAGAGAGACCAAAGTATCAAGGATTGGGATATGGTCAAAGGGATTTTGGAGAATGCTCTAAATTATTTGAGGCACAACAATCATTTGAGGATGATATGTCACACCAAGATGGTGGTGACAATGTTCATTTGTCTCCCAAGTGAGATGAATGCTTGAAGGGACCTTACATTTCATCATCCACCCCCACATCATCAAAGCTGCATCGTGAGAGACAGGTATAAATCTCATGGGTGTTTTCCAAATTATGGTCATTTTGACTACTTGTGGAACATGTACCCTTGTACATCCTGTGATGCATTTGACCATTGTGCAGTTGTCTATGAGAAATGCATGGTAATGGTTAAAAGAATGGATTAGATTCTAGGCATCAAGCATGATGATTCTCCTTCACATTAGAGGAATTATTTGTTTGCAAGCAAGAAAAATTTCTTTTGTAACCATTGCAAGATGCATGGGCATGGAAATGAGCGATGTTGGAAATTACATCCAGAGATTTATTCCAAGAAGGGAAAAGAGATTTGAAACCCAATGCAAGGGAAGAAAGATGTGGAAAAGAGGACTCGTAGCAATCCTAAAGCAACATTCAAGGAAATTTTGATGCAAAAGAGATCCCATTAGCCTAGGAGAGGCAAAGATTGGGTAGACTATTTGTAAAGTTGCTTTGTAAAATTGTAATTACTTGTTGTTGTTTACCTATTTGGGTACTTTCGTAAAGTGAACAATAATAGTCACTATGTGCAACAAGTATGTGTTTTTCATTGATGTTATGTCATTGGATTGTTTATAATCCATATGTTCAAGGACGTTTGGAAGGTACAAGTTTTCATCCAAGTTTGTCATGTACTCATTGATGCAATTATTCAAGATGAAACTTGTTATAAATAGAATCTTAGTTTTAAGATTGTACAAGATGACTATGTTTGTGTATGCAAATCCAATTATGTCATTGAAAATTTTGTAGTAGTGTACTTTTGTCTACAAGCTCAATTTGAGGATGGTAAAACAAGTTTTATGTTGCTTTTGATTTCCAAGATGGAGTAAAGGTTGTCTTGAACAGTTGAAATTCAAGATGAAGTTGTTTTTGAGCCGTGTAAAGATGAGATTAAAGAGAATGTTCATATTCCAATCATCATTGTTTTGTTCCTGCATCAGTGATATGAATTTTTGGCTCGATTCTTAACAGGACAGTAGGTCTTCATGAAGAAGATAGGTGAAGTGCCTTGATTGGGGCTTGAAGGGCACCAATTGAAAAGTAAGCATTTTGGATTGATTTTTTGGGTGATTTTGAGTTTCAACCTCATTTTATTTACTAGGGAAGTAAACTTTTGGATTCCAAAAGTTCCTAGTGGGGAGGTGTGATCAAGTGATCAAATTTTAGCTCAAAAATGAAAGTGCCCAGAAAGTCTTGAAACTAGCGTCAAGTCAAAGTGCTCATCGTTCTGAATCCAACGATGTCTGTTTCATCTCAATCCGACACAACATTCTCAAGTTATTGTGTTCTAATTGTTTGGCCCAACAACAAAAAAAGGAGTAGGTACGTTGACTAGGCAGCTGAGTGGGTGATTGTACAATTGAGTCAGTAGGGTGACCATGCAGGTATTTTGACACTAGGTAGGTTCTGGTTCATCGATTTTTGGTTGTGCTTGATTGGTTAAATGTGGACCAATGAAATGGTACGATGTGGCTCAATCACGAGCTGCCACACGGCACCCTAGAGCGTAATAAAATTTTAGGTATAGTTGGTTAAAGGTCCAAGAGGTTCAAACCCTCAACCTCTGACTTAGAAATACAACACTCTACTGACTACCCTCACGGTGGTTCTTAATAAGCATAAGTGAAATATTTATTTAAGGTTTCAAAACTCTGCGATTGGGAGGAGGGGTCGGGCTACCAGCCCTAACCCATGGTCACGACCAATCATAAAACCTCATGCACACCAAAGGTTGGGACCCGAGGACCAGCCCTGACCCCTATTCACTCGATCACCAAAACACCTCATGCTATGCTGGGAAGGTGCCAATGGAGAGGGGCTCAGCTCTAGCCTTAACCCCAAAGCATATCACCTGCATAGAACCACAACTCGAAGACCTTCAACACTAGATAGAGCGGGGAGCTTAATATTTCCCTTGGCCCTGGCATATGCCACTGCACAAAACCGTGGCCATGCACTGACAGGAGGGCACTACGGAGGGGGCCAGCCCCAAGGTCCTCTGGCCACCCATGTGACCTGACATGTTTATGATGGGTTCTCAGTGGGAAGGGTGGGTTGTTGCCCGACCCTCAGTCTCGTGGCTTGAACGTGACGATGACCTTGAATTTTTAGGTGCTAGGCCAGCGGGGATGGGCGCTAAGGCCCCTCTCGCAGCCACATGGCCCATGTGACCTGAATTTTCACCCTTAAGTGTTATTAGATGAATTAAATGTCCAACAAATTGCACTGGCGGATGGTGGAATTTTTTCCTCATTAGCAGAAAAAGGGCATATTTGTGAGACAATTAGTCTGTTGGTCCTATTAGCTCTGTTATAATCCAACAATTCGAGGATCAAATACAGGCCTGATCGAGTTGTTTACGTTCAGAAGGGATGTGCATCGGTCATTCTTCTCCTACTCCTTCACTCCTTTCGCCTTTTATAAACCCTGCTACCTCCATTTTTACTCTATAACTCTATGAAAATCTAGGATCTTTTAGCCCCTAGGCGCTAAGCTTCAAACCCATGTAACCACACGCCTTCGCCTAATCCTCAAATTCACCGTTTCCCTGTCATAGCAATCAGAAACCCGTGCGATTAAACCCGCATCGTTCGATCATTGCATCACGATCCGACGGTCTCCGTGCTTTCCCCGCTTGTTAAACTCCGTTTGTTTCCCTCGCCATCCGACCGTCCGTTGCGTGATCCGATGGCATTCGCTCATTCCACACCCGCGAATTGCCCACGCGTTAACCCACGGGGAAAGCGGTTTCTAGCATGTCGCATCCGCCACGCGTCGCAGTTCTATTGCATCGCTCCCCCACGTACGAATACCGCCGCATCTCCAAAGGTAGTGTGATAATTACCGCATGCCGCCCAAAACCGTTGTCCCCGCCGATTAAACCCCGCGCAGCTTCCGCCCCCGATCACTATTGGATCTGCCCGCCCGTGATCCAACAACCCTTTTTTGTTCGCTCCCGCTTCTTCCTGATAGCCCATGCAAATCAATATCTGTCATTATTCATGTGATCCAATGGCTAATGTTTATTCTCTGCCCTCCATTCATTCCCCATGCAGTTTTCGTGTCTTTGGCTTGTCCCGTGCATCTGAAGGAAGTAGGCGGCCGGTATTTGGCACTCTACGCAATTAATATTCAACTACCTCATTCAAGAGACATCATGGCCAAGGAAGGAAAGTACAAACCTCGAGCAGTTAAAGGTATTTATCAGTTATGGAGCTTCACTCATGCAACACTCCACCTGCTCAAAGAAGGACCGCCGAACAACAAAAAAGGTCAATTTGTTCATTAAAGCCAGTAGATCGTAGCAGAGACTCCATCAGAGAGTTAAGGTGGTTGGTGGTCCATTATGACCCCTCCACGCATAGAACAATAGAATATCTTTGTAAACAAACTCTATATATACCCAGAACACAGATGTAATCAGGGTTGATGGTTGTAGTTTTGATGTAAGGTTCAACTTCTGGAGACTGTAACTACTGTGATACTTGCAGCGTCTGGTCTTCATTTTTAGCTAATACAAGCTTCTTTTGTTGTTAATTGCTCACTTTCCATTTCTACTCTGTTCTAGGCTGTGTCTGTTATGTATTTTTCATGTGCTCTTGATGTTTAGCATTAGAGGGGTTGTCATCCCACCTCTGTGTTAGAATCTAGTATGTATCATTGAATGTGCTATGCAGGTTTCTGTTTACTTAGTGCCAGAGAGTTGTCATCATGTCTATGCATTAGGAAATAGATTTGTAGACCTCTTTACTGGTTGCAGCCAGCCATCACATGGTCTTGTGCATCTGCTGGTGTGGTCAGTTTTCTCCATGTTCACTTAATCCTCAAACTGTGAGTAATTGGTGGTCTAAATCCTTGTAGTCTGGGGGTGTTCACCCATGTCTGGGGTTAAGCATAGTAGAAGTGGTTATCTAGCTTGAATACACATCATTCCTTCCATTCATCCACCTATTTCCAACATTTTGTTGAGTTTGTAATGTTCCCAAGCATCTCTAAGATACAACCTAGGAGAGTTTCTTGGGGTGATAACAGGTCCAATTTGTGGGACAAATGACAAAAAAATTACATAGAGAGCTTTTAGTTTTGAGCACATCCAAGGTGAACTCTATTCACTGATTTGAGCACATCCAAGGAGAATTTTTGCATGTTCAAGTCCAAGGGTGTATGGATCAATCAGGTTTTTGGAGCAGTTCTTGAAGGTGTTTGAGCATGGAGAAGGCCTTGTAGGGGTTTTATTACCTTCAGAAGTCTACTGCAACAATTGCCACTTGTAGAGTTCAACTCGAGTTTACATTTTTCACTATGTCATGTTGAGGAAAGATTTGTTTTTTCTCTTCAATGTGGAATTGAAGTGCATTCATGCTCATGTAAGCTCATTTTTAGTTAGAGTATAGGGTCAATGTAAGACACCTTGTGTTGTTGTTTTATGTGAGAGTTATTTGCAGGAGAACATTTCCTTGAAGGGGAAATAGCCACATGTTTCATCAACAAACTTTTATGTACTCCTTTTTCCACTGAATATAGGGTGTGCTCTAGCTGTGTTGGTAGGCTCGAAGATGTAGCCCAAGAGGGATGAACTCCATCACCAAATATTTTTTTATGTTCTTCATGAATACTTGTATGAGTTATGTGATGTTGTGTTACTTATGTTTAAGTTTACATGTGAAGACTAAATCACAACCTGATGAGAACTTTTGGAAAACCGGTTTTGTGTTAAGACCCATTTTTCCTTGCAAAGCGTGAGAATGATCCTTGTTTGTTTTTGGAGAAGAGGAAATTGACTACCTCCTCCATTTTCATATCAACATTAATTCAATGGAAAATTCCACTTCTATGTGAAGAGGAAACCCAAGAATTTATTCAGGAAATACATCTTGAAACTGGTTTGAAATGGGATGCTTCATTAGAATGTCATGGCCAACACCTTCAACATTGTTGTTAACTTCATTGGCATTGTTAATTTGAACAACAACAAAAAATACACAACTCCTTGCGACCCTTTTTGGCCTGCATGGCCATAATTAATCTTATTGTGGTACGTTTCAATTTACCCTGGAACACTCTTTGCTCCAAAGTCTCATTGAGGCATTCAATGGATTTCTCAAAGCAATCTACATTATTGTGATGAATATAGAACCAATCCATTCCTAGTAATGCATTTTATGACCCTAGTGGTAGAATGTGTAAATTAGTAACATTTGGAATGCCATTCAACTCTAATGGGAACACTCTCACCTAATGATCCACTCTTTCCTTTGTCCCTGTGGCCAATTGGACCAACCACGATTTCTCATGTGCTTCCTTGGCTAATCAACACTGCTCCAGGATTTCTGGGCTAACATAACTATAATTAGATCTTGGATCAATTAAAGTAAAGATATTTCGATCACAAATATTACCTTCCATTTCAATTATGGATTCCTAATGGTCAACCTATCTATTATCTAACACTGCATAGATTTTGGGCATGCTTTGGGCTACTTCTGGAACAGTTTTAGCCTCCTAGGTATTGTACAACTTCGACCCATCATTTTTATGTTGTAAGAAATCCTTCCTCAAGTGCTTTTCCTCGTAGGTATAGGATTTATATGGTCCTCCCCCATAACTCTTGGCATCTTCTCTCATGGTCTAGGTAATTCGACCTATGTTCATAACATTAAATTTCTGCTAGGGTTAACCCTGGTTCACTTGAGTCTTACTTTCCTTTTTGTTTGTAACTTGCAACCTCCAATCCTTATTATGCCATTTTCCTTTGTATTTCATATCACTTCTCCCTTTCCATTCACTATTGAATCCGAGCTTGCATTTTGATTGTTCATAACAATGCTTCAATTTTAAAATTGCATCTCCAATTTCCATGGCCCATAAAATTCGATTATGTACTTGAAGGACTGTGGAAGTCCACTAATGAATCTTTGAACCTTTGCATTTTCCTCCTTGAGGTAATGACATATCGTAGTAGCACTAGGAATTTATTAGTATATTCCTCCTCATACATGTACCCCATTCTAAGCTCATATAACTCCTTGGCTTTGCTATCATAATACCCTTCAGATAGATATATTCTTTGGAAATGTACCTCAAACTCACCCCAAGGCAATTCTTCTTCTCTTCTATCATTTACATTCTTTAAGTATTTCCACTAAATGGAAAATTTTCCTTTCAAGCTAAAAGTAACTACCTTTTCCTTCATATTCTTTGAGTAGTAATGAAATTTGAAGAACTTGTTCATCCCAAGTAGTCATGCTTCAACATCCTCTTCTTTCTTTACCTCACCATCGAATGTAATAGGTTTGGCCTTCTTCAAATCCTCTGGTACACATTCTTTTCCCCTCTTATTATCATAATGATGTTGGTGATGATATCTTTTATGAGTTTCCTCATGTTGCTTCTCATGGATGCTTGTCCTCTTTGGAGCATCTAGCAGGGTACCTCCCTTTACTATATCTTCACTTGGAGTCCTAGGCCTTTTTCTGGATCTACTCCCATCTTCCCCATTTGTTCTTTCCTCTTGTTCTAAGGGGCTCTACCTGTCCATATATCTATCTCCCAACTCATGATACCTTTGTCTTTGAAAGTCTAAAAGGCTCTGTAATATGACCACATTCACTTCTACTTTCCTTCCCTATGATCTGAAAAGTATTTCATTGTTAGCCTTGAAACTCCTTATTAAATCCCTTAAGCTTCTCATAGTATCCATCTAGTCAAGAGTGTTTGCTTCTCCTTTTTTCTCAACTAATATTTCCTCTTAATTTCCATGTTGTCACCTGTCAGTGACATATTGCACCATCCTATTGCTCATTCCTTTTTCTCTTAATGCCTTCTTATGTTTTGTCATACACACACCTAATTGTAGTTTTAAACAATACTCAATGCATATTACCTTGCCTTATTATTGAGAGTTTGTTGGTGTAAGGCTAGCTGAAATATTACACCTCAATTTAGCACATCAATATTGATAAAATCAGGTTAGATCATCGGTACCATGCTACATGCATATACCACAATGGAAACACATCAAGCATCACATATAATCAATAATTAGGTTTCAACACTTATCACACTACTTTAAAACCTCATTGGATATACAAAGGTTCATTATTGAACCTTTTCTCTAATACCAGTCTATAACCCCCTTACCACCAATAGACCAAACTAAGGTATAAGGAGTAAATTACTATGATGACTCAACTTCCAATGTCTTGTTATGGAAATGTGGTTTACATTTTTCAAAACTTTCATAATCCGAAAGAAAACTCTCCATTGTGTTTTCCTCAATGAGGCATTTCTGGCGATATAAATTTTACCTCAATCTAACTTATAGATCAAAAGTTATAATCAGTTAAATATTTTCCTAGTGACCCCTAGCCACGTAATCATTCCCTACCATTTGGAAACCCTCTGGACCCCACATGGCATTCCCTTTTAGCACCATGTCATCCAAAGGCACATCCACATCATCCTACTCGTTACATGGCCATTCTATGTGGAACAACCATGTCCTTGGAGGTGGTCCTCATTAGACTCCTCCATAACGTGTAAACAACCCATTTTCGTTATAATATATTTTATGCATATGGCCTGTTAATAGTTCAGGTGGTCCGGGATGGTGACTCTCCTGTTACTCGATAGCATGGGGGCTTCATTGGGTGAGAAATACCATACCACGTGGGTTCATATTGGGGGACATTTATTGAGGATAAAATCACATAATATATTGGGTGATATATCGGGGTTAAAGGGTTTTTATACTGGCAGGTATAAAAAGTGGAGCCCAAAGTTAATGAAAAAATGGATACCTCCAATATTTAGGGAAAGTAGGGGTTTTTAAATTAGGAAGGTGTATTGGGTTCACATTGGTAGGGGGTTAAATAATGTGTTTTTTAGAGGTATTTTCAAATATGTACTCAAATTAAGGGTATTGTTTAATATGCCACGAACGCACATGATATGTATGAGGTTCATTGAGTGAAGCCCCTGTGCTCGATAGAGGGATATCCATCTAATAGAGGCCATCAACACTGGATGTTCGACGCTCTTCAAACCTTACCACTATGACATAGACCCATTGGCCTAGTAGACTAGCACAACAATATTATCATTCACTACCAGGAATATTTTCCCATTTGTTGGCCTCCATCTGCTGGCCCACTGCCAGATAAACAGAATGTGCAAGACCTACTTAGTCTAGGTTAGGAGAAGGGAGGGTGGTTGTGATAAGGCCCAACCCTCGGAACTTCACAATTTCCACCACCATTCAATACACACACACACACATACACACATATATACCAATAGAATTGGGTTGCACCCAAGCCTCTAGTGATTCCTTCCATGCTTAACAAAGGGTGAAGCCCTTTAGATTTGCGCCCACACACACACACACACACACATATATATATATGCAACACACTGAAGCCACCTCTATTGAACTTAGTTAGGTCAACCTGATATGAATATATAAATATATTCGTATACACAAAAAAATGATATTTGTCCTGAACTAGCTGAGATTTGGCCATGGCCCTTAGCCTACACACACACACACACATATATGGATCACATTGAAGCCACCTCTCCTGAACTCAATTAGGTCAACATGGTATGAATATGCAAGTATATTTGTATACACATGGTTTATTTGTATACACAAAACCATGCTATTTCTTTTGAACTTGCTGAGATTTTTCCATGGCCCTTAGCTTTAATCTATCCTTTTGGAGTTTATATTGAATGATACCAAGGCCTGGTTTACTAACCGATTTGATATCAGATTTAGATACATTTATTTTAAAGAGGGATTTAGTCATTTCTTTCAAACTCAGGCCATTCAGGCCATTTACCAGCTCATATCAACTAGAATGTCTTATGCCATTATGAATGGGAAATTAACAAAAACACACACACACACACATACCACTAGAACTGGGTTGCACCTAAGCCTCCAATGATTCCTTTCGTGCTTAACAAAGGGATAATCCCTTTAACTCTATGCACACACACACACACACATATATATTTAAACATAGATATATATATGTGTGTGTGTGTGTGTGTGTGTGTTCATATACTTGCTTATGCATGTATATGAACAATTACACTATCTCTCTTGAGCTTCTGCTTGCGCTAGTATATTTTTGTAAATTAAATAATGAGGCCTATAGCTCAAACTTAAGCTATCCTTATGGAGAATATATGCAATGATACGAAGGCCTGGTTTAGATACATAGATGCATAGATGCATACATACATACATACATACATATACATACATACAAGTATATACATACATGCAAGATATATACGTACATATTAAGGCAGTTCACGAATTTGTGAGATCGTCCTTGATTGTGGAGAGAGCAAAGAGCTTGTGTCCTAAGAAATAGGAGATCACAAGTGCACAAGGATTTTGGAGATTGATTGTGTACATATTTGAGGAAGGTTGCATCCTAAGAAATAGGAGCCACAAGTGCACTAGGAAATAGGGACTTGTGTGCTATTAAATAGGATCTCCTTGTGTGCAAGGAAATAAGATAATTTCACATGTAAATATGGGCTCCACTGCACAAGGAGGGAGGAAAAACATCAAGCAAGAGGCAGGGAAAGTTGAGGAGGTAACAAGAGAACAATTGTGTGCTAGAGTGTCGAGATCAAGTAGTGATCAAGGCAAGCCGAGATAAACTATATCAACTGAGATTAGTGATAAGAAGTAGAACACTTTCTCAGAGATATATTTCTTTGTAATAGATCCAATCACTAAAAAAAATCAATAAAATACCATAAAAAAGACAACATGTTTTTCCCTTTTGGGTTTCCTAGGTAAACAAGCATGTCAATTTGTGTGACTGTGTTTTTATCTCTGAAGTTTATTCCACTGCTTATAAGTTGCTAAAAAATACAGTAACTTGGTGAGAGTAAATTTGGTTTCAATTTTTCAATTATTCATCTAAGTAGTTGCAGAGTTTCATGGAAATTTAACATGGTATTATAGGATAGATCAGGATAAAATACCAACACCAAATTGATCTATCAGTGAACAACACAGATCAAGAAGAAGGCTTGTGCTAGCGTTTGAAGATAAGTTCTTTGGATATCAATATGTCGTTACTAGGACTAATGTCATATCATAGTTTAGAGGGAACCTCAAACTTCTACTCATGGAAGTGTTGTGGGGAAAAATGCCTATGCAGGACGATCCTATCCACCTAAGGTGTGACAGTGCCTTAGCAACAAAAAGAAACAGCTATTCTAGTATTCTTCCTTTATGAATTAAGAATGAAGAGAGATGGATGGACTAACCAGTGTCTTCCGTTTGTCCCTCGATCCGGTTTCTCTTCTCTTTGAGAGTTCCCAGCTACTTGCCTTCTCGCTCGCCTAGCTTCAACAAGTTCCTGCAAGATCACGAGAAGGGAACACTACACAAAGACATAGATTCATATTCATAACTAGTTCAGGATTAGAAATAAACTAAACATACTAATGCAATCATACATCAAAGATACATCAGTATATAGGAGAAACCAAGATAGCTTTATTGATGAATAACAAGGTTCAGGAGGAGATACAACCAAGAGAGTTCCAATCCAGCATCTACCTCCCAGCGAATGAAATCCTTTCTTCACCTCCCTTCAAAGCATTAAGCACCCAATGATTCCAATCTCAAACCAACAACAATTCTTTGCAATAACAAAATTCCAGCCTCCTGGATCTCATGGAGGAGAGATCCATATATAGATGTTTGGAGAGAGGATGAGTCAGCTTGAGATCTGACTAGTGTCCTCTCCCTCTGTCAGTTCTTGCTTCCACTTGGAGACTAAGAGCCTCTTACTCATCACTTAGTTGAACTCATCAAGGCAAGTGTCATGGAGGAAGATTCTAGAAGCTTCCATAGTCTTTACACCTCGCACAAAAGACCCTGCCATTTGTCATTTCCCACTCAGCGCACCCTGGTAGTGCTTCCACCTGCGTTGCAACGCTACTAGCCAGTGTAGCCTCTGCATTTCAACTCAGGCAGCTAGTGGAGCCTCTGAATTGATTCTGAATTGACTTGTTTTTGAGCAGTTTCTGGTGGAGAACCTCTGTGAATTGCTGTGGTTTGTTAGCCTTGTTCCTCTAGGGGTAGGAACAACATGTTTAGGGACTTTGGATCCCTTGGATTATGGACATTTCATGCTTATAGCTGTAAGGCACAAAAATGTCTATAACAGTTGCCCCCTAAAGTATGAGGCCGTTTATCGGGTGAAATGCTTTATTAGGAGGATCCGAAGTTCTTTCAATGCTGGGAGGAGACCTGTAATACAATACATTATTTTCATACTTTTTTCACGATCTAGCTGAGGCGGGCATTCCCATGCTCAGCTTTATAAATTCATTTTCATGTACATATAATAGACAATCGTCTGATGATAGACTGATGATTCTGATAGAGCCATCATCCTTTTGGTAGGATGATTATCTGTGTTGTAAAGCTGTACATTTCTATGTCTTTATTTTCTGAATATATATCGCAGCCCGGATGGATGAAACTAGATCCGGGGTCTTCAATCTCGTCCGATCTTCACTCTAAGTACAAGTCGATCCATGTGAGAATTGTTCTGAAGTCGAACATGAAAAGACATCGCTTGATTACCAGTCAATGATGTAAACTATTAACAAGCGCGAGAGGAATCACCGATAATGAAGATGACCCTCAAGGTACTGCAGTACAATTCACGTGGTGTGAATAGAGGACTTGGCGTCGAACACCACGCAAAATATTTCGGTCGAAGGTCATTGATGTGTACCTGTCGCCGGAAGTGAGAAACTTGCCATTGAGGCATGCAAGCTTCAAAGTACTGAAGGGGGTGTTCCTAGATCAACTTCTTGGATAATGAGCTGATGTCGACAAGAAGTGATCCGTCAAAGGAGGGCCTTAATGAATCCCACATCAATGACATGGAACGGAGCTAATGATTTTGATGGAGGTGAAAACGATCTGATGACATATGATTCAGGGTGGCGGTCATGAAAGAGTATAATGTATGGTAGTGGATGGGACACAGGCGACTTCTCTGAACGACTTCTCTTGAACATATGGCGACACTTATGCGATGGATCGGTAGCATTACCCCAAATATGGATGGTATGGTGAGACCATGGCGAGGTGACCGGTGAATGAAACAACCCAACCCGATTGTGGTACGGAGGAAAAGTGTCATGTTCAAGAGCGACTTGCTACCATCAAAGTTTTCTTGAGTTTTTCCCAATTTTTCCCCAGTCATTGCTGACCAGTACCTCTTTATTTTTGTCAAGCTTGAGGAGGATAACATATGCTTGTTCTATAATTTTCCCTTCGGGCAAACCCATCGCTATGTTTTAACGAGCCTAGTAATAGTGAAACTCGTTCTCATCTAAAGACAAGTTTGTCGCTATTTAATGCTTTTAACGAGTCTAACGACAAAGATAACTCGATCCTTTTCATTTTTAGAGAGTCTGAAAAGGTACGTAAAGTCAACTCCGAAAGTCCTTTTTCGTCATCTAATCCCTTAAGTCCGAAAAAGTATAAAACAATACAGAAGGGATGAGTTTTCGATAGTTTTAACGAGCCGAACAAAACAAGCGCTCGATCTTTTTGTGCAATAATCCCTCAAGTCCAAAAAGATTAAAATCTAGAAGGGGGATAGCACTTCCGGTCGCTTTAACGAGCTGGAAGGCCGAAACTCGGCAATCTTTTCATATTTTACGAATCAGATGAAAAGAGCTTAAAGAAGACTCGTCTTTTGAGGAACGAGTGATAAAACGGGTTAGCAGCTGATTCCAGGTAAAGGTTGGAATTTTCCAATCACGGCAGTATCGCAAGGATGGCTAGTGAAATCACTCTTCGCAGCTGTCCCTCAAAATGGGTAAACAATCATATGGAGGTGAACGATCGGCCAATGGAAAAGTGGAGGTGACGGTGCAAACACGACCAAGGCTTTAAACGCTGATGATATTACATTCACGGTGGTTATTTACCGGAATAGTTCATTTTTTAACGAGCTTAAACGCGGGCGGAAACATTTGCTCGATCTTATGTTTATTTTTTAACGAGCATGAACTATGCGCTAAAACTGCTCGGACTTATGTTTCTTTTTTAACGAGCATGAACTATGTGCTAAAACTGCTCGATCTTATGTTTATTTTTTAACGAGCATGAACTATGTGCTAAAACTGCTCGATAAATCCAGTCATATGATAAGAATGTCTCATGTAAGATGCCATTTTTTATGGAGCTTGCGCCTTACCAAAGCTATGCCCTGCATCCTTTCGTTATGCAAGTTCGGAAACGACTAATCCTACGAGTTTAAAGGGTTAGACCTACAGGTTTAATGGGAGGACCTAAAAATTTAAAAAATAAATAGTCGCCCCTTGCTTGCACTCCAAAAGGTTTGCATGCCCCCAGGTATAAAGTACGATTTCAAGGTTACCCCTCAATTTGCAGATAAAACATTTGTTTTACCGGGAGAGGCCTACCTCTTTCAGGTTACCAAAGATTGTCTTACATGCACAACAAACAAAACATTTCTTCGGCGATGCCTACCGGGATAGACAAAGGTGAGTGACTCTATTCTGTCAAACACATAACTTTGACAAAAGAATCTTATTCTAGAATAACCCCTATCTCAATCACGGACGGGGTACAGACTAGTCATATTCTCTCGCGGAAACCTACCTTATACCCAAAGTTTTCCTGCCGAAGCAGACCAGGACGCATGCCCCCTGGGTTCCAGTCATATCCTTCCGAATTACTCGCGCTCATCGGGAGGACGGACCGTGGGTTGAGACATTTCTTGCGTGAAGAGACCATTTATGGATGGTATATGACTATTTGCGATGCGTGATCCGGGAAATGAAAGCTGGTCCACGAGCTTGACCACTCTTCTTTCGTGCGGAAAACACATTACTCTAAAGAGTGAGGAGACGATGGCTCCCATGCAATATATATAGTCTCGTCCAAGGAGTAGGTTATAATCCAAGGGTCCTTGAACGACCATCACGTTCATTTGAACGGTCTTCCCTTTCAATGTGATAGGCACATTGGGGAGGATCCCTAAAGGTCGACTGGTTCCTTTATCAAAGCCTGTCAGATTTCTCATTTCAGGCAAAAGCGCTGGTGAACCAAGCGCTTTCCAAGCAGTGGAGGAAAGGATACTCACAGATGCCCCTTCATCAATGATGGTGCCAGCCATGACCATTCTGTATATTTGGACGATAATTCTGAATGGTATGCTTGCCGACAAACGGGGTCTGCCTAGTTGGTTCCAGTCGAAGGAGACAACTAGGTTGCTTGGTGGTGGGACCGAGTAAACGGCCGGGTATCGCTCTGAAGAACTTCCTTCCTGCGATAAAGGAATGGGGGGGATGCCCCCGTGCTCGTCGGAGTCTGTGCTGATGAAGAGAATTTGGATGGTGTCATCTTTATCCTCTTCAGTGACTGGATCATTCGAAGATAAATCCTCTGAAGGCAAGACCGGGTCAACTGCCGCCTCGACCTTTTGACTTTCGTCGGGTATGGATTCAGCTGGTTCATCTTCAATGACCGACGCTTCAGCTGACCACTTGAGCGGGCCAGCTGGATTTTCAACTAACGAGGGACTCGGCAAGAGTTTTTTATATCCAGGAGGAAGTCGTAACGGTGAAACTGGACGATCATCCAAAACTCTTTTCGCTTCGTCTAAGAAGGGACAACGGTGGATGGCGTGGTTGCCTTCGCACAGTCTACAGGGAGATCTAGCTCTCCCTTTTTGTCCAAGGACTTCACTCTCGCTAGTTGACGATATGCATTCAACATGGCTATCAGAGGTTGATGCCACCGGATTGTGCAAACGGGGAGACCAGTCCCTTAGTATCTGAGGGATGCAGGGACAATCTCTGTGGAAGTGGTCTCCCTTGCATATGACACATGGCGATTTAGGCCTAGTCAGTGCTGTGTGTGGATTTTTGTCAGACGACACTTGTTTGCCCCCAGTCGCTTTTGGCTCCTTATTCTTCTTCTCTTTCTTCTTCTTTTCCTTCTTCTCCTTAGGAACTTGGTTTTTTGTTTTACCAGTTCCGTCAAGCGAAGAGGAAGGAGGAGAGGAAGAATTAAATGAAGTAGGAGGCTGGTGGGTAACTCTGGTCTGGTCTAACTGTTGATTCGATTGTTCAGGAATAGTGGTGTTCTGAACGACATTGGTTGAGAAGAGCCAGACCGGCAAGCCAATTGTTAGTCCTGGAAGCGACAATGTGGCCATATGGGGCACACCAACATCTCCCCAAGAGGAGAAGGGACTAGGATTTCCACCAAGGGTAATTCCTTGGTTGGTGTGCTCCATTTCCTCAACTTAAAGATCAACGCAGGAAAAAAGGGGTGATTGTTCCGTTTAAAATAAATTTTAACGACGCTTTAGACACAACTTGCTTTTTCAATTTTAAAGAGTCGAGAAAAAGCTAAAGGTGACTCTAGTCTCCTTCGATGTTTTAACGAGCCCGAAGTGACAAATGCTCGGATGGAATTTTTCCGTTATAGAGTCTGAAAAAGGCCAAAAGGAACTACTCTGGAGTTCTAGGTAGAGGGTGTGCCAAACTATTCGCAAAACTGCAGAATACTTTTTAAGGTACGGGCAGTGAATCTTCCTGAATGTTGTGTTCAGTGCATTGCGATCAGTAGGGCGGCCGACACGGCTTCCTAAGGATAAAGGTTTTATGCCTATAGGGGTCTCCCAATATATACTCGACAGTACGTGGGAGCACAATCCGTACTGGCGCTATCGTCCCGCAGGAGGAATCACCCACCATCAGCGAGATCGACAGTCACCAGGCTTTACGACGCCGGAACACGTCTCTAGCCTAGACCTCTATGTTGTGCGTTAAGTTACAAAGCGTTGTTAAGTTCATTCAATTTATTTTAGGTTGATCTTTCTTAGAAGTTTGCCTTTTGAGGTTCACCACGAGATGTAGATACAACTCCTAAATGCAATCTAAAAGATGATAAGCAAATTTTATCTCTTTTTCAACAATGAAAATCCTAGCTACAAAGGGAAAAGAAAGACACCATCTTTTCTCAAAGAGCAATCAGCACACTCTAAATGCACTTTTCCTAAATCAAGCATGCAAACTATCAAGATGCAAATGCACAATGCAGGTGTTTGTTTTCCGCTCTCTTAATATTGATGCCTAAAAAGAAAGCTTTTTGTACAACTTTGAATTTGCTTTTAAATGACAAATACAAACAAGTTTTACTCTTTCGAAATCAGAAAGGGTAGAAGAGAATACAACACTTTACGACCTTCGAAATGAACACTTGTTTTGAAACTTAAAAGAGACAAACTCAAACCAAAAGCAAAAGTAAACGTATAATCAACTGTCAATCAGCCAATGAACTCTCTCCTAAGATCAAAATCAACAGATCTGAATCAAGGGCTACAGGTCGACTATTTCACTCTTGCAAAGGAAAACTGTAAATGACGCCACAAACACATAAAAACACTCACAGTCTTTTTGTACAAAAGGAGGCGGAATTAAAGCAGAGAAAAGGAGTTTCAGATAGGTACACTGACTGATAACAGGCTGCAAAAAACAGAGATAAAACTGAGCTAAAAGAAACAGAGAACCACAGCTGCACAAGGCAAAGACTGATCAGCGCACTCCCAACACAGAGGTTTTGACATTCAGCACAGGTAGCCTTCACGGGACCTGCGTTGAAATGCAGAACCTCTTCACAGAGTCTGCGCTGAAGCAGAAACGAGAGTTGTTTCTGGGTTCTGGGTTACGGTTTGCAGTTAAATCAACAGTTTTTGGCCGGATCAAAGCTATCAATTAGGTACAATCAAAGGGATGATTTGAAGGAGGGCTAAGATCTATCACAAAGGATCATCAAATCATCTGTGATTCCATTGTTCAGATCATAGATAAATCCAGTGATTGGATCAAAGCAGCAGCTGTCTACTTTGCATCTGAAAATAGCAGATGCAGTTCGATTGCTGCTCTTGAGTCTATGAAACAAACAATGATAGAGACACAAATAAAATGACTAAACAGATCTCCCCAGTGGAGTCGCCAATTTGTTGTGGGGAAAAATGCCTATGCAGGACGATCCTATCCACCTAAGGTGTGACAGTGCCTTAGCAATAAACAGAAACAACTATTCTAGTATTCTTCCTTTATGAATTAAGAATGAAGAGAGATGGATGGACTAACCAGTGTCTTCCGTTTGTCCCTCGATCCGGTTTCTCTTCTCTTTGAGAGTTCCCAGCTACTTGCCTTCTCGCTCGCCCAGCTTCAACAGGTTCCTGCAAGATCACGAGAAGGGAACACTACACAAAGACATAGATTCATATTCATAACTAGTTCAGGATTAGAAATAAACTAAACATACTAATGCAATCATACATCAAAGATACATCAGTATATAGGAGAAACCAAGATAGCTTTATTGATGAATAACAAGGTTCAGGAGGAGATACAACCAAGAGAGTTCCAATCCAGCATCTACCTCCCAGCGAATGAAATCCTTTCTTCACCTCCCTTCAAAGCATTAAGCACCCAATGATTCCAATCTCAAACCAACAACAATTCTTTGCAATAACAAAATTCCAGCCTCCTGGATCTCATGGAGGAGAGATCCATATATAGATGTTTGGAGAGAGGATGAGTCAGCTTGAGATCTGACTAGTGTCCTCTCCCTCTGTCAGTTCTTGCTTCCACTTGGAGACTAAGAGCCTCTTACTCATCACTTAGTCGAACTCATCAAGGCAAGTGTCGTGGAGGAAGATTCTGGAAGCTTCCACAGTCTTTACACCTCGCACAAAGGACCCTGCCATTTGTCATTTCCCGCTCAGCACACCCTGGTAGTGCTTCCACCTGTGTTGCAACGCAACTAGCCAGTGTAGCCTCTGCATTTCAACGCAGGCAGCTAGTGGAGCCTCTGAATTGATTCTGAATTGACTTGTTTTTGAGCAGTTTCTGGTGGAGAACCTCTGTGAATTGTTGTGGTTTGTTAGCCTTGTTCCTCTAGGGGTAGGAACAACATGTTTAGGGACTTTGGATCCCTTGGATTATGGACATTTCATGCTTATAGCTGTAAGGCACAAAAATGTCTATAACAGGAAGGAGAAAATCTTAGTGGTGTTGGAAGATAGTGGGGTGCTAGATTTTGTGGCAAATCAAATAATCCACCTCAAGATGCCCAATAGTTGATCCGACATAACAATATTGACGCCAAGGCAAGAAGAATCATTCTTGAGGGGGTCATAGATCATATTATCCCTCATCTCCATGAGAAGAAGACAACATATGAGATGTGGAAAGACATCTTAGATTTGTATCAAGGTTCTAATGACATCATAAATCTTGCTCTAAAGAAGAAGCTAAGAAATATTTGGATGAGCAAAGGATAGCCCATCATCACATATCTTTCTAAGTTCACTCGGGTTCTAGATGAGTTTGGTGGAGTGGGTGTGACTATAGAAAACAATGACCTTGTGGGTATTGTGCTTATGGGACTTCAAAAATATTGGGAGAATTTCCAGGATGCAGTAAGTGGTAAAGAGAATATTCCCAGTTGGGAAAGGCTATTGAGTGATTATTTTCAAGAAGAAATTCAGAGAGGGATGAGAGTTGGGATATCAACTCCGATAGAGGATGAGGAAAACTTTTCCCTAGTAGGAAAATTTAGCAAATCCAAGGGAAAGAAGGGCCAAGGAGAGGTCAAGTCCAGTCAGAAGGGAAAGAAGAAGAAGAAGGATCTGAGCAAGATCAAGTGCTTCCATTGCCATGAGTTCAAACACTATGCCACAAAGTTTCATAATCTAAAGGATGAGTCTAGTAAGGATCACGTGGACACATCAGTTGAGGTAGATGTGTTTTCTTATCAGTTACAGAAAGATTTCTCATTGAAAACTTACATGGTAAGGTCAACATAAAATAATGTATGGTATATTGATTCATGAGAATCCTTCCACATGATCAGGAACAAGGAATATTTGAGCGACCCGAAGGAGGAGGACAAGCAGTTTCAAATTGAGCTAGGAGATGATGGAAAGTACACAACTAGGGGAGTTGGTACTGTCAGTTTTGAGAGGAAGACATGTATCTCTCTCCATCTCAGAGATGTCCTCTATGTTCCAGGCCTAAAGAAGAACCTTGTTTTAGTATCTACCCTTGAGGGCAAGGGTTATGATGTCATCTTCAGTAGAGGTAAGGCTTACCTCAAGCACTTATCTTTTGGATGTAAGAAGTAGATAGGTGTGAGGATGAAGAATCTATAATTGCTATAGTTTGAGACAAGAACAATCTTGAGAAACAAGGCAGGAAGTGCCCAAATTAGAGACATGAGGTTTGAGTAGAGTAGAGGTCTGACATAGTCCTTAGAGTGAGAGTAATTCATAGCTCCCAAGAAGGAGCCTCAACCAGTATCATAGTTTGACTCTCGGCTAGTTGGCAAGTGGGTCGACCAGTAGGATGATGAGGAAAAGAGACTAGGATGAATGGAGGAAACCACTCAGTCAACGACTCCTAGTACATGGAAGAGGAGAGCCATGTGGGTTGATCATGAGGCCCATGAGTGAGTTGATGATCTGAAAATCTCGATTGTTAAAATTTGATGCTTGGTTTATAAAATTGTTAAGTATATTTGCATGAGATCATTTCACCAATTAAAGCCTTAATAAAAATGTGAAATTGCTTGTGGAGAAATTTTCAACAAAATGATAAAATTAGAAGAACAAACCATAAAACAATACACCAACAAATTGATAACAAAGTTTAGCTTATGTCAAAATCCTACATCTATGGGCCCTTAGTCTTTAGTGGGGAGGCCTCTTTTATTAATTCTTCAATGTTATCAAAGTACATCAAAAGTACATAAAATGGATCTATGAATGGTTCCACTATTTTCTACTCGACCTCAGAAATCAAACACAAATGACGACACTAAAAAATACTGAGTACAACTCCTGAAATTAGCCTCCAAAATTATGTTGGGTCACTGGCTTTCTTAGCATAAAAACACTAACTTCCACATAAAATTTCAACTCTACCTTTCATGGTGCATTGATAAAATAATATGGGGGAGGTTGGGGATTAAACCCACCTCCCCATACTCTGCAGTACATTAATATACAAAATATTTGTTTTGATATGGTATTAACCCATATCCCACCATATCATAATATATTTACATTAAAAAAATCCACATACTATTTATTCCATATGTATCACCCATGCATTGATGCCTCATTATATGCCATGATTTATTTGAATCGTTACACATATGGAGGGGGCACTGGCTATGGCGGCACTACCAAATATGGTGGGCTCTGCCCCACCTTTTTTTTTGTTTAACAAACTTATCCATGATAATACAAAGCGAAGACTATATCATAACAAGTCCCAATGTGATGGTGTAACCATAAGACACTAGATTTGTTGCCGAGAGGTTAGGTGTTCGATCCCTACTGAGGCCATTGACCAATAAACTTTGAACCATCTATCAAAGCCACATGTCCTTCTCCAATAGGGCCACATGGCACCTTCCAATAGGGCCATAAGGCATCATTTCATTCGCCAATTTTCTTGTCTCTTGATTGGACCATGTGGCGGTCTCTAACTAGGCATTGACCCTTGATTGTTGATCATTGACTATTGACCATTGACCTTTGACCTTGACTTTTTTGCTTGTTTTGACCCAAAAATTAAAACTGTAATACCTTTCACATATGGACTCAGTTTGAGCCTGTTCAAATTGCACCATAATCAATTTTTCAAGCTCTACACAATGACACTAGTCTCCCTCAAATCCAATGAATTTGAATTATTGGCCATTTACATATCCTTTTTGGATCAGTTGAGACTCCTATCTCTCTGTTCAAATAGAGTAAGAAACCATAAAGGTACACCAAGTATATCACACTAATGGTTGAGTTAACAGGCTCAGAGTAGGAAGGAAAACCAGTAGTATGCTCAGATGGGGTGTACAAGGTTGATCATATGAGCATGGTTGGTAGGAACATTTATTTAGACCAAATTCCACAATAGGAAGCAAGGAAGTTTTCTTGTTTAAAGGGAGCAGCTACAATAATGGATAACGTGGTGGTGTTGGAGACAGTTCCAAGTGGAGGATCTTCTCTTAGAAGTACCTTCCTCGCTAAGAGGGAGTGTTGAAAGTGTAGTGAGTAAAGGTCTTCCCACTTGTGCCTTAGCCAATGAATATCTCAATTTGTCATTCTCGTAGTATGAGTGTGAGATCATGAGTTATACTTTAGTTAGGATAAGTTTATTTCTAATTTAATCGAATAATCATCAAGATGGCACGCATAGAGTTGGAGCTTCAGTTAAGTGGAGTCTTCATTAGTTTGAGTACAGAATGAGGTGGCAGTTTAAATTTAGTTAGAGAAACCGAGTCTTCAGTTTTTATTGAAGGGATAATGAGTTAATACTTCAAGTATTGATTGGAGAGATAATTGGTTAGACTCTCAATTAACTCATCGATCATAACTCGAGTTTCATTAGAGAAATTTTGAGATCTAAAATGGGCCTCAAAACAAAAATGTACAACCAAAATCAACTTTATAAGAACCAATAGGATTCAATATGATGATGCCAACCATGGGGTATAATTCGCCATTTTTGGAGTAAAAAAATAAAAAGATTAAAAAAAAAAACTACTTTTTCAATTCATATTTTCAACTTGTCTCCCTACGATTTTACTCAAATTTTGAGTGAGAGCACTTTTTGGTGGAAAAATATAATTATTCATCCAAGGAGAACCAATGTTGCATACTTTTGATAGACCATTCTACATGAAAAATGATAAATACATGGAAAACATGATTTCAATCACATTTTTTCACGTCTTTCTCACTTTTCGTGTAGTAGGGTCTGTCGAAATTATGCAACATAGGTAATCACATGTTTTCATGTAGAAGGGTCCATCAAAAGTATGCAACATGGGTACTCCTTGGATGAGGAATTAAATTCCGCATCCAATGAGTGCCCCCACTCAAAATTTGAGTAAAATCGTAGGGAGATAAGTTCAAAATACAAGTGGAAAAAGTAGGCTTTTCTTTTTTCCCTCTAAAATTTGATGACATAATCTAATATTATTTTATTATTAAATATTCCTTAGGAGGCCCATTTTAGACATCAAAATTTCTCTAATGATCAATTGACCAAGGCCTCTTGCATGATTGAATTGGGTCTATAAAGAGGAGAATGAAGGCACAAGAAATAATAACTTTTTTATACACAAGGTTTGTGAGACAAGACAGTTAACAAGTTTGTGAGATCATCCTTGATTGTGGAGAGCATAGAGAGATTGTGGCCTAAGAAATAGAAGATCACAAGTGCACAAGGATTTAGGAGTTTGATTTTGCGCAGATTTGAGGAAGCTTGCGTTCCAAGAAATAGGAGCTACAAGTGCACTAAGAAATAAGATACTTATGAATATAAGCGCAAGAGAATAGGATCCATGAGTGCGCTAGAAAATATGGACTTGTGTGCTAGGAAAAGGGAGTTCCTTGTGCACAAGGAAATAACAGAAGTGCACAAGGAAATAGGGGCTCCATTGTGCAAGGAAGGAGCAGGATCAAGGAAGAGGCATGTTGAGTCAAGGAGGTAGTAGGGGAACAATTGCATGCTAGAGGGTCGAGATCAAATAGTGATCAAGGCAAGCTTGAGATTAAGTGTATCAACTGAGATTATTAAGAAGAATAAAAACATTTTATCAAAGACAAATTTATTTTTAGTAGGTCCAGTTGCTCAAGAAAAATTAATAAAATACCACAACAAAGATAATAGTTTTTTCCCTTTTGGATTTCCTAGGTAAACAAGCATGTCAATTTGTGTGATTATGTTTTTATCTCCGATGCTTATTCCACTGTTTATAAGTTGTTAAGAAAATTTTTATATTTGTGAAAGTAAAGTTGGTTTCAGTATTTAGTTTCCTTGTTTTTAGTTATTCATCTAAGTGGTTTCAAATTTTCATGGAAATTTAACATGGTATCAGGGTAGCAATCAACATAAAGACCCACACTAAATTGATCAATCAGTTAACAATGCAGATCAAGAAAAAGGATTGCGCTAGAGTTTGAAGAGTAGTTTTTTGGATAAAAACATGGAATTCCTAGGATTAAGGGAAGAATATAGTTTAGAGGGAGCCTCGAACTTCTGCTCATGGAAGGAGTAGATCTCAGTGGTGTTGAAAGATATGGGGTACTAGAATTCATGACAAATCAAATAAATACACCTCAATATGCCCAATAGTTGATCCAACATAACAAGAATGACACCAAGGTGAAAAGAATCATTATTGAGGGGGTCAAAGGTCATATCATCTCTCATCTCCATGGGAAGAAGACAACATATGAGATGTGGAAAGCCATCTTAGATTTGTATCAGGGTTCCATTGATGCTAGAAATTTTATTCTGAAGGACAAGCTAAAAAATATTTAAATGATAAAATAAGAGCGCATCATCACATATCTTTCTAAGTTCACCTAGTTTTGAGTGAGCTAGTTGGAGTGGGCATGATAACAGACAATGACCTTGTGAGTCTTGCACTTCTAAGACTTCATAGTTCTTGGGAGAATTTCCAAGATGAAGTAAGTGGTAGAGGGAATATTCCCAGTTGGTAAAGGTTGCCGAGTGACTACATTCAAGAAGAAATTCAGAGAGAGACAAGAGTTGGATGATTACTCTTACAGAGGGCGAGGATAAAATTTCCTTGGCAAGCAAAGGTAGCAAAGCCAAGGGAAAGAAGGGCCAAGGAGAGGTCGCGTCCAGTCAAAAGGGAAAGAAGAAGAAGAAGGATCTGAGCAAGATCAAGTGCTTCCATTTCCATGAGTTTAGACACTATGCCACCAAGTGTCCTAATTGGAAGAAAGAGTCTAATAAGGATCACGTGGCTGAATACGAATAGATAGATGTGTTTTCTTCTCAGTTCATGAAATATTTCTCATTGATAGCTTGCATGGCAAGCTCAATAAACAATAATGTATGGTATATTGATTTAGGAGCATCCTTCCACATGACCAGGGATAAGGAGTATTTCAGCCTCCAGAAGGAGAAGGACATGAAATTTTAGATTGAGCTAAGATATAATGGAAAATACACGACTAGGGGAGTTGGTACTATCAGTTTTGAGAAGGAGTGATGTAGCTCTCTTCCTCTTAGAGATGTCCTCTATGCTCCAAGCTTGAAGAAGAACCTTGTTTCAATAGCTACACTTGAGGACAAGGGTTATGATGTCATCTTAAACAAACATAAGGCTTACCTCAAGCACTTAGCTTCTGGATGTAAGAAGCACATAGGTGTGGGGATGAAGAATTTGTACCTTACATGTTGAGATAGGCACACCCTTGAGCAGCAAGGCAAGAAGTACGCATAGTTGAGACATGAGGGTTAAGGAGAGAAAATCTTTGAGGGAGTCCTTAGACCGAGAGAAGGTTCGAGCTCCAAAGAAGGAGCCTCAGCCAATATCACAATTTGAGTCTTAGTTAATTGGAAAGTGAGCCAACCAGTAGGATGATGAGGACAAGACACCAGGATGAGTGGAGGTAGGCATTTAGTCAGTGACTCCAAGAACAGGGAGGAGGAGAGCCAAGTGGGCCAATCAGGAGGCCCATGAGTGAGTTGAGATTCGTAGCTCTATGTTCAGATAAAGTAAGTAGCCATAAAGGTACATTGGGTATACAACAATGATGACTAAGTTTATAGACTCGAAGCTAGAGGGAAATTCAATAATAGGCTCAGATGGGGTGTATAAGGTGGATCATATGAGCATGGTTGGAAGGAGCATGTCTTCAGACCAAACTCCACATCAGGAAGCAAGGAAGTATTCTAGTTCAGAGGGAGAAAATATAGTAGTGGATAACGTGGTGGTGTTGGAGAAAGATCTAGGTGGAGGATGTTCTTCCAGAGGTACCTTCCTCACTAAGAGGGAGTGTTGAAGATGTAGCGAGTAAAGATCTTATGGCTTGTGCCTTAGCCAGTGAAGACCTCAATTTGTCTTTCTGTTAGGATGAGTGAAATCTCATGAGTTAGACTTCAATTAGGATGATTTTATTTCTAGTTTACTAGAATAATCATCAAGATGGCATGCATGGAGTTGGAGCTTTGGTTAAGTGGAGTCTTCATCAATTTAACTATAGAATGAGGTGGAAGTTATAGGTTTAGTTAGAGTGATTTAGTCTTCAGTATTGATTGAAGGAAAAACGATTTAATACTCTAAGTGTTGATTGGAGAGAGAATCAATTGGAATCTCAGTTAATTCATCAATAAGAACTCGAGTTTCTAAATTGATTTAGGCCCCTTGCGTGCTCGAATTGGGTCTATAAAGAGGAGGAAAAAGGCATAATAAATAATAAGTTTTTGTACACAAGGTTTGTGAGACAAGAGAGTTCATGAGTTTGTGAGATAATCCTTGATTGTGAAGAGTGTAGAAAGCTTGTATCCTAAGAAATAGGAGATCCCAAGTGCGCAAGGATTTAGGAGATTGATTATGTACAAATTTAAGGAAGCTTGTGTCCTAAGAAATAGGAGCCACAAGTGCACTAAGAAATACGAGACTTGTGGAGATTAGCACAAGAGAATTGGAGCCACAAGTGCCCTAGGAAATAAGGACTTGTGTGCTAGGAAATAGGAGCTACTTTTGTGCAAGGAAATAGGGGCTCCAATGCACAAGGAAGAAGGATCAGGATCAAGCAAGAGGCAGTGCAAGTCAAGGAGGCAGCAAGGGAACAATTGCATGCTAAAGGGATGATATCAAGTAGTGATCAAGGAAAGACGTGATCGATTGCATCAACTGAGATTAGTGAGAAGAAGCATAACACTTTCTCAGAGATAGATTGCTTTGTAATAGATCCAACTACTCAAGAACAATCAATAAAATCCACAACAAAGATAACATGTTTTTCCCTTTTTGGTTTCTTGGGTAAACAAGCGTATCTATTTGTGCGATTGTGTTTTTATCTTTGGTGTTCATTTTGCTGCTTATAAGTTAAGAAACCTTGTATCTTGGTGAAAGTAAATTTGGTTTTAGTATTTAGTTGTCTTGTTTTCAGTTGTTCATCTAAGTATTTGTAGAATTTCATGGAAATTTAACATCCCATTGCAATTTTCCCATGGATTGCATGTGATGGAGCCTCTAAAAGGTTGGGAAGACTTCATTGTAATGGGCGAGGCATGTGAGTGGTGAAGGCTCACTTGGTCCACTTAGTTAGGGTTTTGGCCAAGGGATCTAATGAAATTTCATTGGGATGGGTTTTCCCTAGAGTTGGGTTTTCCTAGGGTAAATATTGTGTTTACTTTGTTTCATGTTTGTTGATGGTTATTTTTTTATTGTTCCTCTCAATAAATCACAGTAAATACTTTTTCTCTCACAATAAAATTTTCTATAAGCATGGTGTGGAATAAAAAAGAGAGAACAACCCAAGTACCTATGGAAGAAGAGGTTGTCTAGGATAAGTGAAAACAACAAAGTTGAAACAAAGCAACACTTTTTTTTATTGCCGTACCACATAGTACGTCAAAAAATGGTGAAAAATCTATCATTTTTTTTACTCTTCCTGTTATTCATAAGAATCAAGGAAGTATCTGCATAGTCAATATCTACATAGTCAATATAACTAGTACACTAGAGGAAACTCCCAATGGAGCATTATGTCACAATAAGAGTTAAACCTAGGTGGGGAGGTTATCATTAAAACCTCTCAACTACCTGAGATACACTCAAGTGACAAGTGAAAAATCTATGATGAACATTGAGACACCACGTTATTAAAAACAAACAACTATAATGAACTTGACTTGGGGAAACTTGTCAAAGATTGATCGGGTCATAGTAGTGCTTTTGGGACCATGGTTTTTTGGTTGACCATAGTAATTTTCCCATGGATTGCATGTGATCGAGCCTTTAAAATGTTGTGAAGACTTCATTGTAATGGGCTAAGGAGGTGAAGGGTAAAGGCTCACTTAGCCTGCTTGGTCAAGGTTTTGGCCAAGGGATCTAATGAAGTTTCATTAGGATGGGTTTTTCCTTGGAGTTGGTGTTTTCCTAGGGTAAATATTGTGTTCATTGTGTTTCATGTTTTTTGTTGGTTATTTTTTATTGTTCCTTTCAGTAAATCACAATAGATATTTTTCTCTTATGGTAAAATTTCCTACAAGCACGGCGTGGAATATAAAAATGAGAACAACCCAAGTACCTATGGAAGAAGAGGTTGTTTATGATAAATGAAAACAACTAAGTTGAAACAAAGCAATAATTTTTTTTATTGCCTTATCACATAGTACATTATATATATATATATATATATATATATATATATATATATATATATATATATATATATATATATATATAATTATTACTCTTCATTCATAAGAATCAAGGAAGTGTCTACATAGTCATTATAACTAGTACAAGGTCAACTTCCATTGGAACAATGGAACATTATGTCACAATTATACTTCTAGGTGGGGTGGTTATCATTAAACCCTCCGAACCACTTAGGATACACTCAATTGACAAGTGAAAAAGCTATAATGAACATTGCAACACCATATTATTAAAAAACCAAATAAATAAGGTATCATGAACTTGACTTGGGGAAAGAGTCAAAGATTGATTGGGTCATAATAGTGGTTTTGAGCCCATGGGTTTTTGGTTGCCCATAGTAATTTTCCCATGCATTGTATGTGATGGAACCTTTAAAATACTAAGAAGACTTCATTGTAATGAACCAAGGAAGTGAGTGGTGAAGGATCGCTTCGTTGGATTGCTCAAGGTTTTGGCCAAGAGATCTAATGAAATTTCATTAGGTTGTGTTTCTCCTCGGAGTTGGGGTTTTCTCCAGGGTAAATATTGTGTTTACTGTGTTTCATGTTTGGTGTTGGTTATTTTTTGTTGTTCCTCTCAATAAATCATAGTAAATACTTTTTTCTCTCGCGTAAACTTTCTTACAAGCATAGCATGGAACAGAAAAATGAGAACCCAAGCACCTATGGAAGAAAAAGTTGTTTAGGATAAGTGAAAACAATGAAGTTGAAACAAAACAACACTTTTTTTTTATTGCCTTACCACATAGTACATAATAAAATGGTGAAAATGCTATAATTTTTGTTTTGTTTTTACTCTTCATTCATAAGAATCAAGGAAGTGTCTACATATTAAATAAGACTAGTACAAAGTTAGCTCCCAATGGAACATTATGTCACAATTAGACTTGAGCCTAGGTGGAGAGGTTATCATTAAACCCTCCCAACCACTTGGGATACACTCAATTGGCAAGTGAAAAAGCTATAATGAACATTGAGACACTACATTATTAAAAAGCTAAATCAATAAGCTATAATGAACTTGACTTAGGGAAAATTGTCAAAGATTGATCGCATCATAGTAGTGGTTTTGGGTGCATAATTTTTTGGTTGCCCATGGATTGCATGCGATGGTGCCTTTACAAGGATGAGAAGATTTCATTGTAATGGGTTGGCGAGGTGAGTGGTGAAGGCTCACTTGGTTGGCTTGGTCAAGGTTTTGGCCAAGGGATCTAATGAAATTTCATTGGGCTAGGGTTTCCTGCGGAGTTGGGGTTTTCCCAGGGTAAATATTGTGTTTACTATGTTTCATGTTTGTTGTTGGTTATTTTTTATTGTTCCTCTAGTACTCTCGCGCCTCCATATAATATTTGTATCACGTAGATTCACCCGAGTTCAACCATGGAGCCTAACTCCAAGGGAGTCAAGACAATTGAACTTGTGACCTATCAATAACAAAGGTGCTTTAACAATGCGGACTCAACCAATTGAGCTAACCCTCGGGGCTTGAAATATTTTATTTATCGCAAGAATGAGAATGAAATATCTTTACAATGTCTCCTTCATACCAAACATATATATTCATTTTTGTTTTTTTATTATAGTCAACATTATTTATTTATTTAGAGAATATTTTAATTTTATTTAAAAAAGAAGCATTTCGACATAATCACACACATCCTCTCCTCTTTATACTAGAATAACACAATAAATAAATAAATAAATAAATAAATAAATATATATATATATATATATATATATATATATATATATATTTTGTGAAACTTGAATTTTTAAATTTTTCGTGTTTCAAAATCATACAAAAATTTAATATATTAATGTAAATGTTATGCAACATATTTAACAAAAATATAAATTAAGTCAAAAGATTATATCATATGAAAGTGTGATGAGAAGAAAATACGAGGAAAAACTTAAAACAGAATATTTTTTTCCCTTAATTTAATTAAATGTTTTCCATATGGATTACATTTCATCCCATTGCAACGATGCTTTTGTCCCGTACGAATTTTTGAAAGAGTGCAATAAAATTCTATTGATCTACTGAAGTCAGAAGTGAAAAATGGTATAACATAAAAATCTACTGCCAACTCGTTCACGGTGAAGTTACCCAGCAATGAAAATTGGTCTTTAACATATCACGAATGGTCTGTGTTTGAGAAGTCGGGTGAATTCTCTAAAACCAATGTACCCTACATATCACGAATGGTCTGTGTTTGAGAAGTCGGGTGAATTCTCTAAAACCAATGTACCCTATTTTTTTTCAGAGAGAAAAAGCGAAATAGATTATATTAAGAATATATAAAGATCAAGTATACATGGTGTGTAAAAAGGCCTCTGCCATATTCCAACGGACGCACGCCATGCTTGCAGTCTTGCACAGTCACGATCAATTATGCATTTTTATCCCAATTGTGCAATGAATAAGCTGGACATTATTCGCAATAGAACTGTAGTATCAGCCCTCGGTCACTACGACCAAAACGTTGCAACCACATTCTCTTCATCTCTGGAAGGAAATCCCAAAATAAAATTTAAGGAACGAAATTTACTGAACAACACTCCTCGCAGTTTAGTGGACAATGTGAGCAGACTCTGCGAGGAAGGACGCTTGGTCGATGCATTGCGTTTTGTCTATGTCGGGAATAAACGAGAAGTCCCAAGTACATATGCGTGTCTTTTGAAATGTTGTATAAGCCTCAAGGCAATTACAGAAGGCAAGAGAATCCATGCCCACATGATCAAAACCGGATTTCATGCTGGTATTTTTTTAGGGAATAGGTTAGTTGACATGTATGTCAAGTGCGGCAGAGTAATGGATGCTAGCAACGTGTTTCAGAGAATGCTGGAGCGGAATGTGTTTTCATGGACTATAATGGTTGCAGGATTGGCAAAATGTGGACAAATCATGGATGCGCGTCAACTGTTTGACAAAATGCCTGAACGAAATGTGGTCTCATGGACTGCTCTGTTTGCAGGTTATGCTCAATTTGGGTATTCTGAGGAGGCCTTGAGGCTCTTTTGTGAAATGCAACAGGCGGGCATAAAGGCTGACGAATTTTCCTTTGCAAGTGCTTTCAGTGCATGCGCAAGCTTAACAGCTCTGAAACAGGGCAGGCAGTAAATACCTTTGCTATGAAATCTGGATTTGAGTGCAATGTTTTTGTTGCAAGTGCCCTTGTGGACATATATGCTAATTGTGAAACAATACAATATGCATGCAAAGTGTTTGACAAAATGACTGAACGAAATATAATATCATGGAATACAATGATTGCAGGATACGCCAAGTGTGGAAGCATAGTGGATTCTCTGAAACTGTTTGAGAATATGCCTGAAAGGGATGTGGCATCGTGGACTACCATGATTACGGGATATGCCCAACTTGGGCATAATGAAATGGCTCTGAAATTCTATTGCAAAATGCAAGACTCTGGCATGAAGGCAGATGAGTTAACCTTTGCTAGTGTCTTAAGTGCATGTGCCGGTTTGGCAGTGTTAATACAGGGAAGGCGAGCCCATGGTCTCATAATCAGATCTGGTTTTGAGGTTTGCTTGTCTGTTGGAAATGCCCTGATGACCATCTATGCCAAATGCGGGGTTGTGGATGATGCATTCCAAATGTTTGACACAATGGCTCAACGCGATATGGTAACTTGGTCTGCGATGATTACAGAGTATGCCCTGCATGGACACGGGGAGGAGGCAGTTCAGCTTTTTAAACAAATGTTGGGAACAGGCATGAGGCCTGATCATGTCTCTTTTGTTGGTGTTCTCTGTGCTTGTAGCCATGCTGGACTAGTGAATGAAGGCCGGAAGTACTTTGATTCTATGATGAGAGACCATGGAATTACACCGGGAGCTGATCACTATGCTTGCCTCATTGACCTTCTTGGGCGTGCTGGGCACTTGGATGAGGCAGAGGAATTTATTAACAACATGCCATTTGAACCTGATGTTGGTGCGTGGGGGGATTGCTGAGTGCCTGCAGAATCCATGGCAATGTGGAGCTTGGAAAGCGTGCAGCATCAGCTCTTTTTACGTTGGAACCACAAGAAGCTACCCCATATGTGCTGCTGTCAAACATCTATGCTGCAGTTGGCAGGTGGGATGATGTGGCAAAAGTGAGAAAATTAATGAAAGATGTAGGAGTTAAAAAGAAACCAGGGTGTAGCTGGATTGAGGTCAAGAACAGGGTGCATGCATTTGTGGCAGAGGACAGATCACATCCACAAACAGAGGAGATTTATGCAATGTTGGAGGTGTTGGCTCAGCAGATGAAGGGGGCAGGGTATGTGCCTGATACTAACTTTGTTTTGCATGATGTGGAGGAGGAGCACAAGGAGCACATGCTCTACCACCACAGTGAACAGCTGGCAATTGATTTTGGGCTAATCAGCACACCTCCCAGAACAACAGTTCGAGTTGTCAAGAACCTCCGGGTGTGTGGTGCCTGTCATATGGCTATCAAGATTATCTCCAAAATTGTTTGTCGAGAATTAATTGTGAGGGATGTCAACAGCTTCCATCATTTTAAGTATGGCGTGTGTTCTTGCGGGGATTACTGGTAATTAGATTTTTAGCGTGGCCATGTCAGGAGGGAATGGTTATTTGAAATGAGTCTAGAAGCAGACAGAACGATATCTTTTTGCACCTTATATTCTCTGGTTGAAAATTTTATGTACTATTAGAAGTCTTCATGGGGTATATTGTGTTATCAATCAGGCAATTTGAAATTCTTGGTAATACGAGCTCTTTCGCTGCAATCCATTCTCAGATTCACTGTACTTCATTATTTATATTTCCACTTGTATAGCTCATGCATGTGGTGACCTCATGACCACCAGAGAAGAAATGCCGCGTATTGCAATTCATCATAGACTTTTGGTGTCTATGTTGCATGTGGATGTAATCTCTTCATGGCATTGGGCTTATGGCCGTGGAATGTGGAAGATCTCCTTTTGTTCTCAAGTACGCTTCTGCAGTGTACTGTGCCTTTATGTGCTTGAATAGATATCAACATAAACTTGATGGAATTTTTGTTAACATAGGCTTTAGATCATAATAGTAAATTCATTGAGACTTTTTCAGATTTGTGAAAGATTGAGACTTTTCCAGATTTGTGAAAGATTTGTGGACGTAACTGTGTTAGGATTTTTAATCTATCCGCACTTCACTCATCATCAGGTATCAGAGAAAAATGGGATACAAAGTATAAAGAATAGAGGAGTTGTGAAAGATTTTCTGGATGAAACTGTGTTAAGATTTTTAATCTATCCACACATCACTCATCATCAAGTATCAGAGAAAAATGGGATACAAAGTATAAAGAATACAGAGAAAAATGGTAGTCAGGACCTAAGTTAAAACAGAGGTCTAGTCCGAGTCCAGAGCCATCGGTTTGCGGAAAGTGAATGGCAGAGATCAATGCTTTCTTCAAAACTTGATATGCATCCTCATGCAAAAGCGTGAATGTGGTTCCGGAGTCTATCATAAATCCACCACTACCATCATCTTGAATATCAAAAGTAGATGCATCGATGTTCAATGATTTACCTCCAAGGCTAATGCCTTCCAACGAAAGAAAAATGAAACTGGATGCCGCAACCTCGGCATTCAAAAAGCTATCATTGTGGCCTATAACCAAAGTGCACCATGTAAGAAGGTTCTTCAAAACCCTAGAGACAATAAGAAAACTTATTAGCACCTAATGACCGAAGCTGTGAAATTAAGGATAAGCAATAAAAGTTAGGATTTGGCGGGCACTCAGGGCTTTCGCATGTGACCTTCCTGTAAGTGGAGAATTGGGAAGGATCATAGATTGGATAGGATTGATTAGAGCAATCATCACAGGGCAGGCACTGTGTCCATATCAAGTCACTACCTGTGTCTAGTATTCCATAATATGATAATGACGGTTCACCAATTTCTACCTTCATCGTATATTCTCCACTTTCTGCACTTATTGGAGTTTGGATACCTGAACTTTTGTGGGCCAATTGACCAGCGTTCAGAACTACAGATGCATGCAGTGTTTCCATGCACTGCTTTCTTTGACGTAATATTCCCTGGAAAGAATGGGGAAAGTAATGAATCTCTGTGCACAAAATCTATTCTTAACCCATCAACGGGTTTATGCTCAGAGCTTGAAATCTTGGGCACAAGCGGTCAGCATTGCATCAAACTAGGTAACATGAAAAGCAATAACAAATAAATAAGGAGTTTGCAGGAAGCACTGCAAGGAGATACAACTAATTGTGGAGCCATGTTTGTTCTACAGCTACAGAGGGAAACTTGGCAAGGGAGGAAATAGATTTATTTGTTGTTTTACATTGATCATATCGATTTATAATGCTTATTTTATAGAATTCACCGTGTTTTCACGAGGATTACCATATATTATTAACTTGACAAATATAATCCTTTGTAATTTTGAATTCAACAATTCCCACCGTGCAATGGATGTTCTGGAGGGAGCTATGGGGTTGGTAAAATAATAATTATGATGTAATTCATAATGGATCTCCAGTTTCGGGCTAACTATAGTGAGACCACCATATTTGGCCTCAATCTTCCACACAAGGTGGAGAGAGTGCTCCTGAGATTATACAACTTGATGCAATTCATTCATTTCGATCATACTATCTGTGTAAAGTTGTAAACAAATTTATTTTTTATTTTTATTTTTTGTTTTTTATTTTTTTCTTTCAGGAAGAAAAAAAGCAAGATACTATATTATTAAGTGTAAAATATACATGAAATTGTTTACATCATATCATCATTCCAGAAATATATGTGAGCATAAATGCGTCCTAATCCCATAAAATAGGTCATATAAAACTATATAAAGTGAGCATAAATGCGTCCTAATCCCATAAAATAGGTCATATAAAACTATATAAAATGCACAGGCCAAGTACCCAGAACCGATGATCAAAATATCTGAATGCAAAGATAAATATCAAAACATGGTTCCGAATGTAAAACATACTATCAGATCAAGTAATATCTAACCAGTATCTTCCCATCGCATAGCCGGCCATCTGAAGAGCTAAAGCAAAGAAGCATTAACACAAAAATTACAAAAAAGAGAACAGAGAAGAGAGAGTATTATCCTGGAAATGGAAAATCCCCCATATCAAAAATATTATGTTCCCATGTAATCTCCAAGTACCATTTGTCGTTCAAAACCTACAATCCCTTTTTGGATAGTCTATCTGCTTCCTTGTTTTGTTCTCTGCCAATATGCTGAATTGTGGAGTCACTGAGATGTTGCCAAAGTAGATCAATCCTCTCCAGCCAGCCCTGTAACATGGGGTTGTTTATGAATGCTTTCCCCATGACCTGGTCAATGATGACCTTTGAATCTCCATATAGATGTATGTGGGGATTATCAAGGAAATTGTTGAACCATAAGAGTCCCCATAGGGCCATAGCTTCCGCCCTGGTGTTGGTGCCGCAGCCGCCATTCCAATAGACCCTGTATGACAATTCAGTAGACATAGCAATCCAAAATCCACAACCACAGGTATTCCTTTGTGTTGCCCCATCAAAAAACCCCATAGGATATATGAACTGCATATTGATTTGCTTGTGAAGTCTGATATTAGAGCATGGGGTTTGTGTGGAGTAAATGGAAAGATTTGTGATGATTCTATCAACAACCATATAGAAATCATTAGGAGAATTCTGGAAAATATACCTATTTCTCCAATTCCAGATCGCCCAGAATAGGAAAAGTGGGATGGCTCTCCAAGTAGTTTTCTGAGTACTCCACCATTTTAGAGAGTTCACAATGCAATCATGTTGTATATAAGGAAAACCAATGAGAGTTGATAGTTTTTTCCATACCTGTACAATATGCTGACAATGGAGAAAAATATGATTATTATTTTCGGCATCACTTTTGCATATGGAGCACATGTCAGGACCATGCCATTGTCTTTTTTGCAGATTCTCCCAAATAAGATTTCTGTTGTGGTAGACCAGCCATGTGAAGATGATAATTTTATATGGAATTTTTGTTTTCCAGAATGCATATAAGACTTGATGCTCCCCCTGTCTAGCATCCAAGTTGCAAAGGGTTGAATATGTGTCAGCCACAATGATATTATCTGATGCCATCTTTCCTGTCCATATGATTTTATCCTGAGTTTCCGAACGACAGATGCCGAGGTGTTTCATACCAAAAATTATCTGGTTCCATTCCATTTCCTTTTGTCCATACAACCCAATCTCCTGTGCATTTTTCCATATGGGGACCGGTCCCTGCCAATGTTCAATGACTTGTTCCCAGAAATATATGCCACAACCATTAAGGAAATGAATAAGCCTCTCAAAAAAATTACATTCTATTCCAACACATAGAATTGGGTCTATACCAATAAGGATGTGGTGGCCTGATTGTAACTTCCATGCAAGATGATGAATAATTTTTTTTCAATTTTCAGAAAACTAAGCCAGATAGTCGATCCCTGTTTGATGTTGATGGTGCCTTTTTGGTACCAAAATAAGAAGTCTTTATCCTTAAGATATTTGTGTTGGATGATCTTATTCCATGTGCCAGATCCAAATATAGCCCTCCAAAGGGATTTGATCAGTAGTGACCCCCCAAATCGACGAAGGTCCATGATGCCCCATCCCCCCATACCCTTTGGAAAAGTGATGTTGGATAAGTTGACCAAGTGGTATTTTTTTTTATCGTGCCCACCCCCCCGCCGCCCAAGATGAAGTTAGCCATTAAGTGATTTAAACAATTTATAATAGAGGCGGGGATATAAAAAAGATGTGCCCAGTAAACCCCCATTTGAGACAGGACCGCTTGGGTGAGTATGACCCTACCCTCTAGAGACAAGCACCTAAATTCCCAACCAGATATTTTTTAAAAAAAACGATCAGCAAGCCATTGCCAATCAACAATTATGTAGCAACAAGGTTTGATACAATATCCGAGGTATTTCAGACCATTTTGTATCGGCATTGCCTCAATGCCAAATATTCCTTTGATATATGCAATAAAATCCATGTCACATCGTCCATGATATAAAACAGATTTATTAATATTCATATGCAAGCCAGTAGCATTTGCAAATCTTCTGAAAATGTGAAAAAGACATAACCAAGCAAATCGACATAGCATACCCATGATGAGAATATCGTCAACGAAGAAATTATGAGAAATGTTGATGTTGTTTCCCATCTTCAGTGGCTGGAATTGATCCAACTGAACTACCTTTTTTATGTGTAAGCTCAATCCATCCATCGCTAGGATGAAAAGTAGTGGGGAGAGGGAGCATCCCTGATGAAGACCCTGGCCAGCGCGGAAGAACTTTGTTGGATATCCATTAATGATAACTGCATAGTTGACATTGTCAACACAGGCCATGATCCAATCAACACATCTAGGCCGTAATCCAATTTTGACGAGGACAAGTCTGAGAAAACCCCAATCCAGACAGTCATATGCCTTCTGAAGGTCAATTTGCAAAATTGCAGCATGTAAATTCTTGGTATGGATCGTGTGCATGCCCTCCTGTGCATTAGCAACAGCGTCGTGAATAAGCTTGTCCTAGAGAAAACCATGTTGTTCAGGAGAGATGTGGTGAGAAAGAGTATTGCGCATGCGATCGACAATGGTCTTTGATATGATTTTGCATATGAGATTGCAGAGTGATATAGACCTGAAGTCTGAGAAGCACTTTGAAGGATTTCACTTCAGAATGAGAGTGATATATGTGGAGGTGATATGATGATGAATGAAACCTGTGGTCCTTGACTCCTCCACCATGCCCAGTAAGTCCTCTTTGAAAAATTCAAAGAAATTGGTGAATAGTTCAATCGTCCATCCATCTAGACCCAGACTTTTATCACCCTTAAATGATTTTAGGATGCCCAGTAATTCACCGTCGGTGACCTCCTTATAAAATTCATCATTTTTCTCTGCATCAAACATAACCGAATATGGATCTATCCCCCAAATGAGGTCTTCAACAATCATATTTTCATTATGGCCATATGGCTTTTAAAAATGATGAACAACAACGTTACTAATCCCTTCTTGTGTCTAGAGAATTTGTTCGTCAGTGCCTTTTTTCTCCCATATAGTGATGATGTTGTGACAGTGGTTTGCATAACGATGGAAGAATCTAGTGTTGCGATCACTCTCCTTAATCCATAAATCCCGACTTTTCAATCTCCATGTGGATTCCTCAATAGAAAGAAGATTCTTCTTCTTAAGTTGAAGGGTTTGAATATGGGGCCGAGTAGTAGCAGAAAGACAGTGGGAGGACATCATGAGAAGAATTGGATCCAGTTCTCGTTGGATGTCAATGAGTTCCTTTCGAAGGTCCCTGAGCTTCTGCTTCTTCCAGGATTTTACATTCCCACGGAGAATTTCAAGTTTATCAAGAATGTTAATCATGGGGGAAGGGCCGGGAACACAATCACGACCCCATGTATCCAACACCAGATTATTAAAATCAAGATCTTCTAGCCAGGTTCTGTTGAATTTGAAGGGGATGCCCGTGTCAATGTCCATTTTCCTCCATTGCAGTGTGATAGGTCTATGATCAGATATAAAATTGTTGATAATATCAGCGCGGACATCACCAAGACGGCCCAACCACTGTTCATGGATTAGAAAACGATCTAGTCTCTTAGCAACATATGTCGTGTGAGTACGACTATTACTCCAAGTGGGGGTTATTTTTGCAGTGTAGATATCCACAAAATTGTGCATAAGAATGGCATCTTGAATCATCCTAGCCAGGGGATCGATCTTCTTGCAACGTCCCCAAACTTCATCCAGTCTGATAGTACAATTTAGGTCCCCAACGATGATGAGTGAATCCAGTTCCAACATCCCAGAAGAAATCAACCTGTCCCAGAAGATATATCTATCTCTATATGGTGCATATATGTTGAGGATGTGTACATGGCTGCCCAGGCTGCATATGTTGTCTTCGAGAAATATACCAGCAAAACACTTGTAGGCCTTTATTTTGATCCATCTAGGGTCCCATAAGGCCACCAGACCACCAGAGAGACCCACAGCAGTAGTAGCAGATATGTACCAGTTCGAAAACATTTTCTGAAAATAAAGAACAGCTTGTGGAACACTATGCATGGTTTCTTGTATAAGAATGATGTATGGATGCAGAGAGGATAAGAGATGTTTGAGAGCCAAGTATTTAGGGGCAGCCCCCAGACCCTGGATATTAAGTGAGATGATAAAAGTCATGAGAGATCATTGTCGGGCATCCGTGCTCTAAGGGCCCATGAGGGAGGGATGTCAGCAATAGGTACATCAACCAGGAAACGATCCATCGGGGAGGATAATGGGTTAGTCTTGGGTCGTCCCCTAAAATGTCGACTACCTCGGTTTTGTTTCCGTCGGACGATAATGTTTCCCACCGAGGTAGGGTTGATGTGAGGAGAGGTGGAACCCATCAGTTTGTGGATGGTGAGAGTACCTAAATCCAAAGTCTTCCTTTGTAAAAGGAAGTCCAGGTCACTCCTGACAGAGTTCGTGGGCGAGGCTATAGGCGAATTAGGAGGTGTGACGCTTAGTCTAGGACCTTTATCCTTAAATTGACGATGGAGTGGTAACGGAGAGGGAACATATGAAATATGTGAGGTGGATGGGATGTCATGATAGGGATGTGGCACCGAAAATGGGGCAAGTATTTCCTGACAGGGGGTCGGTTCCGGAGGGGGTTGACATTTGAAGGGGGCAGGGCTATCAGGAAGTGGAAAATCTGATTTGGTAGAGGTATTTGGGGAAGACAGAACATAAATAGGAGATGAAACATATATAGAAGAGCCAAATGCATGAGGTCTGTTAGAATTTGGGCCCCGAGGCATACTTGTCTATTTCGAATGCTACGAATGTGGAGCACCCTGATGTCCATTGAAACCCAATCGACCCATACTAGAGCGGGACACCGTGGACCCATCGTAACATCTCATACCATGCAAACGACCACCCGGTCGAAGAGGACAATGAACCCACAGATGACCAATTCGGTGGCAGAAAGAGCAAGAGAAGGGAACCCCCAGTAAGCTAGCCTTTGATGAAGTTTGATGTCACCCCAGTGTAGTTCTATGTGATCCGAAAAACCCCCATGATACTCCTTTTCGATGAGAATCCAGGCGACTCTTTTGTCTAGTGCCCCCAGACAGCGCGGGTCAACATATACAAATTTGTCGATGGCATTGCCAATATCTATTAAAGCATGTTTGGTCCATAACTCAATTGGAAGACTAGGTAATTTAACCCATACGAGCTTGTTTGTTGGCATGTTATGCAGTGGATTATACCCGATATACCATTTATGAAGAGCCAGGAAGCTCTTACCATGTATCCACGGGATAGCTTTGATTTTCTCCAAGTCCTCCTGACTGAGAAAATGAAAGCTATACCAGCCTTTTAGCAGTTGAACAACGGTTGGAAAGTATCCAAGCATCGTTTTCCATTTCTTTTCAACCCAATTATGCATCTCAAAGTCTTCCATATCTGAAAAATACCATCTGCCGACAAGCGCCTGTTTCTAAAGGCTGGTAATACGATCCAACAGAACAACGTTATCCAAGGCCAGAGCCGGAGGTGGTGGAATGGTTTTGATAGAACGATGTTTGGAACGTCGTCCATGTAATGCATGCCCGCCACCCTGCAGGATAGGAGGCGATAGGAGGCGAATGAGAGACATCTGGCACCCTGTCATCCCCAAGGATAGTGTGCCAAGCATCAAGGGAGTGTGGGCCACTACGGCAGACGTGGGTAGAATTGCCAATACGCAGAGACTCAACATCCAAGGTGGCACAGATAAGAGCCACGTTGGCAGACACATCAGATTCCAGATCCGCCATGGTATGGGAGATTTAGGAAGGGACAGTGATAGAACCCAGACCCCACTAACAAAGAAATTATGTGGGGTGGGGAAGTAGAAGGGAAAAACAGGAAAGTCTGACCCCAAATAAAACCCACCGTACCTCGGGATCCCAAAATCAAGTAGAAGGGAAAAACAGGAAAGTCTGACCCCAAATAAAACCCACCGTACCTCGGGATCCCAAAATCAACAAAAACGAGGGAGAGTGAGCGTGTGAGGAATTTTATAAATCGCCCTCAAAGGATGTGGACGTTGTTAGATGGACATCCAAAACAGGAAAGTGTAAAGGCGACTGATAGAAGGAATAATCAAACAGATTTGGAGTGAAGTGTAGGTAAATGATCACATGAAATAGCATCTGGATGACGCGTCGCCTTAATTGGATGCATTGTTAAGAGGAAATAATGCCACCAACCAACCGAGAAATGAAACAACTGCCAAAAAGGGTCGAGATCTGGCAATTGGAAAAAACATACCAGAGGGAGGCTGACAACGTCGAAATGTTGAATGCAAAAAAAAACCATCCAGGGTCAAGGAATAATATGAAGAGAAAGAATCCATCATAGCTCCAAGCACAAGGTCGACAGCCAGGCCAATGACGAAACCCCCAGAATTAGAAATTAACCAAGAGGGTACCCCAACAAAGAATGGGCCGACGAAACAGTTGTTATATTAAAAAAAACCCGAGAGATATCATGAAACAATAGACTGTGTAATGGATCTATATACCCATATCGCAGCAACAGCAGTAAGAAGCTCGAACACAATTCAACCAAAGGTTGCAGTTACGAAAACCAAAATGCTTGCAAGGTCTAGTAATAACTATGGAGTTGGTCCATTGGTGCCAGGACGGGATGATAGCGTTTTTATGTAAGATAGAGAACAACCCAGTAGATAGGATAGTATAGAAATCCCGGAAAGGTTTAAAACCAGACGGCATAAGGTCAGTGTGAATGAGGGTGTTTAGAAGAAGAGTATGAATGCATATAATAAATGTGAAATAGGATGTTAATGGCAATGATAGTAATTATCACAATATGGAATAATTCCGACCATATGAAACTGTATCAGAGCCAAAAATTCATACCCAGAAAGCAATGCCAAAGAGCCAAGGAAAAGACAGAAATAGGAATAACTACGTATATAACAACCCACACAGATAATACCACAACAGTTATTTGTATCCTCAGAGACGAAGAAACATACCTTCTGAGAGCAGCGTATTCCCTGATTGTGTCTGTGTCGCTTCAAGTCAGAGTCGTTTAATGCCCACTTGAAAAATCAGTAACAAACAATAGCTTCATCCACATGACCTTCCTTGGAAGAAATAGTCCACAACCAAGCTAGTGAAATATATGAAACTCGGAAATTCACATGAAGTGGTTATTTTAATGTAAACAACCACTTCATGTATTTCTTTAATTTCTGTTAAAAGAAAATTGTTTACTTATACAGGGATGAATATGAATATTATTTAATAATATTAATAATATTTTATTAAACCTAATTAAAATTCTAAATTTATAATCTTAATAAATTCAATAATATTAATAAATATTTTATTAAAAAAGTTATGATTTTAAATTTGATGTATAAAAAATTTAAATCTATATTTTAAATTAATTTCAAATATTTAATTTTATATTTTATAATGTAATAATTTCATATATATATATATATATAAAATAGTTAAATACATATGTAATTATCGAAATTTGTAGAATGTTATTTAAGAACTATGTTGCATCCAATATCACTTATTTAAATTTTAGTTTTATTTTTTGAGCTAAATTTTATTTTATATGATAATTTTATTTAATAATTAAAATAACGTTGAGATCGTTTTTATTTTTAAATAAATAATACTTAAATATGACAAAATTTTATTATTTATGCACAAGGATTTTTAGTTGATTTAAAACAATTATTTTTGTGAGGTACTTTGCATGGAAACTAACATAATTAAATTATATAGGTGGATTTAATTTTTTTATATTTTATAATGTAATAATTTCATATATATTTAAAATAGTTTAATATTTCTGTAATTATCTAAATTTGTAGAGTGTTATTTTCATCATCATTTATTTAGTAGTGTATAATATTTTATTGTTTTATTAGATTGTATTAAGTTAAGTTCTTGAATATATTCTAATGTTTTTACTATCAAATTTGACAATTTTTGTTTCACTTTTACTTATATATAAGCAAGAACTATGTTGCATCCAATATCACTTATTTAAATTTTAGTTTTATTTTTTGAACTAAATTTAATTTTATATGATAATTTTATTTAATATTTAAAATAATGTTGAGATAATTTTATTTTTTATTTGTAATATATATAATTTTTGCATTATCTATATTTTATTTTTAAATAAATAATACTTAAATATGACAAAATTTTATTATTTATGCACAAGGATTTGTAGTTGATTTAAAACAATTAGTTTTGTGGGGCACCTTTGCATGGAAACTAAAATAATTAAATTATATATGTAGATTTAATTTTTTATTATATTTTATAATGTAATAATTTCATATATATATATATATATATATATATATATATTTAAAATAGTTAAATACTTCTCTAATTATCTAAATTTGTAGAGTGTTATTATCATGATCATTTATGTAGTAGTGTATAATATTTTATTGTTTTATTAGATTGTATTAAGTTAAGTTCTTGAATATATTCCAATGTTTTTACTATCAGATTATACAATTTTTGTTTTATTTTTACTTACACATAAAGAAGAACTATGTTGCATCCAATATCAATTATTTAAATTTTAGTTTTATTTTTTGAACTAAATTTAATTTTATATGATAATTTTACTTAATATTTAAAATGATGTTGAGATAGTTTTATTTTTTATTTTTAATATATATAATTTTTCCATTATCTATATTTTATTTTAAAATTTATACTACTTAAATATGACAAAATTTTATTATTTATACACAAAGATTTGTAGTTGATTTAAAACAATTATTTTTGTGGGCCACCTTTGCATGGAAACTAACATAATTAAATTATATATGTAGATTTATATTTATATTTTTGTTTTTGCATGACATGCAAATAGAAGGTTTGGTTATTTACAATTTTAGAGAGATTTAAAGAGACCCATGCCATTTATAGTTTGCAACTATTTGATAAATTTCAGGTCAAAAACTATGTTAAGTACAGTAAAATTTAAGTTTTATTAAAGAAAACGTTGAAAATTTTAATAGTTTGGTTTAGCTGAAATATTTTTGTGAAAATATAATTTATTTTTATTTACAATATTAAAGAGATTTTAAAAGATATTTTGTTTGTTAATAAATATTATTTTTAATTTTAATGTTATAAAATTAAATTATTTAATTTTTATTTTCTACTAGTTGATTAGTAGAGTTTAACTTCAAGGGTGTTAAGGAGAATTGACCTTGTGTCTTTCCATTAGAGAGATGCTTTAGAAACTAGAACTCAACCAATTGAGCAAACTCTTGGGCCATTACATTTTTCTACTTATTCTTGGAAACGTTAAATTAATTTTTATTTATTTTAAATATTTTTTATATATAGTGAGTTTGATATGGTTAGTGAAATTTTGAAAATTTTCAGTATTATTTCAAATTTAATATGAATTTAAATGAAAATATAAAACTCATTAACTACGAAATGAAGAATCCCTGATGGGGTGAATCTTGAGAGACAAAGGAATTTAGGGGGTCAAGCCTTGCCATCCTGGATATATGAGGCAAATTAATGTTGGGGGTGGTGTGGTCGCTCTCTTGGATGCAACTACATGCCAATTTAATCCATGTCCTTAACATGAATAATGATGGTGTGGTAAAGATGAGAAGTGGTGGGGCTTGGTCTAGTTACTCAAAGCGTTAGGGGGTTGTTTCCTTGCCCCATGAGAGAATTCAGGAAAGAATTTGGCAAAAACAATGGCAGAAAGGTAGAAGGGTCTAGTTTAGAGAGGTTATTTTGATGGTTTTTGCGGTAAGGAGCAAGAGAGACACTGATATGTGGCTGGCATGGTGGACTAACAAGGGGAAGGAGTTGGAATTTTTTGAAGAAGGCAATGGTAGAGGTGGATACAAGGGACCTCTCAACCTGTTTGAGCTTGCGAATTTAAATTTTGACACCACTTCTTGGCATGGTACACCTTCTGTAGCCTGCATTAAAAGGGTACCTCTCCACCTCTTTGGGTGTTTTCAAACCCTAAGGTTTATTCTTTGCATTTAGTATGACACAAATTTGGAAATTATTTTATTTGTCAAAAAACCCAGTGTTATTTCTCTGATGGTTTGAATAACCTATGGGTAAAAAATTTCAATGTCATGTATGCATCTATTGTCTCCATCAATGCACCCAGTGATGTTGATTCCAGTCGCTCTTTATTGAGCCATGTTTGTGATTTTCTAGATATGTGTTCCTTTTTTTATATTCATGGTCAATTGGTTTAGTATAAAGGGAAGGGACTGTCTCACATCACCTTTGATGACCTTCCTGAGTAGTTGTCGATAACCAGTCTTGTTTGGGGATTTTATGTGGGCAGACGTTGTCTCCTCCTGTCGTGGTATAATTATCTTTGTAGTCTTTGTTGGCAGTCTGAGGGCGGCTTTAGACCCAACAATTCAAATTATACTAGGTCTACTAGTTGTGTCACCCGTGGATTGGTGTTAAACCCAGTGAGTGTTAGTACAATTGCCCAATGTTGTTGGTGGTAAGTGGAGTGCTAGAGAATACAAAACAGGAGGAGGGGAGGGGGTTGCAACCCCCAAGGATGCGATAGAGCCCAACAAAAATCCAAGGAGGCTGCTGGGAGTTATTAGGTAGCGGTTCCCCCCAATACCCAAAATGAAATCCATATTTAGAGACTTTAGTTGTTCAAGAAAGATAAGTATTCTTGAATTCTGAAATCCTAAAAGACATAGCCATGTGGAGTCCAAACCCGTGGAATACCCAAGAAGAAAGAGACACTATTTTGGAGCCTTAACCTTATATTGGAAGATGAAGACTCTACTAGGCAAGATCTTGATGGATAAACAAGATGCGAGATATAACATATTACTAGATTGGAGGATGTGAAAATATATCAACATATCTATAACTATTTCCTAGGTAGGATTAAAGAGAGGATTGCTCACATTAAGCTTCATTTTTATTGCAAACCTAAGTCTCATGCTCCTCCAGGATCAAGTGTTAGAGACACAATTCTAGGCACTTCTTGAGATACTTGAGTTTACATGTTTAGATTTTTTTTGCTTTTATAATGCACATATAGATAGTTTAGTTATGCTTGTAATGCTAATACTCCTTGAATTTGAGACCAATTATTCTATAAGTAGGTGGCCAAATACTTGGGTTCTAACTATGTAAATTGAACCCACCTACATAGAGCCAGATACATTAATAATGCATGACATATATACTTATTTCTATTAATTTTATAAAATAATACAATATAATGAAAACTAATTTTGACAATAGTTAAAAAAATTAAGTGGTTAAACATCTTCGCAGACCATATAATCACACTATTATTTAAATTTAAATTTTATTTTTTCAATTAAATTTAACATAATACAGTAATTTCACAATTTAGATTCATTAAAACATGTTACCTAAATATGTAATTTATATTAAGATAACTTCACTTTTTCATATCAACAAGTGTAGTGCAATGATATTGTAATACATGTCATATTAACTGCACTGAACTATATAATAATGTTTGATATTTTTGTTAACATTATATATATATATATATAATACAATAATTTCACAATTTAGATTCATTAAAACATGTTACCTAAATATGTAATTTATACTAAGATAACTTCACTTTTTCATATTAACAAGTGTAGTGCAATGATATTGTAATACATGTTATATTAACTGCACTGCACTGAACTATATAATAATGTTTCATATTTTTGTTAACATTATATATATATATATATATATATACAAATAGATAGATAATTTAATTTTATATTATGTTTATATTTTAATTTTCAAATAAATTATTATGGATTTATTTTAATCATGTATCTAGTATGTGTTAAGGGGATCAATTTTTTTGAGGTGCAAACCATTTTTATAGTGCAAATCTTGAAAAAATATTTGCATTTCGAGATATTTGATCTTCTTGGTGCTTAATGCTCGATAGATCTATGGTTAATATAGATCTATACTATCTCTCTATACACACAAACACACACACATATACATCATGTGAAAATTTTCATCATTTAAGTTGCATTTTTGAATCTATTAATGAATTTAATGCCTAAAAATCCCCTTTAAAAATTGGATTGTGTAATTTACACTGCTTAAACTTGAAATTCCAATAAATCTTTACTGGATTTAAAAAAAATTGACCAAAAATATTTCTAAAAAGGGACTACAATATAAAATAGTAAGATTATTTGAAATGTTTTAACAATAAGAGGTATTTTTCTTCAATTGCTTCTATATATATATATATATATATATATATATATATATATATATATATATATATATATATATATATATATATATATATATATTTTACTTAATATGGTTAGTGAGATATTTGATTTATAAACCATATTGCATAGAATAAAATGTAAAGAGACTACAATATAAAAAATGGATAGTTTGGGCACATGCAAAAAATGGTTCATACACTCCTAAGGAAGGTTACCTAATGCTCATGCGACAATTTCAGCCAGAAAATGCTCAGCAGTGGTGGAAAGCTATATGGAAACTCAAAGCAGCTCCCAGAACGCGAATGCTTATGTGGACCATCCTTTTCAACAAAATTCCCACAGGCTCAAACTTGAAAAAACGATCCTTCCATGGGCCTTTCTGGTGCCACTTATGTAGGTGTAATGAGGAAGACACTGAACATCTTTTTCTGTCCTGCCCTGTTGTCATTGAACAATGGTCCCTCATTTCTTCTCAATCTCCCTCCCTCAAACAATGGCAAGGACAGTCAATTATAGAAGCCTGGCTGAATTGGCTAGAGAATCACTCGGGCAAAGATAGGAACATCCCCCTCCTCATGTGCTGGGCTATCTGGACGGCGAGGAATCGAGCAATTTTTGACCAAAATTTCGCACTCCTCCCTGATGACCCCCCACAGCCCCCTCCTCGATCCATTCTCCCGGAACACATTGACAAATCTTACCCCTGGGCCTATTTTGATGGCTCAGCACAAGCGGATGGCTGTGGGGGAGGAGCCCTCCTCTTCCTAAGGGAAGATCACTGCTTCAAATTACAAATATACCTGGGAAGGGGCACAAATAATTACGCCGAGCTTTCCACAGCCAAACACCTTATCCACTTTGCACTTGAAAAACGCTGCACAAAACTTCAACTGTTTGGAGACTCAAAACTTGTCTGCAACTGGCTCAACAGAAAATCTATCTGCTCTGTTTTTTCTTTGAGACATATTCTGGATGAGACACACAGGCTTATAGCAGTTTTTGAAAAATTTGATTGTCATCATATTTACAGGGAGCGCAACACAAGGGCGGACCTCCTATCAAAACAGGCAGCGCAAAGGCAAGAAGAAGACTGGTTAATACAGGAAGAAGTGGATGGAACTTTCCATCAACACTATCACAGGCCTTTTGTAGACCTGCACGCTCAAAGGGAGATATAGCTATGATGACGGTCCCATCCTATCCACACAGCTTTTTGTTTTTTTGACCCACAGGGTTTTCTACAAAGCAGCGGAGATGCAGCTGCTGTAAACAACTGATAGTTTCATTATAGGCACTTTTTCATGATACTTCAGGTCTCGGGTTTTTAGTTAATTTCCAGGTTTATACTCATAAGTCTCCCTGCGTGGAGCACACATATATTTTACATGCTTTCTCTGTTTTTATGATACAACATCCATCTGAGAACCGTAACTCCCTGCGTGGAGGCAAAAACTGGTTTTTGTGTACATGGTTGTAGTCAAACTGTGTTTATTTTGCTACTATCTGGGAGGCGGCCAGCCTCATTATGCATATGCTTAGACATCTACAGAATGTAATTTCTTATGATCTAATAGAAATTACGACTTTTTCTACGGGAAAAAAAAAAATAGTGAGATTATTTGAAATGTTTTAACAACAAGAGGTATTTTTCTTCAATTACTATATATATATATAACTTAATATGGGGAGCTAGATATTTTATTTATAAACTATATTGTACACAATAAAATGTAATTTTCTTACAAGAAGTAATTAAACATTGTCACTTTGAATTATCTTGTTTTGTGAAATGAAATATTTTATTAAGGTTAACATAATACACACATTTTATTTCTATATATGAAATTAATATTAATATAATTTTTTTTAATTAATTGACATTGATATTCAAATAATCTATTTAAGTGTATTGAAATATTTCTAGAAAAGTATAAGAATTATATATTTTTATCATTCAAAAGTGAAAATATAATTTTTTTTTTCTTAATTACTTTCTCTCTCAAAATCTGTTATAAAGTTATGTTACTTCACATGAATATTGAAATATTGTATTTATAGCTAAGAGTGGGAGTGGGAGGAGCGATGTTAGGGTTAAGAACAGAGAGCAACAGGAGCGAGCTAGTAACAATGGAGGGGCAAGGAGGAGGGAGTTCCACTCCCTCCTACAGTAATGTAGTATCAAGCAGAAGCAAGGAGGCGAGTTTGAATGGATTCAGGAAACCTACGGAGGCAAAAAAAAAGAAGGCAAACACAAAAAATCCGGAAAGCAGCAAATCCGATGAACAGGAAGAGACTCACGGGGCAGTCAGGAGGGAGGAGAGACCAGGAGACAGTAGTCAGAGAAACGAGTACAAATCTGCAACGGGACCCTGTAAACCCAAGTCAACCATTAAACCCCGGGTGGTCCTAAATGATCCTGCACTATAGGTGCACAGAGATCACATGGCGACTTACGCAGTTATATGCAAGTTTATGGGTATATGGCCTACAGAGAAGAATCTATACACATGGATAAGAAACAACTGGAAACCAAAGGGAGAAATAAATCTACATCTAGGGTCCAAGGGTTTCTTCACAGTGGTTTTCACTAACCTAGAGGACAAAGACAGAGTGTTCAAAGGAGGACCCTACTTCTATGCTGTTACAAGCCTATACATGCGACCTTGGTTGACGAACATTGTCTCGGAACCAGAAACGTTCACATTGTTCCCAGTATGGATACGTTTATACTCCTTACCTCTATATTATTGGCTGCCTGAATCCTTAAAAGCTATAGGCAATAAATTAGGGCATTTTCTAAAAATATTAGAGGTAACTCTGCGAGGTAAATATACCTCCTTCGCCACATATGCGTGGAAATGGATCTATCAGGAGCACTTCCGGATGAAGTTGTTCTAGAAGTTTATGATGAGGAATGGGTACAGGCGATGGAATATGAACATGTCTCATTCATATGTCGTAAATGTCATGAACATGGGCACCTCTTTAGAGATTGCCCAGAAAAAAAATGGAAAATAATCCGAGAACCAACACAGGGAAAGATTCTGAAGGATTCACCAAGATGGGAGGCAGAGGGAAAGGAGGGGGAAGAAAGTACCAAAAGAAACCTAATGAGAACAAGCTACCAAGTCGTAACAGTTTTGAGATTTTAGAAGAAGAAGGAGAGAACAATGGAAAGGACAATGCACCAGAGATCAATCCCACAGAGAAGGAAAAAGAGGACAACATGGAAATCATACATGAAAACAACGAACAAAAGGAGAATCTACCAAACAATATGGAACTTGGCAGGGACCATGAGATGACCCCAAGTGAAGTTGGGACAGAGGACCACGAACTATAGGAGATTCTTGAGAGGGAGAATCTTGATCTAGAAAAGTTCCTCTACCAGGGAACCAACAAGGGAATTGACTCTCTACCACAAGAGGAGTTTGACAGAGTACAACAGCTCTTCCTCTGGAGATCTCAAACAAAGGCTACTGGAGTCAAAAGGAGCCATGATAGCCAGGAGAACAGAGGGGTCAAATCAATGGAGGAAGCATCAGGACACTCTACCAAGAACCCAGGCAAGAAAAGAGGAAGGAAGAGACAGAATGAGTTGCTGACAGAGTGTGGGAACTCATGATCAACTCAGGCAAGATGAAATATCTCACCAGTTACTCATTTACAAACCCATCATCATGAAGCTCACAACCTGGAATATTAGGGGTCTAGGAAGTAAAAGAAAAAAAAGAAATCTCAGCAATAGAATAAAAGAAGAAAACCTAGATATGGTGTTTATACAGGAAACAAAATGTTCAATAGACAAAATCCGGGAGATACACAACAAATGGCTTATTAAATATGAGCACCTAGAAGTCAAAGCCAATAATACAATGGGTGGGATTCTCACTCTTTGGAATCCTCAGAAATTTGGAATTCTGGATGTTGAAGCATCTAGGAACTACCTCTCAATGGTTATCCAACCTTTGGGTGATAAGGAAATCTATATGATCACAAATGTCTATGGTCCTCAAAAACCTAAAGACAAGCTCATGCTTCTCATTTCACTGGAGAAACTGAGCGAGAGACACCCTGTAATGTCCTAGATTCTGGGAGGAGACTTCAACATGATCAGATCTCTCACAGAAAAAAAGGAGGGACCAAAACACTAGGTAGAGACTCCATTGCATTCCAGAACTTCCTAATCAACATGAGGCTAGTGGACACGGAAACAGTAAATGGTACCTTCACATGGAACAATAAGAGGGGAGGAGCTTCCCAAGTTGCCTCGAAATCAAATAAATTCATCATCTCGAAGAAACTCTTTCTCTCTAGCCTTAACTTGAATGCTTTTATCCTTCCTTTTGGAGGATCGAACCACTGGCTTGTTCAGTTATAAGCTTCATTTATTGGAACTCCGAGGAACAGACCTTTCAGGTTCGAGAATGTTTGGCTTACTCACCCTGACTTCATCACTAATATTGGTAAATGGTGGACGAAAGACTTGCCCATTCAAGGCACGAAAATGTTCCTTCTACAACAAAGACTCAAACATATCAAGCTCAGACTTAAAGAATGGAACAAAACTGAGTTTGGAAATATTTTTAAAGTCAAAAGAGAAGTGGAACAAAAATTACAGAAAATTAACCAAATTATCATCATGGAAGGCTTCACTGAGGATAGGAAAATGCAAGCTAACTCTCTCCAATAGGAATGGGACAATAGATGTTAGTAGGAAGAAATCTTCTGGAGACAAAAATCAAGAGTGCAATGGATTAAAGAAGGAGAAAGAAATACGAGGTTTTTTCACAAATCTACCATGGAACATAGAGCTCATAATCAGATTACAAAACTCATAGATCCTCAAGGGAAAGAGTTGAGCACGCACAAAGATATGGAATCCATTCTGGTACAACATTTTCAAAACATTGCAGAGGAGCCCATCTTAGACAGATCTCTATTTATTAAAAGCTTCACTCAGCACATTCCAAAACTGGTGACCAGGGAAGATAATTATAATCTCAACAGGCCAGTGACGGAAGAGGAGGTCAATGAAGTAATCAAAGAGATGCATAATGGGAAAGCTCTAGGCCCGGATGGTTTCAATGTAGAATTATTCAAGGCAGGCTGGGAAATAGTCAAACATGACATCCTTGGGGTGGTGGAGGATTCGAAAAATTCAAAAACAATTCTGAAAGCGCTAAATGCCTCCTTCATAGCCCTAATTCCTAAGTAGGAAAAATCTATGACACCAGATCGGTTTAGGCCCATATCTTTATGCAATGTAGTATACAAAATCATCTCTAATGTAATTGCAAACAGACTCAAGCCCCTTCTTCCAACTCTCGTGTCTAAGGAGAAAACTGGATATGTGGAAGGAAGGAAACTTCTCAATAACAACATTCAAGCTCATGAATTGGTGCACTCTCTCAAGAATAATAAGCAAGCAAGTATGATCATACAACTTGACCTAGTGAAAGCTTATGATAAGCTAAGCTGGTCATACATGAGGGAAGTACTAAAAGCATATGGCTTCGACCATAATTGGATAAGATGGGTTATGGCTCTGGTTACCTCTAATAGCTTTTCAATCCTTCTCAATGGCTCTCCATCCAGATCCTTTCAGCCTTCAAGATGTCTTAGACAAGGAGATCCACTCTCCCCCTTTCTCTTTATTCTTATGATGGAAGGATTAGGCAAAGCGATCAATTCAACCAAGGTGGAAGGAAGAATCCAGGGTCTCAAGCTAACCCAGGACGAAGACTCATTGACTCATCAACAATTTGTAGATGACACCATGCTGCAGGGCACACCCACGGTCAAAGAAGCCAAAGCTTTCAAACAAATTCTGCATGATTTTGCTATGGCTGCTGGCACAGAGGTAAGCCTCACAAAATCAAAAGTTTTCTTTTTCAACACTAATATTGCTATTCAAAGAAATCTCTCCAGAATTCTCGGCTTTCAAAGAGATCATCTTCCCTCCAAATATCTGGGAATACCTCTCACTGACAAACCTCTGAGCAAGGAAGTTTGGGAGCCAGTGACTAATAAACTGAAGGACAAAGTCAGTAAATGGACAAGTAGATCTTTGAATTTAGCAGGCAGGCTAGTTCTCACAAAGGTGGTCCTGCAAACCATTCCAATCTACATGTTTTCGGCTCTTCCTGTCCCAAAAGGAGTTTTACAACAAATCAGGAATATTCAAAGAGATTTTCTTTGGGGAAAAGGGGAAGAAAAAAAGAAATGGGCTCTGGTAGCCTGGGACAAGCTTTGCAAACCCAAAACTCATGGGGGTTTGGGTCTCCATGACCTGGAAACTCTCAGCAAAGTTTTGGGGGCAAACATTTGGTGGAGATGGCTAAAGGAAACGAGAAACCCATGGGCCAAGCTCTAGAAACAGAAATATGCAAAGGACTGGCAGGAAAGGGACCATATTCAAATGACAAGACACATCAGGGGCTCCCATATTTGGAACAATGCTTGGGAGAATAGAGCCTTAGTTCAGAAACATAGTTTCTGGGAGATCGGAAATGGGAACTTAGCCTGGTTTTGGGAGGATAACTGGCAGCAAGAACCTAACCTATGCAGAGAAGGACTGGACATTCTCAAAGAAGATACTATCAACAAAGGGCTACAAAAGGTCAGTGACTATTGGGATTAGACAAGGAACAATGGTAAATGGAGAACATGGAAGGTACCAGTTTACAGTGAAGAGACCCCTTTGAAGGCCCAGGCTGAAGCTCTTGCAGCGATCCTGGAAAAGAGAAAAATTTTGATCTCAACTTCCACAGACCAACTAAGATGGGGAAGAAATAGTGAGGGAAACTTTAACCTCAAAGAAGCCAAAGGAATTGCCACTGGACATAACTTTCCAAACCCTGACAAAATATGGAAGGACCTATGGCAGAACCCTCATTGGATGAAAATCAAACTGTTTGTGTGGATGGTACAACACAAAAAGATTCTGACTTGGGAAAATCTTAGAAAGAAAGGTTTTGCTGGACCATCTAGATGCCAGTTATGTGGTCTTCATGAAGAAACAATGGATCACCTTCTCAACCTCTGCACATTTACCTCAACTTTATGGAACTGGGTTGCCTCAATCTTTAGGCAAACTAATAGGGATGAAAACGACATCTTTAAAACTTTAAAGAATTGGAGGAAAAACCTATCTGAAAATGAGACAATCAACATAGCCTGGACTCTGATTCCAAGCTTTTTGATCTGGAATGTTTGGAAAGAATGCAACAACAGAATTTTCAATGATAAATCTGGCTCAACCCAAAGCATCATAGCTCAGCTCTTAAGACAACTCAAAGAAACTGTAAATACCCTTCAGAAGCAACCTCCTGAGAATCCTCCTTCTCACCAGGAGGCTCGCATTCTTTTGCTTTTGGGCCTCCAGAAGCTTGTCCCCCAGGGCACAAATAGGATTGCAACACACTCTTCAGTGGGGAAGGCTTACTGGCAACCACCCCCCTAGCTTTTTGAAATTCAATATAGATGGAGCCTCAAAAGGAAACCCGGGGGCTGCAGGTTACAGTGGAGTTATAAGAGATGACAAGGGAAATATAAAAGTCATCTTTCATTGTCATTTAGGGAATGCTACCAACAATATGGCGGAACTAATGGCCATAGAGCATTTCTTAGAGATTATGATGGATCTTAATATGCATAACACAATCATAGAGGAAAACTCTGAATTAACAATTAATTCTGTTAAAAAAATAGTAAATGGCTCAGCACCAGAAAAAGTCTCAAACCATTGGAGACTTTTGCAGGTCTATCATCGTATTCAATCACATCTAAGAATCCTGAGAACCCTAAGTTTTGTTCATGTTCGTAGAAATGCCAATAGATTAGCGGATCAGCTGGCGAATGAGGGGGTGCTCTATAAAAAAGATAACAGTAAATGCAGGTGGGAGTTAGCACCCGCAGGGAAATTGCGTGAGGATTGCCACATTCTAGCAAGCGCAGACAGGGAACATTATCACAGTATGAAGGAGAAGCAACAATTTGGAAATTAAGTTGATGGAGGATAAGGGTTCAACAAGCAGCAGACCTCAAAGTCAACGCATTTGGGTCTTCCAGATGGACGGAAGGAAGCGGAGAAAGAGTAGTATGCTTTTTTGAGGAAAATAGAGTTTTAGTGGTTTAGTGGTTTTCGGGCGTCCCCGATCCCCTAAGTGGTATTTCAAGGTTTTCCCCCGATGCCACTCATCAATCAACATGTGGCGGCGGGAGGAGAGAGAAAACCGCCCACATCGGGCGGGTTTTCCTCGTGCTTCTTCTCCGCCCGATATTCTCCTCAATTGTCGGATCTTGCTTGTGAAGATCTATGGACATGGTTCATCGAGCTATTTGGTGGTGTTATCCTCCGAGCTCATCGCGATCTTGGTGGGGTCTCACCCGCTTCTCATGGGTTTCGGGTGGTAAAATTGCCCAGGAGTTATTTCCCTGGGCAGACCCGAATGGACTATTAAGATGGTTTTGAAACCTTTTCGGGTCCGTTGTGTTTGATAAAAGGTGTGCTAGTTGAGTTCCCGATTTTGCCCCTCAACCGTGTGATCTTTAGATTCAGATCCTACGGTCGTCAGTGGTTGCATAGTTTTGTGGGCCCTAGGCCCGGTTTTCGAAGCTTGGAGGGGCCTGGTTGATCCTGTAGGCCTCAGTGTCATGGTTTGTAACATATATTTGTAATTTTTGAATTAATGAATGAGAAGAAAACACTCTTAGCAAAAAAAAAGAGTGGGAGTGAAATATTTTCACATCTCTTTTATAGAGTTGTAATATCAATAATTGGGTGAGCATAGTGAGATAATTGAAACTAACAAAACATGTAAATTCGTTATTTTTTTTTATTAATATTTTTTTTTAAAAGGCACATGTCAATTTAAAATTAAGAGTGCATAGAATCTCACATCACCCTCATACTTAACTATGGAATACATATCTTAAACAACATACTTAAATATGACATGTCAATTATATATATAGCTATATGATATTATATTTATATGTAATTTAGTTTTTATTTTTACAATTAATTATAAAATTATAAAATTTATGCTTCACATTTCTTGTCGTTACAACTATAATCTTTTAATATATTACAATAATATAAAATCATTCTTTAAGACAATATTTAAGTTACACTATGGCATTAACACATAAACATACACATATAATATAGCCAAATGGTTAAGAGCATGTGTTTCCAATTTCTAAGAGGTCATAGGTTCAAAACTAAAGGGGTAGAGTATATATGTCTCTTGTCCCATAAAAGAGGGTTCTCATACACTAATTTTGTGTTTGGCTTGGCCGTGACCTTAAAAGTGGATAATAATAATATAATAACTTTAATTTTATTTTAAAGTATTGATTATTATTACATATATTTAAAATGTTTAATTATAATTTATTTAATAGTTAAATGTATTTTTTTTATTACTTCAATCTAAACCATTAAATAATACTCTAAGTTAACTCTATATATAAAAGAGAAAAATTACACTTTAATTATTTTTTAATGGTTTTCAACTATTACATAATTAATTATAAGTTGTGAGATAAATATAGCTTGGGTGATAGGGAGGAGTAATTATTATCTTCCCCACTCTGATCTTTCCTTAAAAAAATTATACATAAAAAATAACAAGCTCACATAGTATCAAATATATATATATATATATATATATATATATATATATATATATATATATAAAGATATATTACACTTTAAAAAATTAAAGACACATTGGAATATATATGTATATATATAAAAAAAAGAGAACAAACATATTCTAGAGGTAATATTCAAATTAAGGAGTGTTATTTTATTATTTAAAACATTAAAACCACAATATGATAATTTCTTGGAATAATTAGAGGTACTAACTCAATGAATTTGAAAATAGCCTCAAAGAATATAATGTAGGAAAATCAGTTGTCTTTAAGAGTATATAATTTATATTTATATGTATTGTGTCTAATTATGTGAATTTTAATTCTTTCTAAGATTGCTATGTTACCTTTTTATGCAAAATATAAATTCTTTTAATACAACCTTTGAGTATGTAAATTATAAAATTTTACTCTAAATATTTGTGGAGGCATACCTTTTTTTGTAATATATATATATATGAAATTGTCAAATTCATTATATCCTTGAAAGTACCAGACCTTCCATTAGTATAACCTAAAATGGTCATATATATATATATATATATATATATATATATATATATATATATATATTGTAGGTCTTAATGTCTTCTAGTATGCCATATAATTTTTTTCCAAATTGTTAAGACCATAAAAAGTTATAGTAGAAATAGAATAGTGATGTATTTTGAGATTTTGATATATGTCAAGAAAAAATTGTTAAAATTAGTCTTCGTAAGATTGCTATGTTATATTTTTATGCAAAATATAAATTCTCTTAGTGCAACCTTTGAGTATCTAAATTATGAAATCTTGCTATAAAAACTTGTGGAGTTGTAGAGAACAAATTGTTCTCGTGCATACCTATTTTTGTAATATATATATATATATATATGAAATTGTCAAATTCATTATATCCTTGAAAGTACAAGACCTTCCATTAGTACAACCTAAAATGGTTATATATATATAAGATTGTAGGTCTTAACAATCTTCTATATATATAAGACTGCACGTCTTAATGTCTTCTAGTGTGCCATATAATTTTTTTCCAAATTGTTAAGGCCCTAAAAAGTTATAGTAGAAATAGAATAGTGATGTATTTTGAGATTTTGATATATTTCAAGAAAAAATTGTTAAAACTAGTACACATCATTAATTTTAAAAAAAAGTTATATATGTAGAATCTACACAGTCACTCTATAGTAGTATATAGTTTAGTGGTTAATATATTAGTCTAGCTTATCGAAATATAATGTCACACACACATATATATTCAAAAGAAACACTTTCTTATTTTTAGTGCCAACAATGTGTGCATGTTCTTATTACCAAAAACACATGTTCCTATTACCAAAAACACATATGTTTGTAGTGATAAGGACACTTATGCATTCCTTCAACCGGTGACTCTAAATAATGCAAAAAGGTTGAGCTGGGTTTGGGGGCATGGGTAGGGTAAGAGCGGGAGGCATAGAGGGGCCAAGGGAGATACAATGAGAAAGAAGGAGAGAGATAGAGAGAGAGTGAGGGATAGGGACTAATGGTTGATGTGGGTTTATGGTGGTGGGGAGGGTGAGAGGGTGAGGGATAGAGGGGTAAATGGTGGGAGGGAGAAAGTGAGAGAGATATATATAAGGAAAGATAGTGGAGAAGAGAGAGGTGTTGAAGTTGTAACTATTGTCGGTCTTCATAATGTAATGTACATCCATCATTGATGTATTTATTATAATCATTATTATATTTTATTTTGGTCAAAGCATGTTCTTCATGCTTATAGTGTCAAAATGAGTAAAAAAGAATTTATTATGAGTAAAAAAAAAATGTATTTGAGTCATGTCCCATTTGGACATTTGTAATAAAAAGGAATTCAAATTTTTGTTTGAGTCAAAATCCACCAAATGAGTAAGTCAACCCTCCTTGGAAGAAGTTGGCCTAGTCCTCCAATAGACACCTTTATGTCGAGGAGGTCAAAAAGGTGTCTATTGGAGGACTGGGCTATATATATATATATATATATCTCTCTCTCTCTCTCTCTCTCTCTCTCTCTCTCTCTCTCTCTATATATATATATATATATATATATATATATATATATATCGAGGAGGTCGAAAAGGTATCTATTGGAGCACTGGGCCAACTTGTTCCAAGGAGTGTTGACTTACTCATTTGGTGGATTTTGACTCATCTATATATATATATATATATATATATATGAGGTAGTTTGACTCATTTGGAAGATCGTCCATGACCATAACAAGGAGTACATCTAAACCATAAGAAAGAGAACAAAGAGTAGAATTGAAAGGAGAGAGGATGAAAGTAAAAAAAAAAAAATCTTACTTGACTAAATTTTTTAGACCTTCCATAGCTCCCAAGTGTGAATAGGACAAATTTTGTTGTGCTACTATAGGCCTGAAATTTCAGGAAGTTAACCAATTTGACCTATGTTGACTTTGGAGGTGACTTGGAGTTTTTCGTGGTAGTTTTGGTCTTGGATATCTAATTTTTATTTGATTCTATAAGAGAAGGATTGTTGGGTTTTCCCCTTGTAGGAATTTTCCCTAGCTTGGAGCCTAATTTTGGTGTCTATGTCTCTTTGTTTTCTTGAAAGATTAAACATTTGTATAATTTCTTGATGAATAACACTTAAGAAGTAATAAAAAGACATTAAACATTCACGCACAATATAGTGTAAGAAGAATCAAGCCTTATCTATGATCTGTAAACTACCGTGGATATTCCACTGGACAATTCGTCACAATAGATGTGATAATATTATATTAAAAATATGAGATTCTACACTATTACAATTTTATTAAACTTTGAGATCTGTAGATTTAATTGTAATTAGTGCATGCATGCGAATGGAAATTAAGCAGAAAAGTAGAGAATGAGAAAATAAGCTCACAAACACACATATGACACAAGATATGCTCTTAAGGGAAACCCTTTTGGGAGAAAACCCAACTAGATGGAGAGGCTGCTTCGATCTCTTTCTCTTTTTGGAAATATGGCTACAGGTACAAAGAAGTAATGCTTGTGGCCCATGGGATACTACAGTGCACAAATCCTCTCTGTGTGCTCTACCTAATATATCTCGTGGCTATCTTTGCTCAACTATGGAACAAAATGCTCTCGAAAGAATGGAATGCCTCTTCCTCCTAGTGGTCCGATTATAACACATCCTGATATCTTAATAGTGGTTAATTTTGACTACATCAAATATTAACTAGAGTTACAATATAGAATTTCTAAAGTATTTTACATCATAATCACATGGATAGCCCCTTTTTCCATGAATAATGGGAGCTAATGCGACATCCTCCCGAACTATAAGTGTGAAAGCATAAAGGTCAACTTCTGAGTGGCATAACGTTTGCATATAGACTCTGATTGACGCACTTATTGTGCAGTTGGAAATTTCTATGTGTAGAAGAACATGAAATACTGTTGCACTAAAGAAACAAAGTTTTACCCCCAAAAAACATTGTTTGATTCCTCAAAATGCTCCCAAAAGGTTTTAGACCTTGTTTTGCCAAACTAGGTCTCCCTAGTAAAACCGGTCCCGTGAGATGATTCCTCCACTTTTTCCACTCCAAATCCATCCAGATGGATGAAAAAAATATAATGATCCAATCAGATCACACCTCCTCATTTTGGGAGGCTTTTGGTCCCCAACATATTCTACTGAATGAGGTGAGGAATTTTTTCCTCCACCTTCTCTTAGGTGTACCATTTAGCTTTTCCTAGAAGTTGTCCCTTAAATCCAATCTACCAAAGATCATGCTACACCTATCTTATAGGCATTTACATATTTTGAAAAATTGTATCTTCTGTCAACTTTGCTTGAGAATTTGGTGACAAATCCTCCACAGAATTTAAGACCCATTCCTCTTCCTAATCTAGCATGGAAGGATCATAGAGTTTTAAATTCTCTACATTCACAACTGAGTAAATGTGAATATATGGTGCTAAACTGAGTCGATATACATTATCACACACCTTTTCTAGTATCTCAAAAGGACCATACCTCAATGACTCGATTTTCTTACCAGGCCCCTGTAACCTCTCCTTGTTCAACTGCAACCATACTCTCTCTCCCACCTTGAATGAATTCTTTGTTCTATGTTGATCATGCCTGGCCTTATACTTCTCCTATGACTTCTGCAGTGTTTCTTGTACCTATAGATGGATCTGTCTGATCTTATCTATAATTTTTTCATCCCTTAAAGCATCTCCTATAATATCCTCCCTCACTTCTCCTTGTTTCCCATATGAAATATCTAAAGGTGAAGGTGGAAAATATCCAAAAAAGTGTCATATGGGGATTTTATTGTAGAAGTGTAGACTGCTATGATGTAAGAATGTTGAATATATACTAGATTTTCATCCCAGGCCTTCAAATGCTTTTGGTTGTATTCCCTCAGAAGTTGCACCAAATTCCTTTTGACTACTTCTATCTACCCATCTGTCTGAGGATAGAATGTTGCACATCTATTCAACTTTGTGTCCATTTTCTCCCATAATATAGTCCAGAATGCATTGAGAAATCTTATATCTCTTTCTAAAATGATGCTCCATGGTATCCCAAGGTGCACCCAGACTCGTCCAAAGAACAAGTTTGTTTCTTCTTTCCCGCTTATGGTATTTTTATAGGGCATCAGAATACACATCTTTCTAAACCTGTCAACTACCACAAATCGATAGTCATTTCCCTTCCTGGTTGTCAGTAAACCTCCCATGGAGTCCATGGAAATTCTTTCCCAAGGATGAGTAGGTCCATGTGAGGGATGATGTAGACCTTGTTTCCTGTTGCTAGGCTTGCTGGTACCAAAAATCATTCATCCTCTTATGAACCTAGCTACCTACTTTTGCATCTTGGTCAGATACACATAACTCTACAAGTTAGCCATGGTCTCCCCTACACAAAAGTTCCCTGCAACCATGGAAATATGAGCCTCTCTGATCAACTAAAATATATCACCATCAGGAACACATTTATTTATCCAACTTCTAGAGTAACCCATCCTAAAGATGGTAGTCAATCATGCTATCGCCATCGTGCACATGACTCTGACTCTACAACTGCTGATACACCTCCTTGAAGTCATCATCTTGCGAATATGCCTCTTTGTATGCCTCATGGGTGAATGGTTCCATGTGCATAAGAGTCCCCAAAGTTGTGATATTTAATGTGGTTGGCCTTGAAAGAATGTCAGCCAACTTGTTTGTGCTTCACTTCTTATACTTAATCACCAAATGAAACTGTTGTAAAAACCGCACCCACTTGTAATGTCTAGTCTACTATGGCTTACTTTAGGCCTGCAAATACTGCAACGGTTGGTGATTTGTGTGGATTATTTTCTTATTTCCCATTAGATAGTGCTTCCACTTCTTCACAACTTGTACTATGTGATGAGCCTAGGTAGTGCAACAATAATGTTGCAACTCCCATGGCTACCAACTTTACTTATCAACCTGGGGTTCTTACAAACTTGGAGGTGACAATGCTATATGCACAAGTAGAAGTGAAGGTCCGACATGTTGTCTTTGTTTGTCTGGAAAGAGACCCCAGTGGTTTTAAGCCAAACTTCTATAGGGTCAAAAGAAGCTTAATTATTTGATGGAAAGAAAGCAAACCTATTGTAAGAGAGAGCTACTCCACTGCAGTAATGAAGAAAATAGCATGAAATGCTAAACTTACACCATAACCTATTAAACTAACCAATTAAAAAACTATGCTAAGAAGCTATTAAACTAACCAATTAAAAAACTATGCTAAGAAGAATTGCTAAATTAACACTGACCTAATGCTAATTATCTAAGTTGCAGAAGTAAAGAGCATCAAAACTAGACTAAAGTGTAACAAAGAAACTTAGGCTAAATTGGGTTTCAAGTGGAAAAAGCAATCAAAGGTCAAAATCAGTGAAAAGAGGATGTAAGGGAGCAACATTGCATAAGAACCATTGGATCAGTCGAGTGAAAGGCAAATGAACAGCGGAGATTGGATCGCAAGAGGTTACGTAGATAGATGGGAAAACAAGATTAACTAACATGATGAACAGTGGAGTTTTTATCGCGAAGTCTTAAATGAATGGATGGTTGAACAAAAGAACAAAGCAAATGAACGGCGAAGATCATGTCGCGAGGGATTAGGTGAGTGGATGGACAAACGAGGTTAACAGGAGATGAATAGTCGAGATCTAATAGCGAGGTTAACAGGAGATGAATGGCCGAGATCTAATAGCGCTGGTGAGGTCAAGAGATGGACGAACGAGGCTAACAAGAGCGATGAACGGCTAAGATCTTATTGCGCAGGTGCAGTCAAGAGATGGATGGCGAAGATCATATCACGGGAAAAAAACATGCAAAAATGAGGGAGTGGGTTTCTAAGGTGGTAAGTAGTTTCTCGCGCACCCTTTAGGCTGTAAGCATTATTTGGAAATTTCATGCGATTAGTCCTATTGCGCGACACGTAGCATGATAAAACCACTTTTCTCGTGTGCTCTTGGGCAGATAACATTTGTGCACTAATCGGAGCGAGATTGCACGATAGCCGTTGGATCAGGCGGGGTTGATCAACGGTGGAGATCAGCCAAGCTAGTTGGTGATCGGGTGAAGTGACAGCCATCGGATCAGGCAAGGCAGATCGACGGTGGGGGTTTAAAGTGCCTAAAGTGATCGGGTGACGTGATAGTCGTCAGATCAGGCGAGGCAGATCGACGGTGGGGACTTAAAGTTCATAAAGTAAGTGGTGGACTCCATGCAAGGCAGTAGTTGGAGAAATTAATGAATCGGATAGTGATTGTGAAGGTTTGTTGGTGATCAGAAGGCGAGGAGGTGATGCATGAGGAACGTGCTGGAGGCAGTTTCAAATGAAAATGACAAAGAAAACCAGTGTGGGTGAACAAATAACTGCATTAAACAGCGAACTCCATAGCCCCTGCAAGAATCAGAGACGTGTTTTTGGAGGTTGTTGAAGGGTCCCTTCCTCGAGTCATGGTCCCAGAGGGAGGAGGTGAGGCCGAGACACCTGCGCACAACCTGATAGTGATATTTTTCCTCTAACTAACCTGTGAGCTGAAAGAAGGCGTAAATGAAAGTAAAATACAGCAAATGCAGCTACTGAAGCAAATGAACATGAAAACCATGCATGATCTACGCTATATTGTTGTAATGAAAGTGAAACTACTTAAGCAAATAAACAGTGAAAACCATAAGGCTACTTAAGCAAATGAACAGAAAACCATGAAACTACTTAAGCAAATAAACAGAACAGAACTCTATGCTAGCATACATGTACAATAAAGAGGAGTTGTGGTTGCTTGGGTCAGGCCCTAACCCAAGAGCTTCAGCCCTCGAACTTAACTCAGAGCTGGCTTAAACAAAACTCATTCTTATTAGAAAAACCATGGATTACAAAGCAAATTGTCACAAGTCTTTTCAGCTCATAAATAAAACAGAGTTTTACAATAAAAGTTTGAATCCTACTGAGGTCCTAAGCCTCTCTATTTATACATTTGAAGTCTCTAATGACTTCCTTCTCACTAGGGAGGCTTGGCCTCTAACTCAAGAAAAACTATTTTTTTGTCATTTTCCTATGCTTCGCTGTCCTCTAGTCCTTAAAGTGATGGTTGTTTGCACTCCGAGTTGATGGAGGAATATTCGAATGGACGGGTAGTAAATGAGGATGATTGACCTCCTATAATTACCCTCCCTTGTCTCATTAGAGTCTTTACCAAGGTATTTGCCATAGTTCTTTGCTTTTATCCTTTATACTTGCATTTTTCCTTGCTTTTATCCTTTATTCCTGCATTACATGCGCATTAGACCACAAAGCCAAATATCCAACTCTAACTCATTTCATAAACAAAATATAATCAAAAGTATGCAATAAGTTGTGAGATTAGTTGGTTTGACTAAGCTAGGAGGTGAATTAAGGCCAATTAAGGCCCATATAATTACTTAATGACGAAGCTCATCACTATGGCATATAGATCCTTGTCGTGGGTAGGGTAGTTAAAGACAACCCCATGAAATACTTCAGAATGGTAGCATACATGCATTTCTCCTTGCATCAAGACCTCTCCCACGGCATACCTATTCGCACATGTCTCCACTCCAAAGGGTCGATGCAAGTTTGGTAATGCCAAAATTGGTGCTTGGATGGTCTTCTTATTTAGCTCTTCGAAATCCCTTTGTTGACTATTTCCCCACTAGAAACTCTTACCACTTGCTATTATGGCGTGGAGTAGTACTTCTACCACTGGAAATGAGGCTATGAACTTCCTCAGATATTGTGTTACCCCAATGAAACTCTTGACATCAGAAACATTAGGCATCGACCATTTCATGATGGCCTCCATCTTGGAAGTATTTATCTTTAGTTCTCCTCCACTTATCACATACCCTAGATACACAAAAGACTGCTGCGCAAACTCACACTTCTTGAGATTTGCTAGCAGCTGGTGCTTCTTCAATGTTTCCAGCACCTGCGTCAAATGTGACATATGCTCCTCCTAGGTAGTACTATATACCAGTGTATCATCCAAATAGACAATAAGAAATGAATCTATAAAAGGGAGTAGTATGTATTTCATTAATATCATAAATGTAGTTGGTGCATTACATAGGCCAAATGGCATGACTAACCACTCCTTGCCTAGTTTTGAATGGGGTCTTCCATGTATCTTCTTCTTTGACTTGAACCTGGTGATATCCAAACTTCAATTCCAACTTGGTGAAGTAATTTGCTTACTGCAACTGATCTAGAAGATCATCTATCCTGGGTAGGGGATATTTTTAATTAAGCGTTATTTTGTTCAGCACACTGTAATCTATACACATCCACCAAGTCCCATCCTTCTTTGGCACGATCACAATGGGTGATCCACATGGTGATGTACTCGGTCGAATGCCACCCTGTTGCAACAGTTGTTGCTACTATTTCTTCACCTCACTTGCTTCTATAATAGACTGCTTGTACATCCCAATATATGGAAATGGGGTGTATGGCATTATATGGATCTCATGCTCCACTTCTCTCTTAGGTGGTAACCCTTTAGGCTTTCGTAACACAACCTTGTATGCTTGTAACAATTCCTCCAATTTTGGTTTCTATTTCTTAGTACACCCATCCAGGGATACCTTGCCTCTTATTGACTCCTATTCAGACTAAATTTCTCTTAAAAATAATAAAACATACTTCTTGCTAGACCTTATCAATTTCCTGGCTTGGTTGGCACTTACCAATGATATTTTTTACTTGCCTTTGTGTGCGTTGATGATGAACGTTTTTCCATCCTTGATGAGACAATACTAGTTGTCTCTCCTCATTAATATTGAATCACACATGTACATGTATGGACTTCCAAACACAACTCCAATTAAATCAAGGGGGACCACATCTAGGTCTACTTCATCAATATAATCAACACTAATATAAAATCCAATTTTACATGGTTTTGTTACCTTCAACTTTGCGTCCTTATTTACTCATCCCAACGGATATGGGTTTGGATGATCACAAACTTCTAACCCTAATGTATTGACTATCTCTGTTGCAATGATATTCCTATGTGATCTTAAATCAAATAGAGCATCAATATTTGTCTTTTTGACCAGTGTTTTTATATGGAAGAGTTTGGTCATTTCTTTCTCTTCATGTTGCTGAAGGCTACTAAGATTCATATCCTTATGTACTAATGTACATATAATCTTTTCATCTAGGTTTGAATTGTTTTCAACTTGGTTTCTTAAATCAGTGGCCATGAGATTCTTCTTCTTGTTATATTTCTTCTTGTTCTTTAAGTTCAGTGCTAGATGCAACTTCCAACATTTTTCCTCTGTATGGCCTTTGATCTTGTAGTGGTTGCTAGGATCTTTGCATTGGTGTGTTGTGCCAATCGTCTTCTTATATTTTCCCCCTTTTTTCTTCTTCCCCTCCTTAGAAGCTTCTTGTTGCTCCTTCTGCTTCGATCCACTAGATTGCGCTTTGTTCAGGCCTATGTTCTATAAGCATTGTGCCTATAAACAAGCCTCATCCATCGATTTGGTCTTGAACAACATCACTTTCTCACGCAGATCGCTGTGTAGACCCCCAAAATACTTGAGCAGTGCATTTGGGTTCTTTGGAGAGAGCCAAAATTATAGTCAACTTCCTAAATTCCGTGGTGTACTCTTGCATGCTTTGGCCCGACTTTTGCCTGAAGTAATGTCACTAGATCCACTGTTCCTCCACGTACCCAGTGGGGTAGAATTGTTACTTATTGAGGGTTTGAAATCTTACAAATTAGTCAATGTAGGTTCTCCCTCCAACCTCAGGGTTTCTGTGTAGCTCTCCCACCAAGTCAGTGCATGGCCCTCTAATTTCAGCCACAGAAATGAGATCTTTTGCCCTTCTCCCATATGATGGACACTGAAATAAACTTCCAGTTACTGCAACTAGTGGTTCCACCTCATAACATCAATCTATCCATGGTAGGACTTGATATCGACTTTTGCTTCCATTTTAAATAGGGACTATGATTGGTTCACAACACTTGAACTTGGTTGATCTTTTTAGAGTCCTTTCTTTGACTTATTCTCCGTTTCTCCCCAGTTTTCGGATACCCGTTTTGTTTTGTCCTCTAAGCAGGTATTATGAAGATATCAATACGAGTTATCAGTGGTAGAAACAAGGCCATTCAAACCCTCATCTTCTCCAAATATCCCCAACTTAATATTCAAGGCCTCCATGAGGAGGCTTACATTGCAGTTGATATCTGCTACTTTTTGTTCCAACCACATAAACCTCATCTCTATAGGATCACACTATTCATTTTCCATGATTAGGGTTTTATGATTTTTGGCACCACCAATCTAGATCCCTGAAATCTCCAAAAAATACCCAAAAAAACGCTCTCATACCGAATGATCTATAAACTTCCGTGGATATTCCACTAGAAAATTTGTCACAACAAATCTGATAATATTATATTAAAAATTTGAGATTCTACACTATTAAACTTTAAAATGTGTAGATTTAACTGCAATTTGTGTGTGCATGCGAATGGAAATTATGCAGAAAAGTAGAGAACAAAAAAATAAGCTCTCACACACACACATAAGACAAAAGATATGCTCTTTGAGAAAATCTTTCGAGAAAAGACCCAGCTGTAAGGTGAGGTTGTTTCGCTCTCTTTCTCTGACTGGATATATGGTTGCAGATACAAAAAAGTAATGTTTGTGGCCCATGGGCTACTATAATACGCAAATCCTCTGTGTTCTCTACCTCCTAACTCTTCTGGCTTTCTTTCCTCAACTATTGAACAAAATGCTCTCGAAAGAATGAAATTCCTCTTCAGGGAAAATTTTAAGAACCCCCCCCAAATTTATAAATATAATAATTGAGCGAATCTCCATGGTATATAGGAAAAATGGAAGGCGATTTTATCAATAATATAATATGTATATATAATTTTCTGGCGAATCTCTCACCAGGCATGGCGAATATTTTACTCAATTATAAAATCTTGTAAGAACTTGGCAAGTCTTTCACTAAATAATAAAACTTTGTAAAGTCCTAGTGAATTTTAGCATTGTGAACTCTTAGAGAATTTTTTGAAGAAGTATAAAACCATATATGATAAGAGCCACATGGTGGCAATATCACTATCTTTTTTCACATTTCCACGACATGGAACTTGTCTATAAAATTATAAAAAAACCAACCAGGAACAGGAACAACTCAAATGCTTTGTGAGAGCTAGTCTAGAAAAAAGCAACAAATAACATGTCGGCAGAATTGTTCATCGGTGAGCCGCTATTTCGTGGGCAATCTGTAAAGGAGTAGTTGGATATCATATTTCCAAATCCGGGAAAGCCTTTCCCATCCCTCACAAGATTTGTTAAAAATGTTGGGTGTCTAGAAGGTGTGGATTTGCTGAAACAAATGTTACAAGTGGATGGAAACAAAAGAATAACAGCTAATGAAGCTTTGAAACATCCATACGTTCAGTCCTACAGGACTATAAACAGCTGCCATAAAGATTAAAAATGGAAATCAGCTACAAATCTCTTGATGACAACACTATCAAGATAGAGGTCGATGCTCTCTTAAAGACAGAGCTGCTGGAAATGGAAGCAGGTGCTATGAAGCTGACACTAGTAAAAGATGGGACAGCACAGCTTCCCATAGTGCATCCCACTTTGGGACAATCAGTTTTTTGATGTTTTGCAGATTGGGTTACAGTCTTGCAACTTGTTTTGGATTTGTCACCAACCTGATGTTTTGCTTCTAATTTATTTTCATCTGGTGATAAACAAAGTGTCAATCTTTTCTTAGGATAAAATAGTATTCTTTACAGACATATTAACTTGGCTAAAAAGTCCAGGACAATATGAACAGGACAACTTCCAGGTTTTTTTGAAGATTTATCCTATCAATTTACTGCCGGAGGGTTTTCTGTGATTTCTTGCACTTTTGAAATTTAATCAAATTTCTACTTGAAATAAAAGTTCAGAAGAGACTATATCACTAATGCTAAACACACATAATTGAGAAGCCGATATGAAGCATTGTTTTTTTGGGTGTGTTACAACTTTGGTGACCATGCAGCTCAGTCATTGCATGTTCAGTTTGTAACTCCACCTTGAAAGAGTGAAATGTGTGGTGTAGGATAAGAAGCTCTCTGTTAAGGCACAATTGTTTTTCCCCAAAATTCTAATATCTAGATTCTATCTTGTTCATGTCTGTGTCAGGTGATGTTTCTTTTCACGTGCATGTGTTTAGTCAGATATAAAATACTCAAGTTCTCACCAGCCTGGGCTATAGTGGCCATTCTGATGATCTATTTCATACTCATTGCATTTTTCTAATAAAATGACATTATATTCATTTAAATTATGTGATTGAAATAGGGATACAAGAGCTTATTTGTATTTGAAGGTCTATAAGGCAGAGTATAAGCTCACACCAATCCTTGTTATTCTCTGCAAGAGAAAATCAGTTTCTATTTCACTCCTCAATAACACTGACTAAATCTCAGTTTGAAAATCAGTTAAATTAAGAAGACTAAATCCCAGTTTGAAAATCAGTTAAATTTAGATGAAATTACTCATTCAAAATCATTTGGATGAGGAAATTGTCAAATAATTGTAAGTTGTCGTCTTAGAGAACATGAAGGGAGCACATTCGTCATATTCTACCAACTGCAACATACCTACCTTCAATGCACTCTCTGTAAGGACCATAACGGGAGCAAATGTGGACCCATGTACAAATTTTTACTGCCTCAGGGTTTGTTTCGTCCTGTGACTACTAGGTTCGTTAGTCCTTCACATAACTCTCGAACAAAATGAATCCAAGAGTGGAATATAGACTCTTTACACGCAATTTATTTTCTAGAAAGTCTATACAGAGAAATGAAAGTTGCAAGTATAAGAATTATGCTTCAAAAATGAATTTTCTTGTGTAGTGAGCTATACCAAGGGTATGCTTTTGCAAAGTTTTATAACAAAAAAATTTGTCAAGAGGAATTTATTAAGGAAATCTCTTGTTAGAAATGAAATCCAGTTGAGTTGAGATAAAGTCCATAGTTACAAAGAAGTATTGTTGTGGAAAGCAATTCCACTATGACATTCCTGTACATTTTAATACAATATAAAAGGAAATTGATGTGATTTCCAAGCTACTTGAATCCATTGAACACAGAGAGAATCAGTTGAGAACTGATGAATGAACATGGAAATCGATGTAATTCCTAAGCTACTTGAATCCATTTTGAACACAGAGAGAATCAATTGAGAACTGATGAATGAACATGAGCTGAAGCAAAAGGACACTATCATTAAGCTAGTCGACCCTGAAATTGAAGAAAATGATCATGTCAAACAAATCTACTAGCAGTGTACTAATAACGGTAAAATCGACTTGCAAGAAGAAAGTAACTTAAATACCACATTTGTTGGAAAATGAAATCAATCAACATCTAATCTTCTTCTGGAAAAAAACTAAAAGAGCTTTATTTCACTTTGAATTTCAAATGCTTGTTAAATGATCAAGTGGTAGTTGCAAAGAACAACTCAAACTAGGTGATACCAAAACAAAATAATTTAGTATTTCCAAGACAAAATAACATTACTGATGTATCTTTGGATTCCATGAAAACAAAGCAATTTGATGTATTGAAATGATATTAGGAGATTAGTAAAGAGGATCAAATTAAGTGATGTTATGGCCATACCATTGTATCCATTTACGCTTCGAGCGAAGAGACTCAGCAACACCAAGAACATCGAGTGCCCTCCAAGAAAATGTAGTCCTTGTGGTTTGTAGAGAGTCTTCACACTCTAACATCGGGCTCTTCAAACCATCTCTGCACAAGGTCATTACAAATGTAAAAAATCAGCAAGACACAAATTTGGTAGTAAATATGACCAAAAGAAGAACTAGTGCAAACAATTTTCACAATCCTGTTTTTGAAACCAACATTATAATCTCCTTAGCATTATGATCAGCTGTCAGTGTTCTTCCCAAGTCAGCAAACTCAGCTCCGCCTTGAAAAAGTGTAATTGCATAAAAGGAATGTCGGTCTCATGCCAATAGGTCTCCTACGATGAATGCGTAGGAACCTAGTACATAGACCATTTTTCTCTTCGCTTAGCTACCTAGGGCTTATTTCCCTTTCCAAATATCAATAATTCTTTTCCAAGAAAACATAAAATAAGAATAATATTTTACTATATTCTAAAAGGTGAAGATGTTGAAATCATGCCACAAAGTGAAAGGAAATCAAATATCTTTCCTCAAACCACCAAATATATAAAGAAAACAACAATAATTATAAAAATAAAACTAGATCTGTCGATCTATGCATGAAATAAGTCAAGCGACTAAAAAAATATGACCAAAATAAACCAAAAATTTCAAACTTGACAAAATCCTCTAAACAAGCAGCAAACAAACTGCTAAAATTTTCTAAGATATTAGAGCTAGACATCAACGCAATTTCATGTACTTGAATAAGCCCATTGTTGCTTAGCGTTAGACTTCTTAAATTAGTTATTTATCATTTAATACTAGGACACTGTCTATGTGAAAAGAAATAGGTCCCAGCTTCATCAAATGTGACTTCATTTCAAATCAAAGATCAAATCCAAAGAACACTAACTCGTTACTCTTGGATGGTACTAATGTTAAATACACAAAATAACAAAAAATAAAGATATGATAAAAAAGTAGACCTGCAAGATTATATTGGTCGAGTGTGACAGGGACACAAATAACTGAGACTAGAGAGATTTATAGAAGGCAGTAGTTACTATTGTGTGATTAGTGGTATGGTGGAGAGACCTACCAAGAAGGGACGTTGGTCTCGGAAAAGTATAGTAGGGAGATCCATAGAGCATTTATGTAAAAGGAAGATGAGAAGTGTCGTCTTCAAGTTGGTTTATGTTATGGTAGAATTTTGTTGGTGATAAGTGGTAACAAAACACTTACATCAATAGGTAAAAAGTAAATTCGGGGCATGAGTTGGACTGACTCATGTTATCTCATCCCTTAATGGTCCTAAGGACATGTGGGGACCCGAACAACTTAGTACCTAAAAGACTTGAAAACATGGCTGACAAATCACTGACAAGAAATGGCTAGCAAATGAAAAGAAATAGGTCCCAACCTCACCAAATCCAGCTTTATTTCCTGTCACAAATAAGAAACAAACAATGTAATGATTAAATATGAAACATCAATCTTAAAATAACACACATCAAAATAATGTTGCTGCAATGTTACAATGAAAAATACAAATATAGAACCTATTTTTACCTGAAGTTGACATATAGTAATTTTGCATGATCAATGGAACATGTATACCAAAATAAGAGTCCTAGGGTAGTTCAATTTCCCAGTTCTCATCTTGGTCCTCATTTTCTAAATTGTGAACATGATCTTCTCTAAATGAACTGTCATTATGAGCCTCCAAAACATTATGTTCTATATCAAGTTCATTAGATAGATTTATTATATTGTTTTCTCCCCTTCTATCACAATCTGATCGCCAAAGAGTTAGCGCTCTTTCATATGGAAAATTGTCAATGTCATACTTTGTTACATATAATCTTGAACATGTATCCACATGTTTATCAAGCTTGTTCCTCAACTTTGACTTCAAGAATGATAATGCACTAAACATTCTCTCATCCTCCACTGATCCCAAAATCATGGTTTGACACAAATCTGCTAATTTGAAATATTCTGATATGTTTTCTTGCAGGTATTGGCTAGCACTTAAAGTAGTCCATAATCTTGTTATAGCACCATTTTCATTAGGATTCTCCAAAAAAGGATATTGCTTCCACATTGTTTCAGCAAAGCGTCCACCTTGTTGATACAATTTTGATGAATCTAAAATACCTTCAATTTGTTCTCCATGTATCCAGACTTTCTTGCAAAAATGGTCTACTAAACATTTTAATCTTTTTTGAAAATCAGCTTTTAAAGTTCTTCGACATTGACAATTGTTCCAATATTGAGGGTATACCACACACATGGCCTCCAACAATTCATCTCGAGGAAATCGTTCTCTTATCTCTAATGATAGTGATCTTGCAATTTCTATCAAATTTTGTCTCACTGAAATCACAATATTATCAAATTGGTCTCTTGACACGGGGCAATCTTTGGTGATTCGTCCTGTCTTACTAATATAATGAAAGGGAACCATATACCCACGCACTACGATACATAGTATCCCTTTTTCATCAAAGGTCAAAAAATTTTCAGTATTTTCTATATTGATGATCTCAGTCCAACTTTTAAACTCTGGACCAGTAAAAGAGTCTGGCATCATATACAAATTATCCAATGCAAGACATGCTGACTTTCTTGCATTTGTGTATTCCGCAATATACATTGTGCGATTCTGAGACATTTTCACGAGGACATTCATTTCATGTAGCATAGGAAGAATTCCAGCCAATGTCAATAATGTCTCTATATTAGTTAGTTGAAAAAGAAGATCTTGAGCTTTGTCTACATTATAGCGATTTTCATACATCAACCCTACCAAAGATTTGAACTCACTAAATAGTCTTTGAGCTGGTCCATTTAATGAGATCCATCTTGTATCAACATCTTTCAGTAGTTTTTTTCCATCCGTAATACCATCTGCAAATTGTTGAAACTCTAAATATCGTTTGGGACTACGAGAAAAGTATGCATGAGTCTCACGTACAAGATCTTCAACTTTTGAAACTGATGGAAACTTGCTTACTATTTTAAATGCAAGATTCATCCTATGAGCCATACAATGAATATTAAGCATATATGGTGAAGCTGATAGTTGTAGCCTAACACAAAGGCCATTCCTTTGTCCTTGCATTACCGCTGCTCCATCTGCTCCAACACATACCAACTTTTTTGCAATCATTAATTCATCCATACCACTTTCCTTCAATCCATTAAGAACAAGTTCATAAATATTTTCAGCTGTAGAAGTCTCTCTCATCTTATTAATCCCAAGTAGATAGGAATGTCTAATATGGTCATTAACCATATAAATGCTCATGCAAATCCATGAAGTATTATCTATAGCTGTAACCTCATCTAAAGACAATGCCAAAAACCTAGCATTTGCAATCTTCTCTTTCAAATCATCCTTTTCTACTTGAGCTAGATATCCTGCCCATCCCCAACCACTAGTTACAGACCAATGAGAAGATGGAAAGTTTGGCACTTGAAGAAAAGATAGTAATTTCATGTGATCTGGATAATCTGTCATAGGACAACCTTTAGATAAGATGTGAAATACAGTGCTCAATTGTATCGTCTTGGAAAACAAATTTCTTTCCGTCGTCTTTTCAAATAGAGATATGATGGTTCCTCCGTCCGCCTCAAGTTTCCTCGTACATAATAAATATTTTTTATATTCTTCTGCATATTCAACATGTCGACATTCCTCGGAAGATTTCCATCTAACAATAGATTTCTCTTTACCATTTACAATTTTCTTTTCATACACCTTTCCTGCATGCTTTTGTACCGTATCTAGCTTCATCTGAAATTTCACTTCCTTTTGAGTTTTCCAACTACACGCAATACATCTAACTTGTCGGAAAAGCTCTTTCTCATTTGTACGAGGTATTTCTTCAATAAATGGAAAACTTGAGACCCAATTTTCTTGGAATCGTCTTCCTATGGCCCACTGGCCTCTTTTCCTTTTCCGCGAATGGATTGTGTCACTTTCCAAGGAAAAATCTTTAACATTTTCATCACCAATTTCTGTTGAAACTGCATTTATCTCACCCTGACCACTTGAGGAACCTATTTCTTCATCCATCGTATGGATATCAAATGCATTTCCACAAGAGTTAACCTCTCTCTCAGTAACAGATTGTTCAAAGGAGCTTGAATCATGAAGAGGATGTGTATTTTTGGATGGAGCCTTTTGAAAGTATGATAATACATCTGTTTGCCTTGATGGTTTCTTCCCATGATTATCTTTTGACATCTCACTAAATATTCCACAAGTAAAATTTCCAATCGATCTGCAAACCTGCATCAACAGTTTTCAAGCGTTGAGATATGCTTCATATAAATTCACTTGTTCATAGAAAATAGAATTATACTTTGCAAAATAATTGTTGAGTCAACATTGAAAGAACATATATCAGAAATTGAATTTTGAGGCAAAATGGAATTTCACAAAAATTATTTAACAATGATAATGGGAAACTATTAAATTTTAAGACATAAAATATAATAATTCATTTGTATAACATTGAAACAACATCACTTTATTTGAATTATTCCTAATTTCCTACAGAAGTTGGTTGACGGATTCAGGACCTGGTCCCCTCCTCCCAAGCTAGCTTACAGTATGTCTACCATGCCCAAAACTCAAAAGCTAATGCTAAGCCAAATGAAAGGGTATTGCTACCTGAGGAAGAAATTTGAACAACCAGAAATCTAAGTATGGAAAGGGTAGAGCCTCCATCCCTTAGCATGTGAAAAATAAATGGTTAAAATATAATAAGATGGAAAGCTTAATTTAGAAGTCTTGACAGGGTCAAGGAAAGCCACTATTACTTCCACATCAAGAGGTTTGTTTAGAGAAAAGCTCATCTACTGAAAGTCAAGGCTTCTTTCTGACCAATCACTAGCCTTCGGAAGATGAGACTTCAAGAGAAACAATCAAGTCTGAAGATATAGGAGTTGATGAATGCCATTGCTCAGTTGGCTTGGCATTCTCTGTTTTATAAATCAAACAGTGTAAGCGGAACTATTTTGAGGAGTGCAGAAGGTTTAAGCATGTCTAGTTCCAGTTTTTCCATTTTGCAGCATTCTCAGAAATTTTATAGTCTGGAGTATCAAAGAAAGTTATCTCAGGAATGTTCTCAACTATGATCAAAAGTCTAAAGACCTACCTGTTTTTACTGACATCTAAGTGACAGCAATTTTCTCATGTAATTCTTCTTAAAGCCGATTTTTTCAAGGGGTTGTGCTCCAAGTGGGCTATTAGAGCCTGCCAACCCACAACTTCAATGACCAAAATATTCTAGGCAATACAGTTAGTACAGAAGAAATATATTTTATAGATATAGTATCATCGTTCAATACCTGCCAACAAAAAAATTTAAGCCTGACCAACTTGTAGGATGCTGCAAGTCAAGACTCAGATTGAAAGGTTGTCCTGCCTTTATTACAAAGTTCTATCTAATTTTGTAGCATAAGATATAAGGCTGAGAAACAATGTAGATAAGGCAAGATAATTTTATTTAAGTCTAAATAAAGCCTGACAGATAGGTAAATGGGACTACAAAGTACAACTAGTGATGCTAATATGTAGGGGAACCCTTATATGGTCTGGTTAAGAATTTAGAAAAATATTCAAATTCTACCCGGACTGTGGTAGGTATCCTAGGTTTATATCCTCAGTTAAATTTCAATATCTTTTTTCTAAACAACTTAGTTTTGACTTCGTCTTTGATTTTCCATATGCTTCTCTACCAGCATACTGGCTCCCCTTGTGTTTTCTCTGTGAGCACTGCTTTGTAACCAAGCTTTGCTGTGTAGCCGACTGAATCAAGGTTGTTAGACCAATTTAATTCATCCTCCTTATCTCTAATTTTGATTGTACTTAGTTGCAACAATGCAATATGTTAAGTTGTTAACATAGCCAACTCGATTGTCAAACGAATATCCTTCCAAACCTGTTGACCTTGCTGATATCTAGTGCTGTTTCTGCATGGTGGTCAAATTTGGATCCACAATATCAGCTTGATTGTGTGCCATTGTTATGCAGGGTCTCGATAGTTTCTTCATTAATCTCCTGGAGCCTTTTAAATTTATCATCGGCATGTATCTAGATGTGTTGGGAGTTATCATCGGCATGTTCAATCTACTTTATAAGTGAAGAAAATAAGTAATTGGCTCACTACTTAACATGGAATTGATAAATACCATGTAAAAATAATCTTATAAATATTAGAAAATATTTAATTCATTTTATATTTAGTTGACATGTACCACTTAAAACAAAAATATAATAATAGTTTAATACAAGTTATTACTAAACTATGTAGAAGTCTATTTTAAATAGCATAATTTTATATCAAATTTAGCATTTTTCTTATATGTTGATTAAAATATTTGAACATTAACATATATATGTATAAAACCTTCAAACATATTAATAGGTACTTTCTAATTAATGATATGGGGAAATTTGCAATTCAATTAATGTTTGATGATGCTTTAAAAAATATTAATAACAAAAATAATTTAATGTACACATAGATAGATAGATAAACAATCATACTTCTACTTTTTGAAAATTTTTAATAACAAGGGGAATTAAATCTCTCTCTTCCTCTCTCTATAAGAAACAGAGATAGTTCTAACATTTTGAAAAATTTTAATAACAAAAATAATCAAATATGTCTATATATATGATGGGCATGTATTAACATTTTATAAGTGTGCTTATGAAAACCAACATAGATGCATCTGAACTATGTATCCACTAAGTAATGAGATGGATCGAATCTCTTGAATTGCAAACCTCTCTTTAAGTTTTGCACTCTAAAAGATATTTGTTATCTTAAAAGTTTTGATGCTACTAGTCTCTTGGTAGATACACAACTAAAATGAAACTATGTTAGTTAATATGTTCAATCTTTATTCATAAAATTATAGATGGAATAATAGTGAGCCCATAAATTCATAAAATGTCACACAAGTTAAATCCATTGAAAATCTTACTAAAACCAGAAAATCAAATCAAAGAGAAAAACTGGTCATAACGTTTACTATCATTTTTTATCCTCAATAATGTTTCTATTAATTTTAGTTAGATTAACCAAGTTTATAGTGAAAATAAACAAATCATGAATTGAATTGCGCTCCTTCATCTCCAAATAATCACACAAGTTAAATCCATTAAAATCTTACTACAACCAGAAAATCAAATCAAGGAAAAAAACTGGTCATAATGTTTACTATCATTTTTAATCCTCAATAATGTTTCTATTAATTTTAGTTAGATTAACCAAGTTTATAGTGAAAATAAAGAAATAAGGAATTGAATTGCGCTCCTTCATCTCCAAATATTCAATATCTCTTCTTAGATATTGTAACTCCACAAGGTATACTGCCTTGATATTTGTTTGACCAGCTCTACTGCTTTGATATTTGTTTTGCAATGTATGCCATACATCGATTTTGTAGCTTTCAAAAAAATGAAGTCCCGCATTGCCGTTTATATAAGACAAAAGGCTTTAGTGTATTTCTTCCTATTCTCTTTTACTATATTCCTCTCAGCTTGAGTAAGTCCATAAATGCAGCATGAACTACAGCATGCAGAAATCTATTTCCAAATAACTTCAGAGAAATGATTAATTTTCATCTTGATATGCTAAATATCATACATTCTATCATAATTGTTGATATCAAACCGTGGAAATTTTGTCTATGTACTACTGTTCACATTGCTATCCATCTCAAGCAAACTCAAAAAAAAATAAAAAACCTAAAATCCCCTTAAACCTGCTCTGATACCGGTCTCTAAATAAAACCAAGTATACAGTAAAATAACAGAGTAAACCCGAACAGAGTATAAAATCAAAGGATTCTAAAGTATACAGTAAAATAACAGAGTAAACCAGAACAGAGTATAAAATCAAAGGATTCTAAATCTGTTATATATGTGAATAAATTGAGAGACATAATACTGAGGAAATAAGCATCTCTCAGGTGAGCTTAGTCTAATCTGAAGAGTGTCTGCACAGGACACTATTACTCAATCAATCAGACTATTCATAAATATATAAAATTACCAATATGTTGAAGACTTAGAACAACTTTCTTATAAATAAGAATTAAGAACTAAATATGATACATAATGTCAATCAACAACTAATCTAAAACACCCTATATTTCTCTATTATTTGAAATAACCAAATAAATTTAAAAGGCTCCAAACACAATATTGAACTAATCTAGAAGACTTAGAAGAGATCGGCATCCTCTGATGGGGCTTTTTTCATTTCTAGACCAGTAGCAAAAAATATACTTAGAGACCAGCATCCTCTGATGGGGCTTCTTTCATTTCTAGACCAGTTTCCTTAGAAGATAATCAAGGAAAACAAGAACAGCTCATATTCCTTGAGGCAGGTGAAATAGGGCCTACAAAATCAATACCCTTTCTTGAAAAGGGTCTGGCTAGAACTAGCTGCAAGGGTGTAGCACCTGTCTTTTGAAAATTTTCCCATTCTCTAGACATAATCACATGACCATGCGTACTTTTCTATAGCTCTGAAAACAGATGGCCAACAGTATGCACTTTGTGTGTAGTCTTTTGGGCTGCAAAATGTCTTTCAGAAAGGTCTCCATGGCATATGCTCAAAACGTGATAGATCTCATCCTCTCTTTCACATCTCTGCAGAACATAATCAATATCTTGTTTGTACAAGCTCCTGGAAATTCAAGGCAGCACTTTGTTTCACCAATGATCTGTGATCATTTTCAAAAAAGGTTGTGGCAACACCCCACCAACACCAAAGTTATCTATATCAGCGAACCATGGTGTCCTTTTGCTGATTGCAAACAGGTGCACTCCAGGACCATATCAGGGTTCCCTTCTACTCAATTCACTGACTATGATAGATGATCTGCAATTATGTTATCTTTCTGAGATTATCTTGGATGTCTAAATTGAACTCCTGAAACAGTACTCAATAGCGGATGATGCATGAGGTGGTGGTGGTCTTATTCATCTAGAACTTGATTGTTGAATGTTTGATGAGTGGTCAAAATAGATAAGGAAATATTTTTTGGTTGACTTAGCACCTCTGATCAATACAATGAAGCTGCAATTGCTTTATTTTGGATATTGAATAAATAAAAAACCCTGCCATTCTATGAGAGAAACCTTTGGTTAAAACCCCAAAAGTGGGGGTTGTTTATTTTGCCAATATTAGATAAAACTTACACTTGGGCCTACCTATTTCTCATAAGCATTGGAACACACATTATCATGGGGATATTGAATAAATAAAAAACCCTGCCATTCTATGAGAGAACCCTTTGGTTAAAATGCCAAGAGTGGGGGTTGTTTATTCTGCCAATATTAGATAAAACTTACACTTCCTACCTATTTCTCATAAGCATTGGCACACACATTATCATGGGGATAGTGAATAAATAAAAAACACTGCCATTCTATGAGAGAACCCTTTGGTTAAAATGCCACGAGTGTGGGTTGTTTATTCTACCAATATTAGATGAAACTTACACCTGGATCTGCCCATTTCTCATAAGCATTGGCACACATATTATCATGGGTATGAGCATGTCATTGGAGGACTTGAACCTTAGTGGGAGTAATAACAACACCTTGCTTTCATTGACTTGGCAAGCCACCAATGACAACAAATGAATTTTTATTTGAGATATGTTGCATATATTACTTCGAAGGTCAAATCACTACATACAAGAATTTCTTTTATCACATGATATTCCAAGATATAGATAATCCTTCAACTCAGGTATGCCATCAAATTAGATATGCCTATGGAGGGTCATGAAAACCTGAAAAAGTCAAACGTCCAAGAATTCTTAAGGTTCCACAGATCAACAAAAATAAGGCTGGTTTTTTTTTACAGTGCCTATCAAGGAACTCCAAGGAAATGTGAAACTAGTAGCATTTTGTATTTAATAGAAAAACGTTATGTTTCTTTCAAGTATGCAACAGACCAGAGGACTAATAATAGAGCTGAGTTTTACACTTTATGGTTACTTCTGAAATGTGCAACTTAAAAAGGAATTGATGGTCTCTAAGATATGGGGGATTCAAAACTGATTATAGATTGGGCAAATGGAAGAAGCCATATTGAAAATCTGGTGCTTATTCTAACCATAAACAGGATTTCAGAGGTAAGAATGAAGTTTGCAGAAATTATCTATTTTCATGCCTATGGAGAATTCAATGAACATATTGTCTAAGTAAGAATTGTCAATGCAGAAAGGGCCACTGCCAGAAAAGGAATTTAAGGGTAAAGTTACCCCAGTTAGAACTATGCAATAATTGCGTTGCCTAGTGAATGAAGTTTTTATACTTTTTGAGGGACCCGTAGCATCATCATCATTTGGACTGGAGTATTTGTGCTTGGCTGGGCTATTAATGGAAGCAGGGGGTTTACAGAAGGCCCTTGTTTATTATAAGGGGGCAATCAGGTTGAAGCCTATATTTGGATGTTCAATTGAGCCAAGGAAATGTATTAAAGGCTATGAGAGAGCTTCAAGATGTAATTTTGCGCTACCAACCAACAATCCAATTGTGTATTGACTATCTATTTGCCTTCGGGTATTTATCCAACGCTTTTTATGAACAAGAGTTGGCATTACCACTCTAGAAATATTCTATCATCCTGGACTCCATCTTTTTGGAGGTATAGAATAACCTGGGTGATGCATTGAAAATTTATGGGGAAAGTGGACGAAGAAATTGCTTGTTACCAGAACTACCTTCAAATTTAGGAAAATCATCCTCAGGCTCTGACAAATTCTGGGGGTATTTATATGGAATGGAATATGGTAAATTTGGTTGCTGCTCCTTTTTGTGGGATCCAACTGATATATAATGCAGGGGATGTCAAAGGTTCTCAAACAGTTTCCTTCAATTTTCAAATGATAAGAAAACAATAAACGAGGTGGGAATTGCCATGGTCATGCTCAAAAATGTTGCAGAGGCTAAATTGAGGTCTATTGCAGGTACATGCATTTCTGAAGAACAAAACCAATATGTGGATTCTGAATCCATGTTCACACATATGGTTTTCAAAGAACATTGTCATGGGATTAAGCTTTCCAATAACAAGCAGTCACTTGAGAATAGAACAAAAGGATAACTTCTTATAGCTCCAGATGAAGATGCACTGAATGTTTTGGCAAACTTCATGGCTAATGAACAACGATATGTTGTATAAATTCTACATATTTACAACGTAGAACCAGATTATATTAACACAACATTGGTAACTGTCTTCCATAATTTTATAAGGGAGGATTTTGGTGACATTGTTGTATTCTTAATGAGGCAAGAGAGAATTGGAAGACTCCTGCAAAAGTAGGCTACACATTTGTTTGAGAAAATACCACAATTATCTGTTGTTGTCGGAGTAGAAAATTGCCTTGGGATAATGGAGGTCCTTCCAAGTCCATGGTTGAACTCATTTCCACCAGCTATTCTGTGCTTATAGATACTACTCCAAGGGAACATAGCCTGGTCATTTCACATCCAAAGTTAACAATCGTGCAAAAAGAATCTTCAGACATAGAGCTGGATTTTGCAAATCTGAGTTTTGAGGTAGTCTCACAACTGGTAGGTTGGTTCGATGAACTAGCCAATGAGATTAATTCAAGTAGAAGGCCAATTAGTATACTTGATAATGAAGATCTTCAGACAACTAATCCTTATATAAAAATTCTAGTGCGCCAGGTGGATGAGAATTGTCTTTCACTGACATTAGATTGGCCTAGTCCTAATGCCATTAATAGAATGAGGCAGCCGAGAATGGAAGAAGAACGAATAAGGCAATGGAACATCAGTTTCATTGTTTTCATGACCAAAGCAGATGGTAAGGCAGCCGAGGATGAAATGCAAGAGTTTAGCTAGGGTGAATTGGTTACACTTCCTTTCCAAGACGATGAGCATCAAATGAACATGATCGACACCATGGCAATGTGTGTGGTTGATTGTAGTTGTGCTTATAAGCAAGAAATAATGGGAAGGGGACGTGACCTTCAATTGATGAATTTCTTAGTTGACCTTAGATTAAAGGAGCATACATACTACATTTTTCCGACCTATTCATTTTCTCAAGAAAAACTACTTCAAACACCGTAGACAAGGCTTTTCACCATGGTAACTGAAAGTGGACAATGGATACCACCACTTTTATCCCAACAGGAAGGCATGAGAAGTCTAGAAAAGGAGAAAGGTTGTAGTGCAACTTATACTGCTGGAAAGAGTGGGTGGGTTGATCTAGAGCGCTCCTCAATTGACAAACAAAAAGGCGGATTTGAAGACACATTGAAAGCCTTCACCGTGGAAAGAAATCAGATAAAAGAAGCTATGGATTTTTCCTTGGATAACATTGATGCCTCAGGGTTTGATGAGACTTGTGCATTATTGTGGGATATAGATACTTCTGTAAAGATGGGAAAATTTCCATATTCAAATACTTCTAGTGAATCTGACCCGAACAACAAAGATGACATTGTCTTAATTGATTCTATAAGGGTAATTTTGTGGATAATAAGGAGAAATCTAATATTGGGAATGGAAACGCTTCTAGAGTCTATGGATGCCAAGCAAGGCTACGAGGAAATTTTGTTGCATGCTCAATCTGCTCACATGCTTCACTCTGGAATAAAACCAAGTTCAAATTTTGATCATACTATGTATGAAGATGTTATAGTCAAAGATATTATTTTGTGTTTGAAAGCAGCAAGCGAAGAGCAGTGGGAACAAATTGAGTGTGCAATCGATGATGGTACTGGGATTAACTTTCGATATGCACATGGATGGACTTTCTTTCATTGGACTGCAGATTCTTAAGGAAATTCTACTATTCATAGGGCATTGTGTGACCATCGTTACCAAGAATTAGCTGAAGTAGTTATTTCAATGGGCAAAGGAGATTTATCAACACAAGAACCACAATAGTAGTATAGTACGCTGTAGAATTTCTTCCATCAGAGATTATTAGGGACAGAAATATCATTGCATATTAACTTGAGCTCACAATATGATACACCAAAATTATGTGACAAGGCCACTCGATGCATATGTTTGCGATTTCCTATGTTGAAGGTTCCAACAATCATTGCCGGCACCAACTGCTCTGGCCCTTATCACCGCAAGAAACAATATGATGTACTGTGCCAAAGAAGCACAACATATTCAGCGAATTGAAATTTGAAATTAACCTATCATCTGATAAAATAACCCTGAAAATAAAAATGACCGCGTATTTTGACATTAAACACCCAAGAACACATCTGGATTGCACAAAAATGAGCACAATCTACAGCTATAAGAAAGCTAACAGAATGAAAGGGAACACCAAAGGAAAAAGAAACGGACATTTAACGAAATAGGCGTGATATAAGCAACAGATAAAACAACAATGACCAGAAAGTTACTGCAAAAATGGTGCAGATCACGGCTACTTATCCCATGCTTGAATATCAGCAGAGTTAATATACCTTTTACACGAACATGAGAATAAAGGGGCCTAATTTCTCGCACTCAGCCAACAAGAGTACCGACTGTTGTTGTTGCTGCTGCAGTGGCATGAGCCATTCAAATCCAAGAAACAATGGATACCGAAACCAGAGAAGAATAAGCGGATTGAAATCTGAAAATGCAAGAATATCCCACCGAAACTGCTGCTGCTAGATTTGTGAACTAGGATGAAAAAACCTATTTCAAAACCATTTTTATACAAGAACCCAGGGAGCCATATACACCAAAACAGCGGGCTGAATCCGTCAAAACAGGGAGCCGCCCTCCATTTCAAAATAAATCTAACATCCCATGACCAAATCAACCCTCACAAACCACTCCCGGGACCAAATCGACCCTCACAAACCACTCCCAAACCAGAAAATCCAAACTGTAAATCAAAATGGGGGCGATTTTGATCAAATACGATTCCACAAATATCAAAATGGGGCTATTTTGATCAAATACAATTCGGTTAGTTTATCCGCCCTGGGCTAAAATAAAAAAATAAATTAATTTTTAAATAAAATATGGGCTAATTATATAAAAAAAAAAATATTATTTTAATTAAAAATTCGCCCCATTAAAATATAAAAAGCCTTAAATTTCGCCTTTGGGCGATTATTCGCCCCTAAAATTAACCTTGCTTCCGGAGATGATTAATAGAGTTAATCTATGGTCGGTCTTGCCGACATTTCAATTGATAATGTTGTTCTGCTTCTAGCTTAGGGTTACAAGACAGTAATTGTATGAACTGAGAACCGAATAGGTGAGTGGGCTGCCATATTACTCTCATTACTGGAATGAGCAATCCTGTTGCAATGTCTGTTAAACATTAATACGAGTTAATCTATGTTAATTTTTCTGGGTTTAACCCCAATTCGTTCTTACGGGTTTTAGTTATAGCATGTATTAAAGTTTTGTCATGCATCTGAACATGATAGCGGATTCTTGGAATGTTGAGGGTTCAATCCACATATGTTCGACCGTTTGAATGTAAAAAGTTTCCTTAGTTATCAACCACGGTCGTGAATTTACATAAAGCGCCATTGATATTCATGGAATTGAGTGGGCAAGTTTACCTGTGCGGCTGTAACATTTCTGAACTGATTTCTGAGAATTTCTTGGCTGTACCAAACGGTGTTTTCGTTCCACATTTGTTTGTTTGTATCCACAATCGAGTTTCGAAGAGGTTCCACATTTGTTTGTTTGTATCCAGAATCGAGTTTCGAAGAGGACGGGACCCGGCTTCTATTACCCCTCAGTTGCCAGGTCTCAACCTCTTCGATCCTCTCTCGTACAAATAATCCATAACATTGATCTAATTTCTATTTAATTTCTGCAATAGATTATTTAAGCATGCTGCTGGTAAATAGTTCTATTCTTTTAAATTGCTTGCCACTTTTTTATTTTAGTTAACAGATTCCTAAATCAAGAAATTATTCGTTACCCTATCTTGCCAGCCTTGTTCTGGATCTGATGTCATAGATTTTACAATCTTTATGTTTATCCCTGTTGGGTAATCTTTTCCACCATTCCTCGGGGATAATTTTAAAACAAGCTTAATAGGAATAATTTGATAACAGGCAAGAGCAGTCACCCAAACTTGTTCACCCAGAACTTTACAGGTTCTTTCACGCGTAATGTTTTCCCTTAGCCTAACTCAACAACCCAGTCTATTGTTTTCCCTTAGCCGTACTGTTTCCTTACTACGGTAATTAAATGGAAGATATTTTTCCATTTGTTTCTAAGGGTTCTCATTCTGGGCCTTAGCAGATGACCCACACTGCACTGCAGCAACTTAATTATTGTTCAAGATTTTTACCTTCCATCATCTACATTATTAATTCTAGGATTAATAGAAATTTGCCATCTATAATCATTATGCTTATCTCAAAAATAATTCGCATAAGGAAGTAGGATTCTAGGCTTCACTCATTATTCCATCTATAATCATTATGCTTATCTCAAAAATAATTCACAGAAGGAAGTAGGATTCTAGGCTTCACTCATTATTCCATCTATAATCATTATGCTTATCTCAAAAAATCTTAAAAACATTTCACAGAAGGAAGTAGGATTCCAGGATTAACTCATTACTTTATTAAAACAAAAGTGAACACAAGAAACATAACCAGCTACTACTTAATTGTTCACTCGATTCTCCAGAATTACTGTAAGACTGAATCTGATCCTCCCTACCTACCGTGAGAAGGGCAATTACGTCCTCTTCCCCCGAGCTTCCACTCCAGAGCAGTATGTACAGCTTGTCAGACTCAAGTATCTGGCATCAGCACCACCGTCCAGCGAATACCATCTGAATATGATCTGTTCCGGAGTCTATACTGGCACATGCCCAGCACAGGAATTACTCCTTGGCAGCGTCCTCCCAGTTCCACAGACCTTTCTTTCTGTCCCCTTGGACTTTTCAGAAAGCAAAACCCTTCTTTCCCTTGAGATCCCTCTTTTATCAGGAAAGAAGGGGGTAACTGTCATAACTGTCTCACAGTTAAAATTAGTTTCAACCAAGGGTGTTACAGACAATGGCACGAGACCAGATTAAGGTAAAGTTGTGCCTGACTGTTTCTGTGGTTGCACCACTCATCCCTTCTGTGAGACATCTGATGTTCCTCTCCAAAATACTGTGAGACATCTGATTTTCCTCTCCAATCTCCAAATTAGTTAGATTACAAATAACAACGTTGGGTTTCTTTTTTTCTGGAGGAGTTTTCTACAACAGTGGAGAGACGCTAAAGGACGCTAAAAGGGAGCCTGTCTTCAGTTCTCGTGGATTTCTATGACTTTGCAGGTCGTTTGGACATGCACAGAGGAGGAGATTCAAATCGGCCCGAAGAGTTGAGTGTAATGGACTGTAATGATGATGGTGTGGAATAACAAATAAATAAGGAGATTGCAGGGAGCACAAGGAGATAGGGTTGATTTTGGAGCCATGTTTGTTCTACCGCTACAGCCTTTGAAACTTGGGAAGGGAGGAAAATACGTAAGGCTCAGCATGGTTTGGTCTACGGGGAGGGGTGCCTTCTATTTATCAGAGGTAGAAGGCGATATCAGAGATAGAAGGCCATCGCTGATTTGATTTGGAGTTGGATATCCTTCTTAACTTCAATTCTTTTCATATTTTTATTATTATATAAAATAAAATCTTACTATTGAGTACACACAAGGACTTTTAGTTGCTTTGGGCATCGTTGCAGGGAAATAGATATAATTTTTTATTATTATATAAAAAATTTAAAATTCGATTGTAGCCACCGAAAACGATGTCTCCACATGCATCACTTCAAGAAATTATATATATATATATTTTGCATGGCAAGAATATATATTGTTATTTATGGTTTTAGAGAGATTTATTAAAAATAAAAAAGACTTATTCCATTATTTTATAAAATGAACTATGCCCTTCATAGTTTGCCAGATATAATGTGTTTGATAAATATAATGTTAAAAACCTAAATTATATCTAATAGGTTAAAATTAATATTTTATTTAAAAAATATTAAATAAATTAATATTATATATTTTTATTAAGAAAAAAGCCCGGAGTATGGTATTAAGGAACCCCGACCTACACGGCATGCATCAGTTAAAGGAATTGTATATATATTTATATGTTATATTATATTATATTACAGTGAGACCACCATAGTTGGCCTCAATGTTCCACACAACGTGGAGGGTGTACTGCTGAGATTATTCAACCTGGAGGGAAGGCGTACCTGCTCAGATTATTCAACCTGAGAACATGGTAAACTGCAGTTCATCCATTTCGATCATACTATCAATGTAAACAACCCCTTCATGTATTTCTTTAGTTTCCGTAAAAAAAATAATGTTGCTCCGACCAAATTGTTTACTTACACAGTGGGCAAACAGCGATGAATATATGCAGAGCCCCTGCTGAAGCTTGCATCTTTGTTCAAGAACATAGACAAAAATTAAAATTAAAATTTCAGTTTTACAACATTAAAATAAAAATCAATATTTATTATAAAAATAAATCATTTTCTTAATAAATCATTTTCTTCATAAATATCAATTTCAGTTTTACAACATTAAATTAAAAAACAATATTTATTATAAAAATAAATCATTTTCTTCATAAATATTTTTAGTAAAACTAGATTCCTCAAGGACGGGAGGTGCACAGTCAAATTTATATTTTACTTGAAAAATGCATGAATAAATTACTATTCTCTTTTAAAGAAAGGTATTTTTTTTTTAATATTATTTATAAACATCCAGATTGGAAGTGTAGATTGGCAGATTGAAAGTATAGATTGGAGATGTCATAGGTATGTTTTTCTATATAAATATTCATGTTTTTCTATATAAATATGCAAATTGAAGTATAAATTGGAGATGCCATGCCTAATTTTTTACTTTAAAATTTTATTTTGTATAAAAATATTTTTAAATAAAAAATAATTTTTTTTTTAATCTTATATTTTTAAATAATTTTTTTTAATATTAATGTATTTAATATTTTTTTATTAAAAGACAAATTTTAACACATTATATGATGATATATGTTTTATACAGCAAACTATTCTTCCCGGGCGGGCATCATTGTCAGACGGGAAACACACCCGATCCCATACCGACCGACCTCGATATGTGAAATCGTCTTACGCCATCATCATTGTCAGACGGGAAACACACCCGATCCCATACCGACCTCGATATGTGAAATCGTCTTACGCCATATGTACTGATCTTTCTCGGGAGACATGGTCAAAGCCCGCTTTGAGATCTGAAACTCAAAGGATGCGTAAGCAGGCTCGACTGTTAAGGTTGCCATCTCAAAGGATGCGTAAGCAGGCTCGACTGTTAAGGCCGCCATCACCTTTAGGTACTCGATCATAGGGAGAGGATGCGTAAGCAGGCTCGACTGATAAGGAAAGGTCCGGCAGGGCTCGACTGTTAAGGACCCTTTAGGGTGCTCGACTGATAAGGGAGAGGACCCTTTAGGGTGCATTAGCACACTCGACTAATAAGGATGCGTAAGCAGGCTCGACTGTTAAGGACCGGAGGCGCTCGACCATAGGACCTTTAGGTACTCGACCATAAGGATGCGTAAGCAGGCTCGACTGTTAAGGACCGGAGGCGCTCGACCATAGGGAGAGGACCCTTTAGGGTGCGTTAGCACACTCGACTAATAAGGAAAGGGGGCTCAGCAAACTATGAATAAAAACAAAAATATAAATATAAATCTATATATATAATTTCTTTGAATGATGCATGGCCACATATCATATGTTTTTAACTTCGACTTTATCAAACACATTTTATACGGCAAACTAGGTATAAAAACAAAAATATAAATATAAATCTATATCTATAATTTCTTTAAATGATGGATAGGGCCACATATCTTTGAGACTATAATCGAATTTCAAACTTTCTACATAATTTTTTATATAATAATAAAAAATTATATTACTTTACAAAGCAAGTAAATATAAATATAAATCTATATCTATAATTTCTTTAAATGATGGATAGGGCCACATATCGTTTTGAGACTATAATCGAATTTCAAACTTTTTACGTAATTTTTTATATAATAATAAAAAATTATATTACTTTACAAAGCAAGTAGAGCTATATAAAAACTATATTAGTTTACAATATAAAAAAGTATATTAGTTTACAAAGCAAGTAGAGCTCTTTTCCGTATTCAATGGTAATATTTTACTTTTTATAAAATAATAATAAAAAATTACAATGGCTTGCCAATATTTTACTTTTATAGAATAATAATAAAAAATTAATAAAAAATTACAATGGCATTTTACTTTTATAAAATAATAATAAAAAATTACAATGGCTTGCCATGTACATATGAAAAAACTGAAGTTAACTTTTTATATAATAATAAAAATTTATATTACTATTATATTACTTTCCATGCACAAATGGCCAAAACAAGTGGAGCTCTTGTACATAGTCAATAGTAATATTTTATTTTATATAATAATAATAAAAAATTACAATGGCTTGCCATGCAAATATGGAAAAAAGTGAAGTTAAGAAAGACATATATGGAAAAAGTGAAGTTAAGAAAGACATGTAACTTCAAATCAAATCAGCCATGGCCTTTTGATCTCTATTTAATAGAATGCATCCCTCCTCTTAGACCAAACCATTCCTTCTTTTGCTACGCCTTGCGTATTTTCCTCCTTTGCCAAGTTTCCCTCTGTAGCTGTAGAACAGAGAACAGACATGGCTCCACAATCAACCGTATCTCCTTGTGCTCTTTGCAAACTTCTTATTTATTTGTTATTGCTTTTCATGTTACCTAATTTGATGCAATGCAGACCGCTTGTGCCCAAGATTTCAAGGCCGGATCATAAACCCGTTGATGGGTTGAGAATAGATCTTGTGCACAGAGATTCATCACTTTCCCCATTGTTTCCAGGGAATATTAAGTCAACTGAACGAGTTAAGCAAGCAGTGCAACGCAGTCAAGAGAGGCTGGAAACACTGCATAGATCTGTAGTTCTGAAGGTTGGTCAATTGGCCCACAAAAGTTCAGGAATCCAAGCTCCAATAAGTGCAGGAAGTGGAGAATATACGATGAAGGTAGAAATTGGTGAGCCGTCATTATCATATTCTGGAATTCTAGACACAGGTAGTGACTTGATATGGACACAGTGCTTGCCCTGTGATAATTGCTCTAATCAAACCTATCCAATCTATGATCCTTCCCAATCGTCCACTTATAGGAAGGTCTCATGCGAAAGCCCTGAGTGCCCGTCAAACCCTAACTTTTATTGCTCTGCTGGTATGTGTCATTACATGTGGGAGTATGGTGATTACTCCACCACCTCAGGGATCCTTTCATACGACACGTTTACCTTTTCATCAGAGTCAGTGGACCAGATTGTCTTTGGTTGTGGGCAATACAATGATGGCCACTACGCAGCACACGGAGGTGTAGGCTTCGGACGAGGTTCCTTATCCTTAATTTCACAACTTGGGTCATTAGGTGCTAATAAGTTTTCTTATTGTCTCCAGGGTTTTGAAGAACCTTCGTACATGGTCAGCCCTTTGTTTATAGGCCACAGTGCTACTTTGAATGCCGAGGTTAATGTCAGTTCAACTCCTTTTATTCAAAACGCGGCATCAAGTTTCTATTTTCTTTCGTTGGAAGGAATTAGCCTTGGAGGTAAATTATTAAACATCGATGCATCTACTTTTGATATTCAAGATGATGGTAGTGGTGGATTTATGATAGACTCCGGAACCACATTCACGCTTTTGCATGAGGATGCATATCAAGTTTTGAAGAAAGCATTGATCTCTGCCATTCACTTTCCGCAAACCGATGGCTCTGGACTCGGACTAGACCTCTGTTTTAACTTAGGTCCTGACTATCACTTTCGGCTTTCCTCTAATCAATTTCCTACTATGACTTTCCACTTTAAGGGAGCAGATTATGTTTTGCAGCCGGAACACTATTTCTACGTTGATGACACCACTTTCTGCCTGGCAATGCTTCCGACTTCCCAGATCCAGATGTCCATATTAGGGAATTATCAACAGCAAAACTACCATATTCTCTATGACAACGGAAACAACATGCTCTCTTTTGCACCGACGGATTGTGATTCCTTGTAAGCAACCACATCGACAGGTGTTTTCTCATTATCAGATGAATAAGGTTTTGTTTCATCCAAAGAAATTGTCATACAATTTTGAGTCTGTTACTGTTACTAGAATTTGTTTTCGAGTGTGTTACTGTTACTAGAATTTGTTTTTGAGTCTGTTACTGTTACTGTGACAGTTTTTTTGAGGACTATACGCAAATAGTAATAAAGTTTGTTATTCTGATTTCGGATTCATTGAACCATGGTTCCCTTATTGTGAATATTGATAAACTCTTGTGATTACGGAAAGGACTCCTTATTGTGAATATTGATAAACTCGTTTGTTTTTGAGTCAGTTACTATTACTGTAACAGTCTTTTTTTAAGACTATACGCAAATAGTAATAAAGTTTGTTACTCTGATTTCGAATTCATTGAACCATGGTTCCCTTGTTGTGAATATTGATAAACTCTTGTGATTACGGAAAGGACTCCTTATTGTGAATATTGATAAACTCGTGATTACTGAAAGGACTTACTAGGTGGATTCAATCATATATTATTTTGATATTTATTATTTTACATTGAATATTGCATTTATAACAGTATTGAGAAATATGTTTATTTTGGAATGTTTTTTCAGAATTTTAATTCAATAATTAATATTCAATTATATATTATTTTGATGTTTATTATTTTAGATTGAATATTGTATATATAATTATGGATTTTTTTTTTCCAAGATTTTTAATTTTAATAATCAATTAGTGTAGGAATTTAATTTCATAGAATCTTATAAATATTATACACAAATCAAATAAAAGATGGAGATTTATTTCCAAAATAGATATTTTTTTGTCTTTTTAATTAAATTTATTAATTAAAAAAATAGCATACAAGTGTCATACGAAATGAGTAAGTGTTTTTTGAGCATGTGGTATTGATAAGCCATCGTACTTGTCAATTATATTGTAACAAAACACATTTATAGCTTAAGAATCTTAGTGATAAATCTTTATGATTAAGAATCTCATTATATGTTTTTTTAAACTAGTATATGTCAAAATTATATATTAATTATTTTTATTGTTTAATAATTTTTTGTTTGTTTTTGTTAAACAGAATTATAATTTACTTAAAATTTAGATTTTTTAAATTTTAACAAATTGAGATATATGGTGAAATGTATGGTGAAGTAACCATTTTAGTTTATTATAAATTAATGTTTATAGTGAATTACTGTATTTATCGTAAATTAATGTTTTTATTGTAAATTAATGTTTATATGGGGAAGTAAGTGTTTTAGTTTATTATAAATTAATATCCATATCATAAAGTAATTGTTTTAGTTTATCATAAAGTAATTGTTTTAGTTTATTATGAATTAATGTACTGTTTTAGTTTATTAATTGCCTATAAATTAATATTTATAGGCATAGCCATGTAATTTATATAATTTCGTTACTTTACATTATAGCCTTATTTTTATGATAAATTAATGTCTATAGGCATAGCCATGTAATTTATATAATTTCATTACTTTACATCATAGCTTTATTTTCTTAGAGCACAAGAATGGAGTTAACCTTATTGCGTGATTCAATAAAGAGTCACTTAAAACCTTAAACTCTGAAATAATATAAAGAGTGAAGTGCAGTACCCTTAGCTGTTGTTTTCTGTTTGATTTTTGGCCAAAATGGCAACGAATTTCCTGGGAACAAGATTAGAAACATAATATCATGTACTCGAGTTGCCTAAGAAATATATGAGGAAGTCCATCCACATCGATTGAGTGGAAGTTCAATTCTCATCTAGTGATTGGACTATTGACAACAAGAGTAGACTTCGTGCCACTAACGATATGGTTCCCGAAGAGCAATGGGTTCACACAATTTTAAAAAGAGTGTTTATATGCATGATTTGCTCAGGGTGCTTGTTTCCTACCCAAGCAGTTGGTGGAGAGGGCACCAGCAAGGTTCCCAATATCTCCCAAGGATCTTCTTTGTTATCAGAAACTCTAATTCTTTCAATTTGATGGGATTACATACATTATTAAACGCCCAATACTTGCCAGCTAAAGTAAACCAATAGAGGAAAACTCAATTGAAATCACATAAACACACTTATCTCATAAAATCACTTGTAACAAACAAATAGAGAAACCCAATTGAGATCAATTTTGTGAGAAGAAACCGAGAATTAGCCAATGAACAAAAACATAAAATACCCTGTAACAAACTAATAGAGGAAACCCAATTGAAATCAATTTTGTGAAAAGAAATAGAGAATTAGCGAAAGAACAAAAATAACAATGGAAATGAAGCCTCAGTTCTTCAATGGTGGCCCCTGAGTACATGGGGATGAATGCCCCTTGCTGTAATTCATTCAAACTCCATTCGTAGAAAACTTGTTTCCCAAACTGAACACTTGACTTGATGGACCCTATTGTTTCTTGATGTTGTTAGAGTGGGGCCTATTATTTCTTGATGTCGACATAGTAGGGTTTCTAGAAATAATGAAAACTTTGTTTCATACGCTAAAAAGCCCCAGTGTGAGAAAAACACCGTGAAGATGCAGAGAAGCTTCTGATGTATGGATTCTGTTATGTTAAATAACTTGACCAAGAGTTATGATTATACCCTGTGGTTTGAAGCAGATTTCAAGGTATTTGATCTTTCTCCAAATTTGATATAGATTCACTTATGCTCTTCTAAATGCATTTGAGTAAAAACAATTGCCATGAAACAACTATTGCATTCTGCAACTGAGTTGTGATGGAATTGCTCTTAGTCTCAACCTACTCTACTGACAGTGTTATGCTTCTACCAGCGAATAGAGATCCAATTGATATCAATTTTGTGACAGGAAGAAACTAATGAATATGGAACCATTTAATAATAACTAGTATAGATCCATTTTAAATACTGATCTAATATGAGTAGAGAGGGATCCAATTTCTTCACTTACAATATTTTTTTATGAACCGACATTATTTAAATATTTTGTATAGTTTATTATTATTATTTTTTGTATTTTAATTTTTTTAGTTTTTATTTGGGCGGACATGATTAAAATTTCAACTTTGAGGACGGACAGACAGAGTTACACATCATACTAGGCTGTAGAATAAACCTCTCAGCTCAATAACATTGTTATTAGAGATGAAACATCGGTTCTTCAAGCACAAAGAGAAAAATACCCTGTGCTCTAATTCACTCAAACTCCATTGTAGAAAACATGCTTCCCAAACCAAACAATTAACTTGATAGACCTTATTGTTCCTTGATGTCATCAGAGCAAGGTTTCCAGGTATGATGAAAGCTTTGTTTCAATGAGCCTCTCAGCTCAATAACATTGTTATTAGAGAAGATGCTTGCTTTGTTTCAATGAGCCTCTCAGCTCAATAACATTGTTATTAGAGAAGAAGCATCGGTTCTTAAAGCACAAAGAGAAGAATACTCCGTGCTCTAATTCGCTCAAACTCCATTGTAGAAAACATGCTTTCCATACCCAAAAATTAACTTGATAGACCTTATTGTTCCTTGATCTCATCAAAGCAAGCTTTCCAGGTATGATGAAAGCTTTGTTTCATACGTTGAAAATCCCACGTGTGAAAAAAACACCATAAAGAGGTAGAGTATCTGATTAACAAGATGATTGTGAAAATACCGACGTGTGAAAAAAACACCATAAAGAGGTAGAGTATCTGATTAGCAAGATGATTGTGAAAATACCTGAATGCATGGATGCTGCTATATTAAATAACTTGATCAGGAGTTATGATCATGCCCAATTGCTAGAAGCAGATTTCAAAGTATTCGATTCCTTTAATGCTCTTATAAATGCGTTTAAGACCATAGCCAGGAGACAGTGATTGTATTGTTCAACCAGCCAGGTTGTGGTGAGGTTCCTTTCATTGTCTCAACTTACTCCACTGACAGGCATAACTGGGAAGAGTACCCCATATCCTAATTCGCTCAAACTTCATCACTAAAAACCTGTTTCTAGAACCAAACAATTAATTGTTTCTTGATGTCATCAGAGCAAGGCAGGGCTTCCACGCATGTTGAAACTTTTTCTTGATAAGCTTAGAAGTCCCCGTGTGAGAAAAACACCATAAATAGAAAGAGAATCTGCTCAACAACATGATTGCAAAAAACTTTCAAATTATGAATCTTGTTTTGTCAAATGTTCATGCCCAATTGTTAGACAGAACGACATACCTACAAAAAACTTTCACTCTTGCCATGTTAAATGTTCATGCCCAACTGTTAGACAGAAGAACATGCCTACAAAAACCTTTCAAATAACCAATCCTGCCATGTTAAATGATCATGCCCAATTGTTAGACAAAGCAACATGCTCATCTTTGGGAATGATGCGATATTATGCATTGAGTTAATTATAGGTTAATTTTTTCCCAAATGAGGGAATCATTAATTTCAAAATCATTAACTTATTATTTAATGTTTATTGTTTGGTTGGTTTTACTTGGTCATGGTTATGTTTATGGATCCAATCAATAAATAGAAACAGATTCAAACAATTAATTTCGAAATCATTAATTTATTATTTAATGTTCATTGTTTGCTTTGTTTTATTTCTTCATGGTTATGTTTATACGATGGATCCAATAAATAAAAACAAATTCAAACAAATCATTAATTTATTATTTAATGTTCATTGTTTGCTTTGTTTTATTTCTTGATGGTTATGTTTATGCGATGGATCCAATAAATAAAAACAAATTCAAACAATTAACTTCACTTCTTTACAAAGTGACTGTATATTAAATCTCAAAAAATTTAAAATAGAAATGAATTCAAACAATTAACTTCACTTAATTAAATTTCAAAAGTTTAAAAATATTAAATAAAATTTAACTATGTAGTACCAATGGCACTGATGCACCCACTAAATAGAAACAAATTTAAACAATTAACTTCACTTCTGTACAAAGTGGTTGTATATTAAATCTCAAAAATTCTAAAGTGGTTGTATATTAAATCTCAAAAATTCTAAAAATATTAAATAATTGTATATTAAATCTCAAAAAATCTAAAAATATTAAATAAAATATGTAGTCCCAATGGCACGACTCCCACCGACATTAAAAGTTTAGAATGGAAATTATACAGTATCGTGAGACTGAGAAACAAAAACAATGCATAAGCGGAAAAGTTACGCCCAACACTTCAATTAAGCCCCTTTTAATATGGGAGACAGATTAGATAGATTTTATCTGATCAGTGTTCTCGTCAATTTTGTGTTTTAATAAATAACAAAAAATATTTTTTTCAAAATTAACGTTAAAAAACGAAAAGTTTATTTTATATATGTTGTCCTTGTCAATTTTGTATTTTAATAAATAACAAAAAAATATTTTTTTTTTTTTAAATTAACGTAAAAAAACAAAAAGTTTATTTTATATATGTTGTCCCTGTCAATTTTGTGTTTTAATAAATAACAATTTTTTTTTCCCTAAATTAACGTAAAAAAACAAAATGTTTTATATATATATAATATTTTATTTATAAGTTAGATTACTTAATTTATATATAAAATAGTTTTTTGTATTTGAATATAATTTCGATTAAGATTGTGAGTTTTTGTTGTTTAAAATATAGTTTTGGATGCATAAATAGATTTGGCACTTTAAAAAACTCCTTGAATGCTAAAATGATGCAAATTAAATAACTTAAACTCAAGTTTTTAAAAATATCTACCGAATTTTGATTAAAATTAATCATAAAAATTCATCTATTAGTTAGAATTGAAAAGAAGAGAAGCACCGAGAGGAAACGGCAGGGACAAAGATCGCAGATCTCTCCCTGATCGATGCCGCAGAGGAGAGAAGGGGCGGAGCAACACCGGATGGATCGAGCAATGGCAATCGAAGGTGCAGTTTTGAGTGGGGTTTGGATCCGAGGGCCACTGTAGCGCAGGGTGGAGTGCTCGAAAATCAAAAGAGCATTAGATATGGGCTAGATCTGAAATGGCTAAGGTTACCTCTCTTTGCAAGCAAAGTATATCGATCTGTCACAAACGCAGTTGGATTTTCTCCTTCTAATTGTGACCCAGAGGTAGCCCCATGGACAAATCCGGTGCATGAGGAGATTAACACCTCGCTGTGGGAACTGAGCATCCGTAGGGGAGGAGTGGAGGTAGATCTGTGGTACAACTTGACAGAATGGAGGCTTGTCCTTCTAGATCTGAGGTATCCAGTCTCTGGATTGCCAACAATAGTGATCATGGCAATCAGATCCAGCCCTTTAATAGCCCACATTGACTGCAGGCAGTCTTTTTTCGTCCACAAAGCATTAATGCTGGCTTGACCTGAGCAATCCGGAGTGCGGCGACTAGATCCCGATTCCGCTAGTGTAGATCTTGAATGGATTTTGCAAGGACCTAGATCAATCCCTCTCACTATGAAAGGGAACTTAGATCACAGTCATGTCAAGGATCCAAAAGATCTGGCATACAACATATGGAACAGCTTGTACCAAAACCAGATCGGGAGGCACATTCACCAAAACCAGATTTGGAGAACTGATAACAAAAAGTCTCCTCTCATCTCTTGATCGCAGCCTCAGATCATAGAACAGAGCTGGCAATAGAGAGATGTGATGGTTGTGACGGATCAACGAAACATCCCAACAATAGAGCCTGAAGCACCTGCATCGGATATGCACGAAGGAAGAAAAAGTAATATCTTTATCAGATGCATGGGAGGGAACACAATATGCATCAAGATAGGGAAATGGGCGCCGAAAAAAACACTCAAACAAAGGATACAAGAAAGGACTAGAATCCCACCATGCAAACAACTCCTGCTCTACATTGGGAAAGTACTGCATGAGGAGCACAAGCTAAAAGAATATGGCATAGGCAATGACTCAACCATATGTCCTAGCACAAGACTTCGCGGAGGTTTTTCCGGCACAAGCTCAAAAGGACCTACTTCCTTCAAAGATGCAGTGAAAGGGAAGATGGAACCTCAAGTGAAAACAGAACAGCAAGCTATAACCCCAGGGGCCTACATTGTCGAGCAGACAACATAGAACCATGTATTAACAATCGGCATACCTGAGGTAAATCAAATACATGTTGATTATTTAACTAAAGCAGTGATATGCAGGTTTAATGGTTTTTGGCCCAAACTGGAAGCCCTTCGTCAATGGATTTACTCCATATGGACAAAAAACTGTGATATCCATCTCTATTCAAAGGGATTTTTTATTGTCAAATTCGACACCATAAAAGACAAGGAATATGCATTGCATGAGGCACCATGATTCTGGGGTAATGCTGGCCTTCTAATGACATCTTGGTTTTTGGATTTCGACCCAAACAACATGGTGGTTTCCAAAATGCCAGTGTGGGTAAAATTATATAATTTACCTCTACACGTTTGGCACTACAAAGTATTGGAAGGCATCGGCAATGCCTTGGGGACATTCTTAAAAATAGACAATGAGCAGCTATCCAAAGATATCTATACTTTTGCCAGGATTTGTGCGGAGGTGGATCTCAGTCAAGGCTTACCAGATCACATTCTCTTATTCCATAACGAAAAGCAATGGGCACAACAACTTGATTATGAAAATACTGCTTTCCGCTGCTGCATATGCCGACAAACTGGTCATCTTCAGAATGAATGCCCACAAAACAAAAAAGATAGGAAAAGAAGACAACCACCAAAGCCGAAAGGATGGTAGTTTTCAGCCACATGGGCAGAGGATATAGAAGAGGAAAAGAACGCAGAAACCACTAGTGTACTTCAAGAAGCAGAAGATGGAAGGAATAATCCAGAAATCAACAAAGAAAGTTTTCCACACAACCTACAGAATGATGAAAATATGATTGAATATGCAACAGATCCAAAACAAGCAACCCATAGCAGCGATATGAGAAACACACCCTTGGGCAAGAAATTGGAGGCAGCAAACGAGTATACTCCACTGCAAGCTCAGATTCTGAAAAAGAAATCTTGGCTGCCACAAATGAAGCACAAATGACTATTGTAACAGCCATGCCTAACAATGAAGGCTGGCGGAAAGTGGAAAAAAAGAAAGGTGGGAAAGCATAGATAGACAACTAATGATTATTAGATCCCATATTTTCCAGGACAAGTTTTGATACAGCATATGCTATTACAACATCTACAACATGTAATTTTACTCAATATGAATAAACTTACGATTTTTTCAGTGGAAAAAAAGTGGGTTTTGGTTTTAATTTTTATTTATTCTATTTTATTTTTATTTGACAGAGTCAAAAATGTCTACATAACATAATAGGACATGAATCAAAACATCAACTTAAATAATAAGTTGTTATAGATACCAAAGAATCGATTCAAAGCTATCCACATCACACAAGCCTAAACTCATAAATAACAGGAGATTACAACATCTCTTCCATACTAGACGGGAGAGTTTTCGTTGATATAATTTCAAGTAAGATTGTGAATTTTTGTTGTTTAAAATACATTTTTGAGTGCATAAATGGATTTGGCACCTTAAAAAACTCCTTGAGCACTAGAATTGTGCAAATTAATTAAATAACTTAAACTCAAGTTTTTAAAAATCTCTACTGAATTTTGGTTAAAATTAATATGTTCCTAAAGGTGAGTTATATGTTCTTAAAGATGAGTGATGTAGTTGATCATATAGGCTCACACGGGCACTTTGGTCTAGGGAAAACTATGGCTAAATTGCATAGGCATGCGTATTGGCCCAAGATGCAAGATCATGTAGCTTGGTTCATAAGAGGATGCATGCTTCATTTTATTAGCATGCATAGAGACATGAAACATGGTCTATATTATCCCTTACTTGTACCTACTCATCCTTGGGAAAGCATTTCCATGGAATTTGTGGGAGGTTTACCTATAACCAGGAAGGCGCATGACTACCTGTTTGTGGTAGTTGATAGGGTTAACAAGATGTGTGTTCCAATGCCTTGTAAAAATATCATCAGCAATAAAAAAGCAATAAACTTTTCCGTTGGAGAGGGCTGGGTGCAATTTCGGATACCGAGGAGTATCATTTCATACAAGGATACAAGATTTCCCAGTTCATTCTGGACTACATTATGGGAGAAGATGGACACAAAGTTGAAGAGATTTACAACATTCATCCACAAAAAGATGGGTAGACAAAAGTAGTCAACAATACTTTGATGTATCTTTTAAGGGGATACAACCAAAAGCATATGAAGACCTGGGATGGAAATCGGTATATATACAACATTCTTACAATAAAGAAATGCATACTTCTACAACAAAGTCTCCATTTGAGATTTGTTTTGGATATTTTCCACCTTCACCTTTGGATATTGCATATGGGAAACAAGGAGGAGTGAGGGAAGATCTTACAGGAGATGCTTTGAGGGATGAAACATTTATAGAGAAGATTAGGAAGATCCATATATAGGTACAAGAAACACTGCAGAAGTCATAGGAGAAGTATAAGGCTAGGCATGATCAACACAAAATAGAGAAGTCATTCAAGGTGGGAGACAGAGTATGGTTATAGTTGAACAAGGAGAGGTTGTAGGGGCTCCGTAATAAAATCAAGGCTTTGAGGTATGGTCCCTTTGAGATACGAGAAAATGTGGGTGATACTGTCGATCAACTCATTTTAACGCCATATATGTACATTTACTCAGTTGTGAATGTAGAGAATTTAAAAATCTATGAGCCTTCCATTCTAGATTAGGAATATGAACATGTCCTACCTTTTGTGGAGGGTTTGGCACCAAATTCTCAGGTAGAGTTGACAGAAGATACAGTTTTGTAGAAGAGGTCCAAAACGACAAAACAGAGCAGCATGACTTTTGGTATATTGGATTGACGAGACAACTTCTAGGCAAAGCTAAATGGTACACCAAAGAGAAGGTGGAGGAATTTTTCTCTCACCTCATTTAGTAGAAGCTTTTGGGGACCAAAAGCCTCCAAAAATGGGGAGGTTTGATCTAGATTAGATAATTATATTGTTTGTCATCCATCTCAATGCATTTGGAGTGGAAAAAGTGGAGGAATTGGCTCATGGAACTGTTTTTACTGGAGGGACCTAGTTTGGAAAAATGCGGTCTGAAACATTTCAGGAGCATTTTGTGCCATCAAATGACATTTTTGGGGGGTAAAACTTTATTTATATAGTGATACACCATTTCATGTTATTCTACACACATATATCTTTCCAACGATGTAAGAAGCATGTCAATCTGAGTCTGTATGAAAATATTATGCCACTCAGAAGTTGACCTTCTTGTTTTCACACCTATAGTTCAAGAGGATGTTGATTCAACCCCTATTATTCATGGAAAAAGGATTTATCCACGTGATTATGATGTAAAATACTCTAGAAGAGTATATATTGTAACTCTAGTTAAAAGTTGATGTAGTAAAAAATAACCGCTAGTAGGCTGTCGGGTTGTGTTATAACCAGACCATTAGGAGGAAGAGGAACAAGGTTAATTTTAGGGGCGAATAATCGCCCAAAGGCGAAATTTAAGGCTTTTTATATTTTAATGGGGCGAATTTTTAATTAAAATAATATTTTTTTTTATATAATTAGCCCATATTTTATTTAAAAATTAATTAATTTTTTTATTTTAGCCCAGGGCGGATAAACTAACCGAATTGTATTTGATCAAAATAGCCCCATTTTGATATTTGTGGAATCATATTTGATCAAAATCGCCCCCATTTTGATTTACAGTTTGGATTTTCTGGTTTGGGAGTGGTTTGTGAGGGTCGATTTGGTCCCGGGAGTGGTTTGTGAGGGTTGATTTGGTCATGGGATGTTAGATTTATTTTGAAATGGAGGGCGGCTACCTGTTTTGACGGATTCAGCCCGCTGTTTTAGTGTATATGGCTCCCTGGGTTCTTGTATAAAAATGGTTTTGAAATAGGTTTTTTCATCCTAGTTCACAAATCTAGCAGCAGCAGTTTCGGTGGGATATTCTTGCATTTTCAGATTTCAATCCGCTTATTCTTCTCTGGTTTCGGTATCCATTGTTTCTTGGATTTGAATGGCTCATGCCACTGCAGCAGCAACAACAAGAGTCGGTACTCTTGTTGGCTGAGCGCGAGAAATTAGGCCCCTTTATTCTCATGTTCGTGTAAAAGGTATATTAACTCTGTTGATATTCAAGCATGGGATAAGTAGCCGTGATCTGCACCATTTTTGCAGTAACTTTCTGGTCATTGTTGTTTTATCTGTTGCTTATATCACGCCTATTTCGTTAAATGTCCATTTCTTTTTCCTTTGGTGTTCCCTTTCATTTTGTTAGCTTTCTTATAGCTGTAGATTGTGCTCATTTTTGTGCAATCCAGATGTGTTCTTGGGTGTTTAATGTCAAAATACGCGGTCATTTTTATTTTCAGGGTTATTTTATCAGATGATAGGTTAATTTCAAATTTCAATTCGCTGAATATGTTGTGCTTCTTTGGCACAGTACGTCATATTGTTTCTTGCGGTGATAAGGGCCAGAGCAGTTGGTGCCGGCAATGATTGTTGGAACCTTCAACATAGGAAATCGCAAACATATGCATCGAGTGGCCTTGTCACATAATTTTGGTGTATCATATTGTGAGCTCAAGTTAATATGCAATGATATTTCTGTCCCTAATAATCTCTGATGGAAGAAATTCTACAGCGTACTATACTACTATTGTGGTTCTTGTGTTGATAAATCTCCTTTGCCCATTGAAATAACTACTTCAGCTAATTCTTGGTAACGATGGTCACACAATGCCCTATGAATAGTAGAATTTCCTTAAGAATCTGCAGTCCAATGAAAGAAAGTCCATCCATGTGCATATCGAAAGTTAATCCCAGTACCATCATCGATTGCACACTCAATTTGTTCTCACTGCTCTTCGCTTGCTGCTTTCAAACACAAAATAATATCTTTGACTATAACATCTTCATACATAGTATGATCAAAATTTGAACTTGGTTTTATTCCAGAGTGAAGCATGTGAGCAGATTGAGCATGCAACAAAATTTCCTCGTAGCCTTGCTTGGCATCCATAGACTCTAGAAGCGTTTCCATTCCCAATATTAGATTTCTCCTTATTATCCACAAAATTACCCTTACAGAATCAATTAAGACAATGTCATCTTTGTTGTTCGGGTCAGATTCACTAGAAGTATTTGAATATGGAAATTTTCCCATCTTTACAGAAGTATCTATATCCCACAATAATGCACAAGTCTCGTCAAACCCTGAGGCATCAATGTTATCCAAGGAAAAATCCATAGCTTCTTTTATCTGATTTCTTTCCAGGGTGAAGGCTTTCAATGTGTCTTCAAATCCGCCTTTTTGTTTGTCAATTGAGGAGCGCTCTAGATCAACCCACCCACTCTTTCCAGCAGTATAAGTTGCACTACAACCTTTCTCCTTTTCTAGACTTCTCATGCCTTCCTATTGGGATAAAAGTGGTGGTATCCATTGTCCACTTTCAGTTACCATGGTGAAAAGCCTTGTCTACGGTGTTTGAAGTAGTTTTTCTTGAGAAAATGAATAGGTCGGAAAAATGTAGTATGTATGCTCCTTTAATCTAAGGTCAACTAAGAAATTCATCAATTGAAGGTCACGTCCCCTTCCCATTATTTCTTGCTTATAAGCACAACTACAATCAACCACACACATTTCCATGGTGTCGATCATGTTCATTTGATGCTCATCGTCTTGGAAAGGAAGTGTAACCAATTCACCCTAGCTAAACTCTTGCATTTCATCCTCGGCTGCCTTACCATCTGCTTTGGTCATGAAAACAATGAAACTGATGTTCCATTGCCTTATTCGTTCTTCTTCCATTCTCGGCTGCCTCATTCTATTAATGGCATTAGGACTAGGCCAATCTAATGTCAGTGAAAGACAATTCTCATCCACCTGGCGCACTAGAATTTTTATATAAGGATTAGTTGTCTGAAGATCTTCATTATCAAGTATACTAATTGGCCTTCTACTTGAATTAATCTCATTGGCTAGTTCATCGAACCAACCTACCAGTTGTGAGACTACCTCAAAACTCAAATTTGCAAAATCCAGCTCTATGTCTGAAGATTCTTTTTGCACGATTGTTAACTTTGGATGTGAAATGACCAGGCTATGTTCCCTTGGAGTAGTATCTATAAGCACAGAATAGCTGGTGGAAATGAGTTCAACCATGGACTTGGAAGGACCTCCATTATCCCAAGGCAATTTTCTACTCCGACAACAACAGATAATTGTGGTATTTTCTCAAACAAATGTGTAGCCTACTTTTGCAGGAGTCTTCCAATTCTCTCTTGCCTCATTAAGAATACAACAATGTCACCAAAATCCTCCCTTATAAAATTATGGAAGACAGTTACCAATGTTGTGTTAATATAATCTGGTTCTACGTTGTAAATATGTAGAATTTATACAACATATCGTTGTTCATTAGCCATGAAGTTTGCCAAAACATTCAGTGCATCTTCATCTGGAGCTATAAGAAGTTATCCTTTTGTTCTATTCTCAAGTGACTGCTTGTTATTGGAAAGCTTAATCCCATGACAATGTTCTTTGAAAACCATATGTGTGAACATGGATTCAGAATCCACATATTGGTTTTGTTCTTCAGAAATGCATGTACCTGCAATAGACCTCAATTTAGCCTCTGCAACATTTTTTAGCATGACCATGGCAATTCCCACCTCGTTTATTGTTTTCTTATCATTTGGAAAATTGAAGGAAACTGTTTGAGAACCGTTGACATCCCCTGCATTATATATCAGTTGGATCCCACAAAAAGGAGCAGCAACCAAATTTACCATATTCCATTCCATATAAATACCCCCAGAATTTGTCAGAGCCTGAGGATGATTTTCCTAAATTTGAAGGTAGTTCTGGTAACAAGCAATTTCTTCGTCCACTTTCCCCATAAATTTTCAATGCATCACCCAGGTTATTCTATACCTCCAAAAAGATGGAGTCCATGATGATAGAATATTTCTAGAGTGGTAATGCCAACTCTTGTTCATAAAAAGCGTTGGATAAATACCCGAAGGCAAATAGATAGTCAATACACAATTGGATTGTTGGTTGGTAGCGCAAAATTACATCTTGAAGCTCTCTCATAGCCTTTAATACATTTCCTTGGCTCAATTGAACATCCAAATATAGGCTTCAACCTGATTGCCCCCTTATAATAAACAAGGGCCTTCTGTAAACCCCCTGCTTCCATTAATAGCCCAGCCAAGCACAAATACTCCAGTCCAAATGATGATGATGCTACGGGTCCCTCAAAAAGTATAAAAACTTCATTCACTAGGCAACGCAATTATTGCATAGTTCTAACTGGGGTAACTTTACCCTTAAATTCCTTTTCTGGCAGTGGCCCTTTCTGCATTGACAATTCTTACTTAGACAATATGTTCATTGAATTCTCCATAGGCATGAAAATAGATCATTTCTGCAAACTTCATTCTTACCTCTGAAATCCTGTTTATGGTTAGAATAAGCACCAGATTTTCAATATGGCTTCTTCCATTTGCCCAATCTATAATCAGTTTTGAATCCCCCATATCTTAGAGACCATCAATTCCTTTTTAAGTTGCACATTTCAGAAGTAACCATAAAGTGTAAAACTCAGCTCTATTATTAGTCCTCTGGTCTGTTGCATACTTGAAAGAAACATAACGTTTTTCTATTAAATACAAAATGCTACTAGTTTCACATTTCCTTGGAGTTCCTTGATAGGCACTGTAAAAAAAAACCAGCCTTATTTTTGTTGATATGTGGAACCTTAAGAATTCTTGGACGTTTGACTTTTTCAGGTTTTCATGACCCTCCATAGGCATATCTAATTTGATGGCATACCTGAGTTGAAGGATTATCTATATCTTGGAATATCATGTGATAAAAGAAATTCTTGTATGTAGTGATTTGACCTTCGAAGTAATATATGCAACATATCTCAAATAAAAATTCATTTGTTGTCATTGGTGGCTTGCCAAGTCAATGAAAGCAAGGTGTTGTTATTACTCCCACTAAGGTTCAAGTCCTCCAATGACATGCTCATACCCATGATAATATGTGTGCCAATGCTTATGAGAAATGGGCAGATCCAGGTGTAAGTTTCATCTAATATTGGTAGAATAAACAACCCACACTCGTGGCATTTTAACCAAAGGGTTCTCTCATAGAATGGCAGTGTTTTTTATTTATTCACTATCCCCATGATAATGTGTGTGCCAATGCTTATCAGAAATAGGTAGGAAGTGTAAGTTTTATCTAATATTGGCAGAATAAACAACCCCCACTCTTGGCATTTTAACCAAAGGGTTCTCTCATAGAATGGCAGGGTTTTTTATTTATTCAATATCCCCATGATAATGTGTGTTCCAATGCTTATGAGAAATAGGTAGGCCCAAGTGTAAGTTTTATCTAATATTGGCAAAATAAACAACCCCCACTTCTGGGGTTTTAACCAAAGGTTTCTCTCATAGAATGGCAGGGTTTTTTATTTATTCAATATCCAAAATAAAGCAATTGCAGCTTCATTGTATTGATCGGAGGTGCTAAGTCAACCAAAAAATATTTCCTTATCTATTTTGACCACTCATCAAACATTCAACAATCAAGTTCTAGATGAATAAGACCACCACCACCTCATGCATCATCCGCTATTGAGTACTGTTTCAGGAGTTCAATTTAGACATCCAAGATAATCTCAGAAAGATAACATAATTGCAGATCATCTATCATAGTCAGTGAATTGAGTAGAAGGGAACCCTGATATGGTCCTGGAGTGCACCTGTTTGCAATCAGCAAAAGGACACCATGGTTCGCTGATATAGATAACTTTGGTGTTGGTGGGGTGTTGCCACAACCTTTTTTGAAAATGATCACAGATCATTGGTGAAACAAAGTGCTGCCTTGAATTTCCAGGAGCTTGTACAAACAAGATATTGATTATGTTCTGCAGAGATGTGAAAGAGAGGATGAGATCTATCACGTTTTGAGCATATGCCATGGAGACCTTTCTGAAAGACATTTTGCAGCCCAAAAGACTACACACAAAGTGCATACTGTTGGCCATCTGTTTTCAGAGCTATAGAAAAGTGCGCATGGTCATGTGATTATGTCTAGAGAATGGGAAAATTTTCAAAAGACAGGTGCTACACCCTTGTAGCTAGTTCTAGCCAGACCCTTTTCAAGAAAGGGTATTGATTTTGTAGGCCCTATTTCACCTGCCTCAAGGAATATGAGTTGTTCTTGTTTTCCTTGATTATCTTCTAAGGAAACTGGTCTAGAAATGAAAGAAGCCCCATCAGAGGATGTTGGTCTCTAAGTATATTTTTTGCTACTGGTCTAGAAATGAAAAAAGCCCCATCAGAGGATGCTGATCTCTTCTAAGTCTTCTAGATTAGTTCAATATTGTGTTTGGAGCCTTTTAAATTTATTTGGTTATTTCAAATAATAGAGAAATATAGGGTGTTTTAGATTAGTTGTTGATTGACATTATGTATCATATTTAGTTCTTAATTCTTATTTATAAGAAAGTTGTTCTAAGTCTTCAACATATTGGTAATTTTATATATTTATGAATAGTCTGATTGATTGAGTAATAGTGTCCTGTGTAGACACTCTTCAGATTAGACTAAGCTCACCTCAGAGATGCTTATTTCCTCAGTATTATGTCTCTCAATTTATTCACATATATAACAGATTTAGAATCCTTTGATTTTATACTCTGTTCTGGTTTACTCTGTTATTTTACTGTATACTTTAGAATCCTTTGATTTTATACTCTGTTCGGGTTTACTCTGTTATTTTACTGTATACTTGGTTTTATTTAGAGACCGGTATCAGAGCAGGTTTAAGGGGATTTTAGGTTTTTTATTTTTTTTTTAGTTTGCTTGAGATGGATAGCAATGTGAACAGTAGTACATAGACAAAATTTCCACGGTTTGATATCAACAATTATGATAGAATGTATGATATTTAGCATATCAAGATGAAAATTAATCATTTCTCTGAAGTTATTTGGAAATAGATTTCTGCATGCTGTAGTTCATGCTGCATTTATGGACTTACTCAAGCTGAGAGGAATATAGTAAAAGAGAATAGGAAGAAATACACTAAAGCCTTTTGTCTTATATAAACGGCAATGCGGGACTTCATTTTTTTGAAAGCTACAAAATCGATGTATGGCATACATTGCAAAACAAATATCAAAGCAGTAGAGCTGGTCAAACAAATATCAAGGCAGTATACCTTGTGGAGTTACAATATCTAAGAAGAGATATTGAATATTTGGAGATGAAGGAGCGCAATTCAATTCCTTATTTCTTTATTTTCACTATAAACTTGGTTAATCTAACTAAAATTAATAGAAACATTATTGAGGATTAAAAATGATAGTAAACATTATGACCAGTTTTTTTCCTTGATTTGATTTTCTGGTTGTAGTAAGATTTTTAATGGATTTAACTTGTGTGATTATTTGGAGATGAAGGAGCGCAATTCAATTCATGATTTGTTTATTTTCACTATAAACTTGGTTAATCTAACTAAAATTAATAGAAACATTATTGAGGATAAAAAATGATAGTAAACGTTATGACCAGTTTTTCTCTTTGATTTGATTTTCTGGTTTTAGTAAGATTTTCAATGGATTTAACTTGTGTGACATTTTATGAATTTATGGGCTCACTATTATTCCATCTATAATTTTATGAATAAAGATTGAACATATTAACTAACATAGTTTCATTTTAGTTGTGTATCTACCAAGAGACTAGTAGCATCAAAACTTTTAAGATAGCAAATATCTTTTAGAGTGCAAAACTTAAAGAGAGGTTTGCAATTCAAGAGATTCGATCCATCTCATTACTTAGTGGATACATAGTTCAGATGCATCTATGTTGGTTTTCATAAGCACACTTATAAAATGTTAATACATGCCCATCATATATATAGACATATTTGATTATTTTTGTTATTAAAATTTTTCAAAATGTTAGAACTATCTCTGTTTCTTATAGAGAGAGGAAGAGAGAGATTTAATTCCCCTTGTTATTAAAAATTTTCAAAAAGTAGAAGTATGATTGTTTATCTATCTATCTATGTGTACATTGAATTATTTTTGTTATTAATATTTTTTAAAGCATCATCAAACATTAATTGAATTGCAAATTTCCCCATATCATTAATTAGAAAGTACCTATTAATATGTTTGAAGGTTTTATACATATATATGTTAATGTTCAAATATTTTAATCAACATATAAGAAAAATGCTAAATTTGATATAAAATTATGCTATTTAAAATAGACTTCTACATAGTTTAGTAATAACTTGTATTAAACTATTATTATATTTTTGTTTTAAGTGGTACATGTCAACTAAATATAAAATGAATTAAATATTTTCTAATATTTATAAGATTATTTTTACATGGTATTTATCAATTCCATGTTAAGTAGTGAGCCAATTACTTATTTTCTTCACTTATAAAGTAGATTGAACATGCCGATGATAACTCCCAACACATCTAGATACATGCCGATGATAAATTTAAAAGGCTCCAGGAGATTAATGAAGAAACTATTGAGACCCTGCATAACAATGGCACACAATCAAGCTGATATTGTGGATCCAAATTTGACCACCATGCAGAAACAGCACTAGATATCAGCAAGGTCAACAGGTTTGGAAGGATATTCGTTTGACAATCGAGTTGGCTATGTTAACAACTTAACATATTGCATTGTTGCAACTAAGTACAATCAAAATTAGAGATAAGGAGGATGAATTAAATTGGTCTAACAACCTTGATTCAGTCGGCTACACAGCAAAGCTTGGTTACAAAGCAGTGCTCACAGAGAAAACACAAGGGGAGCCAGTATGCTGGTAGAGAAGCATATGGAAAATCAAAGACGAAGTCAAAACTAAGTTGTTTAGAAAAAAGATATTGAAATTTAACTGAGGATATAAACCTAGGATACCTACCACAGTCCGGGTAGAATTTGAATATTTTTCTAAATTCTTAACCAGACCATATAAGGGTTCCCCTACATATTAGCATCACTAGTTGTACTTTGTAGTCCCATTTACCTATCTGTCAGGCTTTATTTAGACTTAAATAAAATTATCTTGCCTTATCTACATTGTTTCTCAGCCTTATATCTTATGCTACAAAATTAGATAGAACTTTGTAATAAAGGCAGGACAACCTTTCAATCTGAGTCTTGACTTGCAGCATCCTACAAGTTGGTCAGGCTTAAATTTTTTTGTTGGCAGGTATTGAACGATGATACTATATCTATAAAATATATTTCTTCTGTACTAACTGTATTGCCTAGAATATTTTGGTCATTGAAGTTGTGGGTTGGCAGACTCTAATAGCCCACTTGAAGCACAACCCCTTGAAAAATTCGGCTTTAAGAAGAATTACATGAGAAAATTGCTGTCACTTAGATGTCAGTAAAAACAGGTAGGTCTTTAGACTTTTGATCATAGTTGAGAACATTCCTGAGATAACTTTCTTTGATACTCCAGACTATAAAATTTCTGAGAATGCTGCAAAATGGAAAAACTGGAACTAGACATGCTTAAACCTTCTGCACTCCTCAAAATAGTTCCGCTTACACTGTTTGATTTATAAAACAGAGAATGCCAAGCCAACTGAGCAATGGCATTCATCAACTCCTATATCTTCAGACTTGATTGTTTCTCTTGAAGTCTCATCTTCCGAAGGCTAGTGATTGGTCAGAAAGAAGCCTTGACTTTCAGTAGATGAGCTTTTCTCTAAACAAACCTCTTGATGTGGAAGTAATAGTGGCTTTCCTTGACCCTGTCAAGACTTCTAAATTAAGCTTTCCATCTTATTATATTTTAACCATTTATTTTTCACATGCTAAGGGATGGAGGCTCTACCCTTTCCATACTTAGATTTCTGGTTGTTCAAATTTCTTCCTCAGGTAGCAATACCCTTTCATTTGGCTTAGCATTAGCTTTTGAGTTTTGGGCATGGTAGACATACTGTAAGCTAGCTTGGGAGGAGGGGACCAGGTCCTGAATCCGTCAACCAACTTCTGTAGGAAATTAGGAATAATTCAAATAAAGTGATGTTGTTTCAATGTTATACAAATGAATTATTATATTTTATGTCTTAAAATTTAATAGTTTCCCATTATCATTGTTAAATAATTTTTGTGAAATTCCATTTTGCCTCAAAATTCAATTTCTGATATATGTTCTTTCAATGTTGACTCAACAATTATTTTGCAAAGTATAATTCTATTTTCTATGAACAAGTGAATTTATATGAAGCATATCTCAACGCTTGAAAACTGTTGATGCAGGTTTGCAGATCGATTGGAAATTTTACTTGTGGAATATTTAGTGAGATGTCAAAAGATAATCATGGGAAGAAACCATCAAGGCAAACAGATGTATTATCATACTTTCAAAAGGCTCCATCCAAAAATACACATCCTCTTCATGATTCAAGCTCCTTTGAACAATCTGTTACTGAGAGAGAGGTTAAGTCTTGTGGAAATGAATTTGATATCCATACGATGGATGAAGAAATAGGTTCCTCAAGTGGTCAGGGTGAGATAAATGCAGTTTCAACAGAAATTGGTGATGAAAATGTTAAAGATTTTTCCTTGGAAAGTGACACAATCCATTCGCGGAAAAGGAAAAGAGGCCAGTGGGCCATAGGAAGACGATTCCAAGAAAATTGGGTCTCAAGTTTTCCATTTATTGAAGAAATACCTCGTACAAATGAGAAAGAGCTTTTCCGACAAGTTAGATGTATTGCGTGTAGTTGGAAAACTCAAAAGGAAGTGAAATTTCAGATGAAGCTAGATACGGTACAAAAGCATGCAGGAAAGGTGTATGAAAAGAAAATTGTAAATGGTAAAGAGAAATCTATTGTTAGATGGAAATCTTCCGAGGAATGTCGACATGTTGAATATGCAGAAGAATATAAAAAATATTTATTATGTAAGAGGAAACTTGAGGCGGACGGAGGAACCATCATATCTCTATTTGAAAAGACGATGGAAAGAAATTTGTTATCCAAGACGATACAATTGAGCACTGTATTTCACATCTTATCTAAAGGTCGTCCTATGACAGATTATCCAGATCACATGAAATTACTATCTTTTCTTCAAGTGCCAAACTTTCCATCTTCTCATTGGTCTGTAACTAGTGGTTGGGGATGGGCAGGATATCTAGCTCAAGTAGAAAAGGATGATTTGAAAGAGAAGATTGCAAATGCTAGGTTTTTGGCATTGTCTTTAGATGAGGTTACAGCTATAGATAATACTTCATGGATTTGCATGAGCATTTATATGGTTAATGACCATATTAGACATTCCTATCTACTTGGGATTAATAAGATGAGAGAGACTTCTACAGCTGAAAATATTTATGAACTTGTTCTTAATGGATTGAAGGAAAGTGGTATGGATGAATTAATGATTGCAAAAAAGTTGGTATGTGTTGGAGCAGATGGAGCAGCGGTAATGCAAGGACAAAGGAATGGCCTTTGTGTTAGGCTACAACTATCAGCTTCACCATATATGCTTAATATTCATTGTATGGCTCATAGGATGAATCTTGCATTTAAAATAGTAAGCAAGTTTCCATCAGTTTCAAAAGTTGAAGATCTTGTACGTGAGACTCATGCATACTTTTCTCGTAGTCCCAAACGATATTTAGAGTTTCAACAATTTGCAGATGGTATTACGGATGGAAAAAAACTACTGAAAGATGTTGATACAAGATGGATCTCATTAAATGGACCAGCTCAAAGACTATTTAGTGAGTTCAAATCTTTGGTAGGGTTGATGTATGAAAATCGCTATAATGTAGACAAAGCTCAAGATCTTCTTTTTCAACTAACTAATATAGAGACATTATTGACATTGGCTGGAATTCTTCCTATGCTACATGAAATGAATGTCCTCGTGAAAATGTCTCAGAATCGCACAATGTATATTGCGGAATACACAAATGCAAGAAAGTCAGCATGTCTTGCATTGGATAATTTGTATATGATGCCAGACTCTTTTACTGGTCCAGAGTTTAAAAGTTGGACTGAGATCATCAATATAGAAAATACTGAAAATTTTTTGACCTTTGATGAAAAAGGGATACTATGTATCGTAGTGCGTGGTTATATGGTTCCCTTTCATTATATTAGTAAGACAGGACGAATCACCAAAGATTGCCCCGTGTCAAGAGACCAATTTGATAATATTGTGATTTCAGTGAGACAAAATTTGATAGAAATTGCAAGATCACTATCATTAGAGATAAGAGAACGATTTCCTCGAGATGAATTGTTGGAGGCCATGTGTGTGGTATACCCTCAATATTGGAACAATTGTCAATGTCGAAGAACTTTAAAAGCTGATTTTCAAAAAAGATTAAAATGTTTAGTAGACCATTTTTGCAAGAAAGTCTGGATACATGGAGAACAAATTGAAGGTATTTTAGATTCATCAAAATTGTATCAACAAGGTGGACGCTTTGCTGAAACAATGTGGAAGCAATATCCTTTTTTGGAGAATCCTAATGAAAATGGTGTTATAACAAGATTATGGACTACTTTAAGTGCTAGCCAATACCTGCAAGAAAACATATCAGAATATTTCAAATTAGCAGATTTGTGTCAAACCATGATTTTGGGATCAGTGGAGGATGAGAGAATGTTTAGTGCATTATCATTCTTGAAGTCAAAGTTGAGGAACAAGCTTGATAAACATGTGGATACATGTTCAAGATTATATGTAACAAAGTATGACATTGACAATTTTCCATATGAAAGAGCGTTAACTCTTTGGCAATCAGATTGTGATAGAAGGGGAGAAAACAATATAATAAATCTATCTAATGAACTTGATATAGAACATAATGTTTTGGAGGCTCATAATGACAGTTCATTTAGAGAAGATCATGTTCACAATTTAGAAAATGAGGACCAAGATGAGAACTGGGAAATTGAACTACCCTAGGACTCTTATTTTGGTATACATGTTCCATTGATCATGCAAAATTACTATATGTCAACTTCAGGTAAAAATAGGTTCTATATTTGTATTTTTCATTGTAACATTGCAGCAACATTATTTTGATGTGTGTTATTTTAAGATTGATGTTTCATATTTAATCATTACATTGTTTGTTTCTTATTTGTGACAGGAAATAAAGCTGGATTTGGTGAGGTTGGGACCTATTTCTTTTCATTTGCTAGCCATTTCTTGTCAGTGATTTGTCAGCCATGTTTTCAAGTCTTTTAGGTACTAAGTTGTTCGGGTCCCCACATGTCCTTAGGACCATTAAGGGATGAGATAACATGAGTCAGTCCAACTCATGCCCCGAATTTACTTTTTACCTATTGATGTAAGTGTTTTGTTACCACTTATCACCAACAAAATTCTACCATAACATAAACCAACTTGAAGACGACACTTCTCATCTTCCTTTTACATAAATGCTCTATGGATCTCCCTACTATACTTTTCCGAGACCAACGTCCCTTCTTGGTAGGTCTCTCCACCATACCACTAATCACACAATAGTAACTACTGCCTTCTATAAATCTCTCTAGTCTCAGTTATTTGTGTCCCTGTCACACTCGACCAATATAATCTTGCAGGTCTACTTTTTTATCATATCTTTATTTTTTGTTATTTTGTGTATTTAACATTAGTACCATCCAAGAGTAACGAGTTAGTGTTCTTTGGATTTGATCTTTGATTTGAAATGAAGTCACATTTGATGAAGCTGGGACCTATTTCTTTTCACATAGACAGTGTCCTAGTATTAAATGATAAATAACTAATTTAAGAAGTCTAACGCTAAGCAACAATGGGCTTATTCAAGTACATGAAATTGCGTTGATGTCTAGCTCTAATATCTTAGAAAATTTTAGCAGTTTGTTTGCTGCTTGTTTAGAGGATTTTGTCAAGTTTGAAATTTTTGGTTTATTTTGGTCATATTTTTTTAGTCGCTTGACTTATTTCATGCATAGATCGACAGATCTAGTTTTATTTTTATAATTATTGTTGTTTTCTTTATATATTTGGTGGTTTGAGGAAAGATATTTGATTTCCTTTCACTTTGTGGCATGATTTCAACATCTTCACCTTTTAGAATATAGTAAAATATTATTCTTATTTTATGTTTTCTTGGAAAAGAATTATTGATATTTGGAAAGGGAAATAAGCCCTAGGTAGCTAAGCGAAGAGAAAAATGGTCTATGTACTAGGTTCCTACGCATTCATCGTAGGAGACCTATTGGCATGAGACCGACATTCCTTTTATGCAATTACACTTTTTCAAGGCGGAGCTGAGTTTGCTGACTTGGGAAGAACACTGACAGCTGATCATAATGCTAAGGAGATTATAATGTTGGTTTCAAAAACAGGATTGTGAAAATTGTTTGCACTAGTTCTTCTTTTGGTCATATTTACTACCAAATTTGTGTCTTGCTGATTTTTTACATTTGTAATGACCTTGTGCAGAGATGGTTTGAAGAGCCCGATGTTAGAGTGTGAAGACTCTCTACAAACCACAAGGACTACATTTTCTTGGAGGGCACTCGATGTTCTTGGTGTTGCTGAGTCTCTTCGCTCGAAGCGTAAATGGATACAATGGTATGGCCATAACATCACTTAATTTGATCCTCTTTACTAATCTCCTAATATCATTTCAATACATCAAATTGCTTTGTTTTCATGGAATCCAAAGATACATCAATAATGTTATTTTGTCTTGGAAATACTAAATTATTTTGTTTTGGTATCACCCAGTTTGAGTTGTTCTTTGCAACTACCACTTGATCATTTAACAAGCATTTGAAATTCAAAGTGAAATAAAGCTCTTTTAGTTTTTTTCCAGAAGAAGATTAGATGTTGATTGATTTCATTTTCCAACAAATGTGGTATTTAAGTTACTTTCTTCTTGCAAGTCGATTTTACCGTTATTAGTACACTGCTAGTAGATTTGTTTGACATGATCATTTTCTTCAATTTCAGGGTCGACTAGCTTAATGATAGTGTCCTTTTGCTTCAGCTCATGTTCATTCATCAGTTCTCAATTGATTCTCTCTGTGTTCAAAATGGATTCAAGTAGCTTAGGAATTACATCGATTTCCATGTTCATTCATCAGTTCTCAACTGATTCTCTCTGTGTTCAATGGATTCAAGTAGCTTGGAAATAACATCAATTTCCTTTTATATTGTATTAAAATGTACAGGAATGTCATAGTGGAATTGCTTTCCACAACAATACTTCTTTGTAACTATGGACTTTATCTCAACTCAACTGGATTTCATTTCTAACAAGAGATTTCCTTAATAAATTCCTCTTGACAAATTTTTCTGTTATAAAACTTTGCAAAAGCATACCCTTGGTATAGCTCACTACACAAGAAAATTCATTTTTGAAGCATAATTCTTATACTTGCAACTTTCATTTCTCTGTATAGACTTTCTAGAAAATAAATTGCGTGTAAAGAGTCTATATTCCACTCTTGGATTCATTTTGTTCGAGAGTTATGTGAAGGACTAACGAACCTAGTAGTCACAGGACGAAACAAACCCTGAGGCAGTAAAAATTTGTACATGGGTCCACATTTGCTCCCGTTATGGTCCTTACAGAGAGTGCATTGAAGGTAGGTATGTTGCAGTTGGTAGAATATGACGAATGTGCTCCCTTCATGTTCTCTAAGACGACAACTTACAATTATTTGACAATTTCCTCATCCAAATGATTTTGAATGAGTAATTTCATCTAAATTTAACTGATTTTCAAACTGGGATTTAGTCTTCTTAATTTAACTGATTTTCAAACTGAGATTTAGTCAGTGTTATTGAGGAGTGAAATAGAAACTGATTTTCTCTTGCAGAGAATAACAAGGATTGGTGTGAGCTTATACTCTGCCTTATAGACCTTCAAATACAAATAAGCTCTTGTATCCCTATTTCAATCACATAATTTAAATGAATATAATGTCATTTTATTAGAAAAATGCAATGAGTATGAAATAGATCATCAGAATGGCCACTATAGCCCAGGCTGGTGAGAACTTGAGTATTTTATATCTGACTAAACACATGCACGTGAAAAGAAACATCACCTGACACAGACATGAACAAGATAGAATCTAGATATTAGAATTTTGGGGAAAAACAATTGTGCCTTAACAGAGAGCTTCTTATCCTACACCACACATTTCACTCTTTCAAGGTGGAGTTACAAACTGAACATGCAATGACTGAGCTGCATGGTCACCAAAGTTGTAACACACCCAAAAAAACAATGCTTCATATCGGCTTCTCAATTATGTGTGTTTAGCATTAGTGATATAGTCTCTTCTGAACTTTTATTTCAAGTAGAAATTTGATTAAATTTCAAAAGTGCAAGAAATCACAGAAAACCCTCCGGCAGTAAATTGATAGGATAAATCTTCAAAAAAACTTGGAAGCTGTCCTGTTCATATTGTCCTGGACTTTTTAGCCAAGTTAATATGTCTGTAAAGAATACTATTTTATCCTAAGAAAAGATTGACACTTTGTTTATCACCAGATGAAAATAAATTAGAAGCAAAACATCAGGTTGGTGACAAATCCAAAACAAGTTGCAAGACTGTAACCCAATCTGCAAAACATCAAAAAACTGATTGTCCCAAAGTGGGATGCACTATGGGAAGCTGTGCTGTCCCATCTTTTACTAGTGTCAGCTTCATAGCACCTGCTTCCATTTCCAGCAGCTCTGTCTTTAAGAGAGCATCGACCTCTATCTTGATAGTGTTGTCATCAAGAGATTTGTAGCTGATTTCCATTTTTAATCTTTATGGCAGTTGTTTATAGTCCTGTAGGACTGAACGTATGGATGTTTCAAAGCTTCATTAGCTGTTATTCTTTTGTTTCCATCCACTTGTAACATTTGTTTCAGCAAATCCACACCTTCTAGACACCCAACATTTTTAACAAATCTTGTGAGGGATGGGAAAGGCTTTCCCGGATTTGGAAATATGATATCCAACTACTCCTTTACAGATTGCCCACGAAATAGCGGCTCACCGATGAACAATTCTGTCGACATGTTATTTGTTGCTTTTTTCTAGACTAGCTCTCACAAAGCATTTGAGTTGTTCCTGTTCCTGGTTGGTTTTTTTATAATTTTATAGAAAAGTTCCATGTCGTGGAAATGTGAAAAAAGATAGTGATATTGCCACCATGTGGCTCTTATCATATATGGTTTTATACTTCTTCAAAAAATTCTCTAAGAGTTCACAATGCTAAAATTCACTAGGACTTTACAAAGTTTTATTATTTAGTGAAAGACTTGCCAAGTTCTTACAAGATTTTATAATTGAGTAAAATATTCGCCATGCCTGGTGAGAGATTCGCCAGAAAATTATATATACATATTATATTATTGATAAAATCGCCTTCCATTTTTCCTATATACCATGGAGATTCGCCCAATTATTATATTTATAAATTTGGGGGGGGTTCTTAAAATTTTCCCTGAAGAGGAATTTCATTCTTTCGAGAGCATTTTGTTCAATAGTTGAGGAAAGAAAGCCAGAAGAGTTAGGAGGTAGAGAACACAGAGGATTTGCGTATTATAGTAGCCCATGGGCCACAAACATTACTTTTTTGTATCTGCAACCATATATCCAGTCAGAGAAAGAGAGCGAAACAACCTCACCTTACAGCTGGGTCTTTTCTCGAAAGATTTTCTCAAAGAGCGTATCTTTTGTCTTATGTGTGTGTGAGAGAGCTTATTTTTTTGTTCTCTACTTTTCTGCATAATTTCCATTCGCATGCACACACAAATTGCAGTTAAATCTACACATTTTAAAGTTTAATAGTGTAGAATCTCAAATTTTTAATATAATATTATCAGATTTGTTGTGACAAATTTTCTAGTGGAATATCCACGAAAGTTTATAGATCATTCGGTATGAGTGGGTTTTTTTGAGTATTTTGTGGAGATTGCAGGGATCTAGATCAGTGGTGCAAAAAATCATAAAACCCTAATCATGGAAGATGAATTTGTAAATGAATAGTGTGATCCTATAGAGATGAGGTTTATGTGGTTGGAACAAGAAGTCGCAAATATCAACTGCAATGTAAGCCTCCTTATAGCGGCCTTGAATATTACGCTGGGGATATTTGGAGAAGATGAGGGTTCGAATGGCCTTGTTTCTACCACTGATAACTCGTATTGATATCTTCATAATACCTGCTTAGAGGACAAAACAAAACGGGTATCCGAAAACTGGGGAGAAATGGAGTACAAGTCAAAGAAAGGACCCAAAAAAGATCAACCAAGTTCAAGTGTCGTGAACCAATCATAGTCCCTATTTAAAATGGAGGCAAAAGTCGATATCAAGTCGTACCATGGATAGATCGATGTTGTGAAGATGAACCACTAGTTGCAGTAACTGGAAGTTTATTTCAGTGTCCATCAGATGGAGGAAGGGAAAATATCTCATTCCTATGGTTGAAATTAAAGGGCCATGCATTGACTTGGTGGGAGAGCTACACGGAAACCCTGAGGTTGGAGCGAGAACCTCCATTGACTAATTCGAAAGATTTCAAAACCCTCAATAAGTAACAATTTTACCCCACTGGGTATGTGGAGGACCATTGGATCCAGTGGCATTACTTCAGGCAAAAGTCGGGCCAAATTATGTAGGAGTACACCACGGAATTTAGGTAGTTGGCTATAATTTTGGCTCTCTCTCCAAAGAACCCAAATTTACTTCTCAAGTATTTTGGGGATCTACACAGCCATCTGCGTGAGAAAGTGATGTTGTTCAAGCCCAAATCGGTGGATGAGACTTGTGTATAGGCACAATACCTATAGAACATAAGCCTAAACAAAGCGCAATCTAGTGGATCGTAGAAGAAGGAGAAACAAGAAGCTTCTAAGGAGGGGAAGAAGAAAAAAGGGGGGAAATATAAGAAGATCACTGCCACAACACACCAGTGAAAAGATCCTAGAAACCACTACAAGATCAAAGGCCATACAGAGGAAAAATGTTGGAAGTTGTATTTAGAGCTAAACCTAAAGAACAAGAAGAAAGACAACAAGAAGAAGAATCTCATGGCCACTGATTTAAGCAACCAAGTTGAAAGAAACTCAAACCTTGATTAGATGATTATATGTACATTAGTACATAAGGATATGAATCTTAGTAGCCTTCAGCAGCAGGAAGAGAAAGAAATGACCAAACTCTTCCATATAAAGACACAGGTCAAGAAGACAAATATTGATGCTCTATTTGACTCAAGATCACATAGGAATATCATTGCAACAGAGATAGTCAATAAACTAGGGTTGGAAGTTTGTGATCATCCAAACCCATGTCCATTGGGATGAGTAAATAAGGATGCAAAGTTGAAGGTAACAAAACAATGTAAAATTGGATTTTCTATCAGTGTTGATTATATTGATGAAGTAGACCTAGATGTGGTCCCCCTTGATTTAATTGGAGTTGTGTTTGGAAGTCCATACATGTACATGTGTGATTCAATATTAATGAGGAGAGACAACTAGTATTGTCTCATCAAGGATGGAAAAACGTTCATCATCAACGCACACAAAGGCAAGTAAAAAATATCATTGGTAAGTGCCAACCAAGCCAGGAAATTGATAAGGTCTAGCAAGAAGTATGTTTTATTATTTTTAAGAGAAATTTAGTCTGAATAGGAGTCAATAAGAGGCAAGGTATCCCTGGATGGGTGTACTAAGAAATAGAAACAAAAATTGGAGGAGTTGTTACAAGCATACAAGGTTATGATACAAAAGCCTAAAGGGTTACCACCTAAGAGAGAAGTGGAGCATGAGATCCATATAATGCCATACACCCCATTTCCAAATATTGGGATGTACAGGCAGTCTATTATAGAAGAAAGTAGGTGAAGAAATAGTAGCAACAACTGTTGCAACAGGGTGGCATTTGACCGAGTACATCACCATGTGGGTCACCCATCGTCATTGTGCCAAAGAAGGATGGGACTTGGTGGATGTGTATAGATTACAGTGTGCTAAACAAATTCATGCTCAAGAAAAATTATCCCCTACCCAGGATAGATAATCTTCTAAATCAGTTTCAGTAAGCAAAGTACTTCACCAAGTTGGAATTGAAGTTTGGATATCACTAGGTTCAAGTCAAAGAAAAAGATACATGGAAGACCCCATTCAAAACCAGGCAATGAGTGATTAGTCATGCCATTTGGTCTATGTATGCATCAACTACATTTATGATATTAATAAAATACATACTACACCCTTTTATACATTCATTTCTTATTGTCTATTTGGATGTTATATTGGTATATAGTACTACCTGGGAGGAGCATATGTCACATTTGACGCAGGTGCTAGAAACATTGAAGAAGCACCATCTGCTAGCAAATCTCAAGAAGTGCGAGTTTGTGCAGCAGTCTTTGGTGTATCTAGGGTATGTGATAAGTGTCAGAGAACTTAAGATAAATACTTCCAAGATGGAGGCCATCATGAAATGGTCGATGCCTAATGTCTCTAATGTCAAGAGTTTCATTAGGGCAACACAATATCTGAGGAAGTTCATAGCCCCATTTTCAATGGTAGAAGCACTACTCCACGCCATAACAACAAGTGGTAAGAGTTTCCAGTGGGGAAATAGTCAATAAAGGGATTTCGAAGAGCTAAAGAAGAAGACCATCCAAGCACCAATTTTGGCATTACCAAACTTGCATCGACCCTTTGGAGTGGAGACATGTGCGAATAGGTATGCCGTGGGAGAGGTCTTGATGCAAGGAGAAATGCATGTATGCTACCATTCTAAAGTATTTCATGGGGTTGTCTTTAACTACCCTACCCACGACAAGGATCTATATGCCATAGTGATGAGCTTCGTCATTGAGTAATTATATGGGCCTTAATTGGCCTTAATTCACCTCCTAGCTTAGTCAAACCAACTAATCTCACAACTTATTGCATACTTTTGATTATATTTTGTTTATGAAATGAGTTAGAGTTGGATATTTGGCTTTGTGGTCTAATGCGCATGTAATGCAGGAATAAAGGATAAAAGCAAGGAAAAATGCAAGTATAAAGGATAAAAGCAAAGAACTATGGCAAATACCTTGGTAAAGACTCTAATGAGACAAGGGAGGGTAATTATAGGAGGTCAATCATCCTCATTTACTACCCGTCCATTCGAATATTCCTCCATCAACTCGGAGTGCAAACAACCATCACTTTAAGGACTAGAGGACAGCGAAGCATAGGAAAATGACAAAAAAACAGTTTTTCTTGAGTTAGAGGCCAAGCCTCCCTAGTGAGAAGGAAGTCATTAGAGACTTCAAATGTATAAATAGAGAGGCTTAGGACCTCAGTAGGATTCAAACTTTTATTGTAAAACTCTGTTTTATTTATGAGCTGAAAAGACTTGTGACAATTTGCTTTGTAATCCATGGTTTTTCTAATAAGAAAGAGTTTTGTTTAAGCTAGCTCTGAGTTAAGTTCAAGGGCTGAAGCTCTTGGGTTAGGGCCTGACCCAAGCAACCACAACTCCTCTTTATTGTACATGTATGCTAGCATAGAGTTCTGTTCTGTTTATTTGCTTAAGTAGTTTCATGGTTTTCTGTTCATTTGCTTAAGTAGCCTTATGGTTTTCACTGTTTATTTGCTCAAGTAGTTACACTTTCATTACAACAATATAGCGTAGATCATGCATGGTTTTCATGTTCATTTGCTTCAGTGGCTGCATTTGCTGTAATTTACTTTCATTTACGCCTTCTTTCAGCTCACAGGTTAGTTAGAGGAAAAATATCACTATCAGGTTGTGCGCAGGTGTCTCGGCCTCACCTCCTCCCTCTGGGACCATGACTCGAGGAAGGGACCCTTCAACAACCTCCAAAAACACGTCTCTGATTCTTGCAGGGGCTATGGAGTTCGCTGTTTAATGCAGTTATTTGTTCACCCACACTGGTTTTCTTTGTCATTTTCATTTGAAACTGCCTCCAGCACGTTCCTCATGCATCACCTCCTTGCCTTCTGATCACCAACAAACCTTCACAATCACTGTCCGATTCATTAATTTCTCCAACTACTGCCTTGCATGGAGTCCACCACTTACTTTATGAACTTTAAGTCCCCACCGTCGATCTGCCTCGCCTGATCTGACAACTATCACGTCACCCGATCACTTTAGGAACTTTAAATCCACACCGTCGATCTGCCTTGCCTGATCCGATGGCTGTCACTTCACCCGATCACCAACTAGCTTAGCTGATCTCCACCGTTGATCAACCTCGCCTGATCCAACGGCTATCGTGCAATCTCGCTCCGATTAGTGCACAAATGTTATCTGCCCAAGAGCACACGAGAAAAGTGGTTTTATCATGCTACGTGTCGCGCAATAGGACTAATCGCATGAAATTTCCAAATAATGCTTACAGCCTAAAGGGTGCGCGAGAAACTACTTACCACCTTAGAAACCCACTCCCTCATTTTTGCATGTTTTTTTCCCGTGATATGATCTTCGCCATCCATCTCTTGACTGCACCTGCGCAATAAGATCTTAGCCGTTCATCGCTCTTGTTAGCCTCGTTCGTCCATCTCTTGACCTCACCAGCGCTATTAGATCTCGGCCATTCATCTCCTGTTAACCTCGCTATTAGATCTCGACTATTCATCTCCTGTTAACCTCGTTTGTCCATCCACTCACCTAATCCCTCGCGACATGATCTTCGCCGTTCATTTGCTTTGTTCTTTTGTTCAACCATCCATTCATTTAAGACTTCGCGATAAAAACTCCACTGTTCATCATGTTAGTTAATCTTGTTTTCCCATCTATCTACGTAACCTCTTGCGATCCAATCTCCGCTGTTCATTTGCCTTTCACTCGACTGATCCAATGGTTCTTATGCAATGTTGCTCCCTTACATCCTCTTTTCACTGATTTTGACCTTTGATTGCTTTTTCCACTTGAAACCCAATTTAGCCTAAGTTTCTTTGTTACACTTTAGTCTAGTTTTGATGCTCTTTACTTCTGCAACTTAGATAATTAGCATTAGGTCAGTGTTAATTTAGCAATTCTTCTTAGCATAGTTTTTTAATTGGTTAGTTTAATAGCTTCTTAGCATAGTTTTTTAATTGGTTAGTTTAATAGGTTATGGTGTAAGTTTAGCATTTCATGCTATTTTCTTCATTACTGCAGTGGAGTAGCTCTCTCTTACAATAGGTTTGCTTTCTTTCCATCAAATAATTAAGCTTCTTTTGACCCTATAGAAGTTTGGCTTAAAACCACTGGGGTCTCTTGCCAGACAAACAAAGACAACATGTCGGACCTTCACTTCTACTTGTGCATATAGCATTGTCACCTCCAAGTTTGTAAGAACCCCAGGTTGATAAGTAAAGTTGGTAGCCATGGGAGTTGCAACATTATTGTTGCACTACCTAGGCTCATCACATAGTACAAGTTGTGAAGAAGTGGAAGCACTATCCAATGGGAAACACGAAAATAATCCACACAAATCACCAACCGTTGCAGTATTTGCAGGCCTAAAGTAAGCCATAGTAGACTAGACATTACAAGTGGGTGCGGTTTTTACAACAGTTTCATTTGGTGATCAAGTATAAGAAGTGAAGCACAAACAAGTTGGCCGACATTCTTTCAAGGCCACCCACATCAAATATCACAACTTTGGGGATTGTTATGCACATGGAACTATTCACCCATGAGGCATACAAAGAGGCATATTCAGAAGATGAGGACTTCAAGGAGGTGTATCAGCAGTTGTAGAGTTAGAGTCATGTGCACGATGGTGATAGCATGGTTGACTACTATCTTTAGGATGGGTTACTCTAGAGGTTGGATAAGAAATGTGTTCCTGAAGGTGAGTTATTATAGTTGATCAGAGAGGCTCGCACCTCCATGGTTGCAGGGAACTTTTGTGTAGGGAAGACCATGGCTAACTTGTAGAGTTATGTGTATCTGCCCAAGATGCAAGAGCAGGTAGCTAGGTTCATAATAGGATGCATGATTTTTTGTACCAGCAAGCCTAGCAACAGAAAACAAAGTCTATATCATCCCTCACATGTACCTACTCATCCTTGGGAAAGAATTTCCATGGACTCCATGGGAGGTTTACTGACAACCAGGAAGGGAAATGACTATCGATTTGTGGTAGTTGACAGGTTTAGAAAGATGTGTATTCTGATGCCCTATAAAAATACCATAAGCGGGAAAGAAGAAACAAAATTGTTCTTTGGACGAGTCTGGGTGCACCTTGGGATACCATGGAGCATCATTTTAGAAAGAGATATAAGGTTTCTCAATGCATTATGGACTATATTATGGGAGAAGATGGACACAAAGTTGAAGAGATGTGCAACATTCTATCCACAAACAAATGGGTAGACAGAAGTAGTCAAAAGGACTTTGGTGCAACTTCTGAGGGAATACAACCAAAAGCATTTGAAGACTTGGGATGAAAATATAGTATATATTCAACATTCTTACAACATAGGAGTCCACACTTCTATAGGAAAATCCCCATATGACACTTTTTTTGGATATTTTCCACCTTCACCTTTAGATATTGCATATGGGAAACAAGGAGAAGTGAGGGAGGATATTATAGGATATTCTTTAAGGGATAAAAAATCTATAGATAAGATCAGACAGATCCATCTATAGGTACAAGAAACACTGCAGAAGTCATAGGAGAAGTATAAGGCCAGACATGATCAACATAGAACAAAAAATTCATTCAAGGTGGGAGAGAGAGTATGGTTGCAGTTGAACAAGGAGAGGTTACAGGGGCCTGGTAAGAAAATCGAGTCATTGAGGTATGGTCCTTTTGAGATACTGGAAAAGGTGTGTGATAATGTATATCGACTCAGTTTACCACCATATATTCACATTTACTCAGTTGTGAATGTAGAGAATTTAAAACTCTATGATCCTTCCATGCTAGATCAGGAAGAGGAATGGGTCTTAAATTCTGTGGAGGATTTGGCACCAAATGCTCACGCAAAGTTGACAGAAGATACAATTTTTCAAAAGAGATCAATGCCAATAAGATAGGTGTAGCATGATCTTTGGCAGATTGGATTTAAGGGACAACTTCTAGGCAAAGCTAAATGGTACACCTGGGAGAAGGTGAATGAAAAATTTACTCACCTCATTTAGTAGAATATTTTGGAGACCAAAAGCCTCCCAAAATGAGAAGGTGTGATCTAATTGGATCATTATATTTTTTTCATCCATCTCGATGCATTTGGAGTGGGAAAAGTGGAGGAATCATCTCACGGGACCGTTTTTACTAGCCATACCTAGTTTGGCAAAATGAGGTCTAAAACCTTTTGGGAGCATTTTGAGGAATCAAACAATGTTTTTTGGGGGTAAAACTTTGTTTCTATAGTGCAACAATATTTCATTTTATTCTACACATGTATATTTCCAACTGCACAAGAAGTGCGTCAATCGTCTATATGCAAATGTTATGCCACTCAGAGGTTGACCTTTATGCTTTTACACTTATAGTTCGGGAGGATGTCGCGTTAGCCCCCATTATACATAAGAAAAGGGGCTATCTATGTGATTATGATGTAACATACTCTAGAAGAGTCTATATTGTAACTTTGGTTAAGATTTGATGTAGTCAAAATTAACCACTATTAGGATATCAAGATGTGTTATATCGGACCACTAGGAGGAAGAGGCATTTCATTCTTTCGAGAGAATTTTGTTCCATAGATGAGCAAAGGTAGCCACTAGAGATAGTAGGAAGAGCACACAGAGAGGATTTGTGCACTATAGTATGCCACGGGCCACAAGCACTACTTCTTTGTACCTGCAACAATATTTCAAAAAAAAGAAAGAGAGCGAAGCAACCTCTCCATCTAGTTGGGTTTTCTCTCGAAAGGGTTTCCTCAAAGAGAATATCTTGTGTCTTATGTGTGCTTGTGAGCTTATTTTTTCATTCTCTACTTTTCTGCTTAATTTCCATTCACATGCATGCACTAATTACAATTAAATCTATAGATCCCAAAGTTTAATAAAATTGTAATAATGTAGAATGTCATATTTTTAATATAATATTATCACATCTATTGTGACGAACTATCTAGTGAAATATCCACGACGATTTACATATCATAAATAAGGCTTGATTCCTCTTACACTATATTGTGCGTGAATGTTTAATGTCTTATTATCACTCAAGTGTTATTCATCAAAAAACTCTACAAATGTTTAATCTTTCAAGAAAACAAAGAGACAGACACAAAAAGTAGGTTCCAAGCTAGGGAAAATCTCTACAAGGGGAAACCCAACAATCCTCCTCTTATAGAATCAAATAAAAATTAGATATCCAAGACCATTACCAAGACCAAAACTACCACGAAAAACTCCAAGTCACCTCCAAAGTCAACATAGGTCAAATTGGTTAACTTCCTGAAATTTCAGGCCTATAGTAGCACAACAAAATTTGTCCTATTCGCAGTTGGGAGCTATGGAAGGTTTGAAAAATTTAGTCAAGCAAGATTTTTTTTTTGAACTTTTATACTCTCTCCTTTCAATTCTACTCTTTGTTCTTATTCTTATGGTTCAGATGTTCTCCTTGTTATTGTTATGGTCATGGACGATCTTCCAAATGAGTCAAACTACCTCATATATATATATATATATATATATATATATATAGATGAGTCAAAATCCACCAAATGAGTAAGTCAACACTCCTTGGAACAAGTTGGCCCAGTGCTCCAATAGATACCTTTTCGACCTCCTCGATATATATATATATATATATATATATATATATATATATATATATATATATATATATATATAGAGAGAGAGAGAGAGAGAGAGAGAGAGAGATATATATATATATATATATAGCCCAGTCCTCCAATAGACACCTTTTTGACCTCCTCGACATAAAGGTGTCTATTGGAGGACTAGGCCAACTTGTTCCAAGGAGGGTTGACTTACTCATTTGGTGGATTTTGACTCAAACAAAAATTTGAATTCCTTTTTATTACAAATGTCCAAATGGGACATGACTCAAATACATTTTTTTTTGACTCATAATAAATTCTTTTTTACTCTTTTTGACACTATAAGCATGAAGAACATGCTTTGACCAAAATAAAATATAATAATGAATATAATAAATACATCAATGATGGATTTACATTACATTATGAAGACCGACAATAGTTACAACTTCAACACCTCTCCCTTATCCACCATCTTTCCTTATATATATCTCTCTCACTTTCTCCCTCCCACCATTTACCCCTCTATCCCTCCCTCTTTCACCCTCCCCACCAACACAAACCCACCTCAACCATTAGTCCCTATCCCTCACTCTCTCTCTATCTCTCTCCTTCTTTCTCACTTTATCTCCCTTGGCCCCTCTATGCCTCCCTCTCTTACCCTACCCATGCCCCCAAACCCACCTCAACCTTTTTGCATTTGTTAGAGTCACCAGTTGAAGGAATGCATGGATGTCCTTATCACTACAAACATATTTGTTTTTGGTAATCGAAACATGCACACATTGTTGGCACTGAAAATAAGCAAGTGTTTCTTTTGAATATGTGTGTGTGTGTGACATTATTTTTCGATAAGCTAGACTAATATATTAACCACTAAACTATATACTACTATAGAGTTGATTGTGTAGATTCTACATATATAACTTTTTCTTTAAATTAATGATGTGTACTAGTTTTAACAAATTTTTCTTGACATATATCAAAATCTCAAAATACATCACTATTCTATTTCTACTATAACTTTTTAGGGTCTTAACAATTTGGAAAAAAATTATATAGCACACTAGAAGACATTAAGACGTGCAGTCTTATATATATAGAAGATTGTTAAGACCTACAATCTTATATATATATAACCATTTTAGGTTATACTAATGGAAGGTCTTGTGCTTTCAAGAATATAATGAATTTGGCGATTTCATATATATATATATATATATATATATTACAAAAATAGGTATGCACGAGAACAATTTGTTCTCTACAACTCCACAAGTTTTTATAGCAAGATTTCATAATTTAGATACTCAAAGGTTGCACTAAGAGAATTTATATTTTGCATAAAAATATAACATAGCAATCTTACGAAGACTAGTTTTAACAATTTTTTCTTGACATATATCAAAATCTCAAAATACATCACTATAACTTTTTAGGGTCTTAACAATTTGGAAAAAAATTATATGGCATACTAGAAGACATTAAGACCTACAATATATATATATATATATATATATATATATATATATATATGACCATTTTAGGTTATACTAATGGAAGGTCTGGTACTTTCAAGGATATAATGAATTTGACAATTTCATATATATATATATTACAAAAAAAGGTATGCCTCCACAAATATTTAGAGTAAAATTTTATAATTTACATACTCAAAGGTTGTATTAAAAGAATTTATATTTTGCATAAAAAGATAACATAGCAATTTTAAGAATAATTAAAATTCACATAATTAAACACAATACATATAAATATAAATTATATACTTTGAAAAACCATTGATTTTCCTAATTTCTCGCACTCAGCCAACAAGAGTACCGACTGTTGTTGTTGCTGCTGCAGTGGCATGAGCCATTCAAATCCAAGAAACAATGGATACCGAAACCAGAGAAGAATAAGCGGATTGAAATCTGAAAATGCAAGAATATCCCACCGAAACTGCTGCTGCTAGATTTGTGAACTAGGATGAAAAAACCTATTTCAAAACCATTTTTATACAAGAACCCAGGGAGCCATATACACCAAAACAGCGGGCTGAATCCGTCAAAACAGGGAGCCGCCCTCCATTTCAAAATAAATCTAACATCCCATGACCAAATCAACCCTCACAAACCACTCCCGGGACCAAATCGACCCTCACAAACCACTCCCAAACCAGAAAATCCAAACTGTAAATCAAAATGGGGGCGATTTTGATCAAATACGATTCCACAAATATCAAAATGGGGCTATTTTGATCAAATACAATTCGGTTAGTTTATCCGCCCTGGGCTAAAATAAAAAAATAAATTAATTTTTAAATAAAATATGGGCTAATTATATAAAAAAAAAAAATATTATTTTAATTAAAAATTCGCCCCATTAAAATATAAAAAGCCTTAAATTTCGCCTTTGGGCGATTATTCGCCCCTAAAATTAACCTTGCTTCCGGAGATGATTAATAGAGTTAATCTATGGTCGGTCTTGCCGACATTTCAATTGATAATGTTGTTCTGCTTCTAGCTTAGGGTTACAAGACAGTAATTGTATGAACTGAGAACCGAATAGGTGAGTCGGCTGCCATATTACTCTCATTACTGGAATGAGCAATCCTGTTGCAATGTCTGTTAAACATTAATACGAGTTAATCTATGTTAATTTTTCTGGGTTTAACCCCAATTCGTTCTTACGGGTTTTAGTTATAGCATGTATTAAAGTTTTCTCATGCATCTGAACATGATAGCGGATTCTTGGAATGTTGAGGGTTCAATCCACATATGTTCGACCGTTTGAATGTAAAAAGTTTCCTTAGTTATCAACCACGGTCGTGAATTTACATAAAGCGCCATTGATATTCATGGAATTGAGTGGGCAAGTTTACCTGTGCGGCTGTAACATTTCTGAACTGATTTCTGAGAATTTCTTGGCTGTACCAAACGGTGTTTTCGTTCCACATTTGTTTATTTGTATCCACAATCGAGTTTCGAAGAGGTTCCACATTTGTTTGTTTGTATCCAGAATCGAGTTTCGAAGAGGACCGGACCCGGCTTCTATTACCCCTCAGTTGCCAGGTCTCAACCTCTTCGATCCTCTCTTGTACAAATAATCCATAACATTGATCTGATTTCTATTTAATTTCTGCAATGGATTATTTAACCATGCTGCTGGTAAACAGTTCTATTTTTTTCTTTTAAATTGTTTTCCACTTTTTTATTTTAGTTAACAAATTCCTAAATCAAGAAATTACTCGTTACCCTATCTGGCCAGCCTTGTTCCGGATCTGATGTCATAGATTTTACAATCTTTATGTTTATCCCTGTTGGGTAATCTTTTCCACCATTGCTCGGGGATAATTTTAAAACAAGCTTAATAGGAATAATTTGATAACAGGCCAGAGCAGTCGCCCAAACTTGTTGACCCAGAACTTTACAGGTTCTTTCACGCGTAATGTTTTCCCTTAGCCTAACTCAACAACCCAGTCTATTGTTTTCCCTTAGCCGTACTGTTTCCTTACTACGGTAATTAAATGGAAGATATTTTTCCATTTGTTTCTAAGGGTTCTCATTCTGGGCCTTAGCAGATGACCCACACTGCACTGCAGCAACTTAATTATTGTTCAAGATTATTACCTTCCATCATCTACATTATTAATTCTAGGATTAATAGAAATTTGCCATCTATAATCATTATGCTTATCTCAAAAATAATTCGCATAAGGAAGTAGGATTCTAGGCTTCACTCATTATTCCATCTATAATCATTATGCTTATCTCAAAAATAATTCACAGAAGGAAGTAGGATTCTAGGCTTCACTCATTATTCCATCTATAATCACTATGCTTATCTCAAAAAATCTTAAAAACATTTCACAGAAGGAAGTAGGATTCCAGGATTTACTCATTACTTTATTAAAACAAAAGTGAACACAAGAAACATAAGCAGCTACTACTTAATTGTTCACTCGATTCTCCAGAATTACTGTAAGACTGAATCTGATCCTCCCTACCTACCGTGAGAAGGGCAATTACGTCCTCTTCCCCCGAGCTTCCACTCCAGAGCAGTATGTACAGCTTGTCAGACTCAAGTATCTGGCATCAGCACCACCGTCCAGTGAATACCATCTGAATATGATCTGTTCCGGAGTCTATACTGGCACATGCCCAGCACAGGAATTACTCCTTTGCAGTGTCCTCCCAGTTCCGCAGACCTTTCTTTCTGTCCCCTTGGACTTCTCAGAAAGCAAAACCCTTCTTTCCCTTGAGATCCCTCTTTTATCAGGAAAGAAGGGGGTAACTGTCATAACTGTCTCACAGTTAAAATTAGTTTCAACCAACGGTGTTACAGACAATGGCACGAGACCAGATTAAGGTAAAGTTGTGCCTGACTGTTTCTGTGGTTGCACCACTCATCCCTTCTGTGAGACATCTGATGTTCCTCTCCAAACTACTGTGAGACATCTGATGTTCCTCTCCAATCTCGAAATTAGTTAGATTACAAATAACAACGTTGGGTTTCTTTTTTTCTGGAGGAGTTTTCTACAACAGTGGAGAGACGCTAAAAGACGCTAAAAGGGAGCCTGTCTTCAGTTCTCGTGGATTTCTATGACTTTGCAGGTCGTTTGGACATGCACAGAGGAGAGATTCAAATCGGCCCGAAGAGTTGAGTGTAATGGACTGTAATGATGATGGTGTGGAATAACAAATAAATAAGGAGATTGCAGGGAGCACAAGGAGATAGGGTTGATTTTGGAGCCATGTTTGTTCTACCGCTACAGCCTTTGAAACTTGGGAAGGGAGGAAAATACGTAAGGCTCAGCATGGTTTGGTCTACGGGGAGGGGTGCCTTCTATTTATCAGAGGTAGAAGGCGATATCAGAGATAGAAGGCCATCGCTGATTTGATTTGGAGTTGGATATCCTTCTTAACTTCAATTCTTTTCATATTTTTATTATTATATAAAATAAAATCTTACTATTGAGTACACACAAGGACTTTTAGTTGCTTTGGGCATCGTTGCAGGGAAATAGATATAATTTTTTATTATTATATAAAAAATTTAAAATTCGATTGTAGCCACCGAAAACGATGTCTCCACATGCATCACTTCAAGAAATTATATATATATATATATATATATATATATATATATTTTTGCATGGCAAGAATATATATTGTTATTTATGGTTTTAGAGAGATTTATAAAAAATAAAAAGACTTATTCCATTATTTTATGAAATGAACTATGCCCTTCATAGTTTGCCAGATATAATGTGTTTGATAAATATAATGTTAAAAACCTAAATTATATCTAATAGGTTAAAATTAATATTTTATTTAAAAAATATTAAATAAATTAATATTATATATTTTTATTAAGAAAAAAGCCCGGAGTATGGTATTAAGGAACCCCGACCTACACGGTTCCAACAATCATTGCCGGCACCAACTGCTTTGGCCCTTATCACCGCAAGAAACAATATGATGTACTGTGCCAAAGAAGCACAACATATTCAGCGAATTGAAATTTGAAATTAACCTATCATCTGATAAAATAACCCTGAAAATAAAAATGACCGCGTATTTTGACATTAAACACCCAAGAACACATCTGGATTGCACAAAAATGAGCACAATCTACAGCTATAAGAAAGCTAACAGAATGAAAGGGAACACCAAAGGAAAAAGAAACGGACATTTAACGAAATAGGCGTGATATAAGCAACAGATAAAACAACAATGACCAGAAAGTTACTGCAAAAATGGTGCAGATCACGGCTACTTATCCCATGCTTGAATATCAGCAGAGTTAATATACCTTTTACACGAACATGAGAATAAAGGGGCCTAATTTCTCGCACTCAGCCAACAAGAGTACCGACTGTTGTTGTTGCTGCTGCAGTGGCATGAGCCATTCAAATCCAAGAAACAATGGATACCGAAACCAGAGAAGAATAAGCGGATTGAAATCTGAAAATGCAAGAATATCCCACCGAAACTGCTGCTGCTAGATTTGTGAACTAGGATGAAAAAACCTATTTCAAAACCATTTTTATACAAGAACCCAGGGAGCCATATACACCAAAACAGCGGGCTGAATCCGTCAAAACAGGGAGCCGCCCTCCATTTCAAAATAAATCTAACATCCCATGACCAAATCAACCCTCACAAACCACTCCCGGGACCAAATCGACCCTCACAAACCACTCCCAAACCAGAAAATCCAAACTGTAAATCAAAATGGGGGCGATTTTGATCAAATACGATTCCACAAATATCAAAATGGGGCTATTTTGATCAAATACAATTCGGTTAGTTTATCCGCCCTGGGCTAAAATAAAAAAATAAATTAATTTTTAAATAAAATATGGGCTAATTATATAAAAAAAAAAAATATTATTTTAATTAAAAATTCGCCCCATTAAAATATAAAAAGCCTTAAATTTCGCCTTTGGGCGATTATTCGCCCCTAAAATTAACCTTGCTTCCGGAGATGATTAATAGAGTTAATCTATGGTCGGTCTTGCCGACATTTCAATTGATAATGTTGTTCTGCTTCTAGCTTAGGGTTACAAGACAGTAATTGTATGAACTGAGAACCGAATAGGTGAGTCGGCTGCCATATTACTCTCATTACTGGAATGAGCAATCCTGTTGCAATGTCTGTTAAACATTAATACGAGTTAATCTATGTTAATTTTTCTGGGTTTAACCCCAATTCGTTCTTACGGGTTTTAGTTATAGCATGTATTAAAGTTTTCTCATGCATCTGAACATGATAGCGGATTCTTGGAATGTTGAGGGTTCAATCCACATATGTTCGACCGTTTGAATGTAAAAAGTTTCCTTAGTTATCAACCACGGTCGTGAATTTACATAAAGCGCCATTGATATTCATGGAATTGAGTGGGCAAGTTTACCTGTGCGGCTTATCTCAAAAATAATTCGCATAAGGAAGTAGGATTCTAGGCTTCACTCATTATTCCATCTATAATCATTATGCTTATCTCAAAAATAATTCACAGAAGGAAGTAGGATTCTAGGCTTCACTCATTATTCCATCTATAATCATTATGCTTATCTCAAAAAATCTTAAAAACATTTCACAGAAGGAAGTAGGATTCCAGGATTTACTCATTACTTTATTAAAACAAAAGTGAACACAAGAAACATAAGCAGCTACTACTTAATTGTTCACTCGATTCTCCAGAATTACTGTAAGACTGAATCTGATCCTCCCTACCTACCGTGAGAAGGGCAATTACGTCCTCTTCCCCCGAGCTTCCACTCCAGAGCAGTATGTACAGCTTGTCAGACTCAAGTATCTGGCATCAGCACCACCGTCCAGTGAATACCATCTGAATATGATCTGTTCCGGAGTCTATACTGGCACATGCCCAGCACAGGAATTACTCCTTTGCAGTGTCCTCCCAGTTCCGCAGACCTTTCTTTCTGTCCCCTTGGACTTCTCAGAAAGCAAAACCCTTCTTTCCCTTGAGATCCCTCTTTTATCAGGAAAGAAGGGGGTAACTGTCATAACTGTCTCACAGTTAAAATTAGTTTCAACCAACGGTGTTACAGACAATGGCACGAGACCAGATTAAGGTAAAGTTGTGCCTGACTGTTTCTGTGGTTGCACCACTCATCCCTTCTGTGAGACATCTGATGTTCCTCTCCAAACTACTGTGAGACATCTGATGTTCCTCTCCAATCTCGACATTAGTTAGATTACAAATAACAACGTTGGGTATCTGGAGGAGTTTTCTACAAAAGTGGAGAGACGCTAAAAGACGCTAAAAGGGAGCCTGTCTTCAGTTCTCGTGGACTTCTATGACTTTGCAGGTCGTTTGGACATGCACAGAGGAGGAGATTCAAATCGGCCCGAAGAGTTGAGTGTAATGGACTGTAATGATGATGGTGTGGAATAACAAATAAATAAGGAGTTTGCAGGGAGCACAAGGAGATAGGGTTGATTGTGGAGCCATGTTTGTTCTACCGCTACAGCCTTTGAAACTTGGGAAGGGAGGAAAATACGTAAGGCTCAGCATGGTTTGGTCTACGGGGAGGGGTGCCTTCTATTTATCAGAGGTAGAAGGCGATATCAGAGATAGAAGGCCATCGCTGATTTGATTTGGAGTTGGATATCCTTCTTAACTTCAATTCTTTTCATATTTTTATTATTATATAAAATAAAATCTTACTATTGAGTACACACAAGGACTTTTAGTTGCTTTGGGCATCGTTGCAGGGAAATAGATATAATTTTTTATTATTATATAAAAAATTTAAAATTCGATTGTAGCCACCGAAAACGATGTCTCCACATGCATCACTTCAAGAAATTATATATATATATATATATATATATATATTTGCATGGCAAGAATATATATTGTTATTTATGGTTTTAGAGAGATTTATAAAAAATAAAAAAGACTTATTCCATTATTTTATGAAATGAACTATGCCCTTCATAGTTTGCCAGATATAATGTGTTTGATAAATATAATGTTAAAAACCTAAATTATATCTAATAGGTTAAAATTAATATTTTATTTAAAAAATATTAAATAAATTAATATTATATATTTTTATTAAGAAAAAAGCCCGGAGTATGGTATTAAGGAACCCCGACCTACACGGTTCCAACAATCATTGCCGGCACCAACTGCTCTGGCCCTTATCACCGCAAGAAACAATATGATGTACTGTGCCAAAGAAGCACAACATATTCAGCGAATTGAAATTTGAAATTAACCTATCATCTGATAAAATAACCCTGAAAATAAAAATGACCGCGTATTTTGACATTAAACACCCAAGAACACATCTGGATTGCACAAAAATGAGCACAATCTACAGCTATAAGAAAGCTAACAGAATGAAAGGGAACACCAAAGGAAAAAGAAACGGACATTTAACGAAATAGGCGTGATATAAGCAACAGATAAAACAACAATGACCAGAAAGTTACTGCAAAAATGGTGCAGATCACGGCTACTTATCCCATGCTTGAATATCAGCAGAGTTAATATACCTTTTACACGAACATGAGAATAAAGGGGCCTAATTTCTCGCACTCAGCCAACAAGAGTACCGACTGTTGTTGTTGCTGCTGCAGTGGCATGAGCCATTCAAATCCAAGAAACAATGGATACCGAAACCAGAGAAGAATAAGCGGATTGAAATCTGAAAATGCAAGAATATCCCACCGAAACTGCTGCTGCTAGATTTGTGAACTAGGATGAAAAAACCTATTTCAAAACCATTTTTATACAAGAACCCAGGGAGTCATATACACCAAAACAGCGGGCTGAATCCGTCAAAACAGGGAGCCGCCCTCCATTTCAAAATAAATCTAACATCCCATGACCAAATCAACCCTCACAAACCACTCCCGGGACCAAATCGACCCTCACAAACCACTCCCAAACCAGAAAATCCAAACTGTAAATCAAAATGGGGGCGATTTTGATCAAATACGATTCCACAAATATCAAAATGGGGCTATTTTGATCAAATACAATTCGGTTAGTTTATCCGCCCTGGGCTAAAATAAAAAAATAAATTAATTTTTAAATAAAATATGGGCTAATTATATAAAAAAAAAAAATATTATTTTAATTAAAAATTCGCCCCATTAAAATATAAAAAGCCTTAAATTTCGCCTTTGGGCGATTATTCGCCCCTAAAATTAACCTTGCTTCCGGAGATGATTAATAGAGTTAATCTATGGTCGGTCTTGCCGACATTTCAATTGATAATGTTGTTCTGCTTCTAGCTTAGGGTTACAAGACAGTAATTGTATGAACTGAGAACCGAATAGGTGAGTCGGCTGCCATATTACTCTCATTACTGGAATGAGCAATCCTGTTGCAATGTCTGTTAAACATTAATACGAGTTAATCTATGTTAATTTTTCTGGGTTTAACCCCAATTCGTTCTTACGGGTTTTAGTTATAGCATGTATTAAAGTTTTCTCATGCATCTGAACATGATAGCGGATTCTTGGAATGTTGAGGGTTCAATCCACATATGTTCGACCGTTTGAATGTAAAAAGTTTCCTTAGTTATCAACCACGGTCGTGAATTTACATAAAGCGCCATTGATATTCATGGAATTGAGTGGGCAAGTTTACCTGTGCGGCTGTAACATTTCTGAACTGATTTCTGAGAATTTCTTGGCTGTACCAAACGGTGTTTTCGTTCCACATTTGTTTATTTGTATCCACAATCGAGTTTCAAAGAGGTTCCACATTTGTTTGTTTGTATCCAGAATCGAGTTTCGAAGAGGACCGGACCCGGCTTCTATTACCCCTCAGTTGCCAGGTCTCAACCTCTTCGATCCTCTCTTGTACAAATAATCCATAACATTGATCTGATTTCTATTTAATTTCTGCAATGGATTATTTAACCATGCTGCTGGTAAACAGTTCTATTTTTTTCTTTTAAATTGTTTTCCACTTTTTTATTTTAGTTAACAAATTCCTAAATCAAGAAATTACTCGTTACCCTATCTGGCCAGCCTTGTTCCGGATCTGATGTCATAGATTTTACAATCTTTATGTTTATCCCTGTTGGGTAATCTTTTCCACCATTCCTCGGGGATAATTTTAAAACAAGCTTAATAGGAATAATTTGATAACAGGCAAGAGCAGTCGCCCAAACTTGTTGACCCAGAACTTTACAGGTTCTTTCACGCGTAATGTTTTCCCTTAGCCTAACTCAACAACCCAGTCTATTGTTTTCCCTTAGCCGTACTGTTTCCTTACTACGGTAATTAAATGGAAGATATTTTTCCATTTGTTTCTAAGGGTTCTCATTCTGGGCCTTAGCAGATGACCCACACTGCACTGCAGCAACTTAATTATTGTTCAAGATTATTACCTTCCATCATCTACATTATTAATTCTAGGATTAATAGAAATTTTCCATCTATAATCATTATGCTTATCTCAAAAATAATTCGCATAAGGAAGTAGGATTCTAGGCTTCACTCATTATTCCATCTATAATCATTATGCTTATCTCAAAAATAATTCACAGAAGGAAGTAGGATTCTAGGCTTCACTCATTATTCCATCTATAATCATTATGCTTATCTCAAAAAATCTTAAAAACATTTCACAGAAGGAAGTAGGATTCCAGGATTTACTCATTACTTTATTAAAACAAAAGTGAACACAAGAAACATAAGCAGCTACTACTTAATTGTTCACTCGATTCTCCAGAATTACTGTAAGACTGAATCTGATCCTCCCTACCTACCGTGAGAAGGGCAATTACGTCCTCTTCCCCCGAGCTTCCACTCCAGAGCAGTATGTACAGCTTGTCAGACTCAAGTATCTGGCATCAGCACCACCGTCCAGTGAATACCATCTGAATATGATCTGTTCCGGAGTCTATACTGGCACATGCCCAGCACAGGAATTACTCCTTTGCAGTGTCCTCCCAGTTCCGCAAACCTTTCTTTCTGTCCCCTTGGACTTCTCAGAAAGCAAAACCCTTCTTTCCCTTGAGATCCCTCTTTTATCAGGAAAGAAGGGGGTAACTGTCATAACTGTCTCACAGTTAAAATTAGTTTCAACCAACGGTGTTACAGACAATGGCACGAGACCAGATTAAGGTAAAGTTGTGCCTGACTGTTTCTGTGGTTGCACCACTCATCCCTTCTGTGAGACATCTGATGTTCCTCTCCAAACTACTGTGAGACATCTGATGTTCCTCTCCAATCTCGAAATTAGTTAGATTACAAATAACAACGTTGGGTTTCTTTTTTTCTGGAGGAGTTTTCTACAACAGTGGAGAGACGCTAAAAGACGCTAAAAGGGAGCCTGTCTTCAGTTCTCGTGGATTTCTATGACTTTGCAGGTCGTTTGGACATGCACAGAGGAGGAGATTCAAATCGGCCCGAAGAGTTGAGTGTAATGGACTGTAATGATGATGGTGTGGAATAACAAATAAATAAGGAGATTGCAGGGAGCACAAGGAGATAGGGTTGATTTTGGAGCCATGTTTGTTCTACCGCTACAGCCTTTGAAACTTGGGAAGGGAGGAAAATACGTAAGGCTCAGCATGGTTTGGTCTACGGGGAGGGGTGCCTTCTATTTATCAGAGGTAGAAGGCGATATCAGAGATAGAAGGCCATCGCTGATTTGATTTGGAGTTGGATATCCTTCTTAACTTCAATTCTTTTCATATTTTTATTATTATATAAAATAAAATCTTACTATTGAGTACACACAAGGACTTTTAGTTGCTTTGGGCATCGTTGCAGGGAAATGGATATAATTTTTTATTATTATATAAAAAATTTAAAATTCGATTGTAGCCACCGAAAACGATGTCTCCACATGCATCACTTCAAGAAATTATATATATATATATATATATATATATATATATATATATATATATATATTTGCATGGCAAGAATATATATTGTTATTTATGGTTTTAGAGAGATTTATAAAAAATAAAAAAGACTTATTCCATTATTTTATGAAATGAACTATGCCCTTCATAGTTTGCCAGATATAATGTGTTTGATAAATATAATGTTAAAAACCTAAATTATATCTAATAGGTTAAAATTAATATTTTATTTAAAAAATATTAAATAAATTAATATTATATATTTTTATTAAGAAAAAAGCCCGGAGTATGGTATTAAGGAACCCCGACCTACACGGCATGCATCAGTTAAAGGAATTGTATATATATTTATATGTTATATTATATTATATTACAGTGAGACCACCATAGTTGGCCTCAATGTTCCACACAACGTGGAGGGTGTACTGCTGAGATTATTCAACCTGGAGGGAAGGCGTACCTGGTCAGATTATTCAACCTGAGAACATGGTAAACTGCAGTTCATCCATTTCGATCATACTATCAATGTAAACAACCCCTTCATGTATTTCTTTAGTTTCCGTAAAGAAAATAATGTTGCTCCGACCAAATTGTTTACTTACACAGTGGGCAAACAGCGATGAATATATGCAGAGCCTCTGCTGAAGCTTGCATCTTTGTTCAAGAACATAGACAAAAATTAAAATTAAAATTTCAGTTTTACAACATTAAAATAAAAATCAATATTTATTATAAAAATAAATCATTTTCTTAATAAATCATTTTCTTCATAAATATCAATTTCAGTTTTACAACATTAAATTAAAAAACAATATTTATTATAAAAATAAATCATTTTCTTCATAAATATTTTTAGTAAAACTAGATTCCTCAAGGACGGGAGGTGCACAGTCAAATTTATATTTTACTTGAAAAATGCATGAATAAATTACTATTCTCTTTTAAAGAAAGGTATTTTTTTTTTTAATATTATTTATAAACATCCAGATTGGAAGTGTAGATTGGCAGATTGAAAGTATAGATTGGAGATGTCATAGGTATGTTTTTCTATATAAATATTCATGTTTTTCTATATAAATATGCAAATTGAAGTATAAATTGGAGATGCCATGCCTAATTTTTTACTTTAAAATTTTATTTTGTATAAAAATATTTTTAAATAAAAAATAATTTTTTTTTTAATCTTATATTTTTAAATAAATTTTTTTAATATTAATGTATTTAATATTTTTTTATTAAAAGACAAATTTTAACACATTATATGATGATATATGTTTTATACAGCAAACTATTCTTCCCGGGCGGGCATCATTGTCAGACGGGAAACACACCCGATCCCATACCGACCTCGATATGTGAAATCGTCTTACGCCATCATCATTGTCAGACGGGAAACACACCCGATCCCATACCGACCTCGATATGTGAAATCGTCTTACGCCATATGTACTGATCTTTCTCGGGAGACATGGTCAAAGCCCGCTTTGAGATCTGAAACTCAAAGGATGCGTAAGCAGGCTCGACTGTTAAGGTTGCCATCTCAAAGGATGCGTAAGCAGGCTCGACTGTTAAGGCCGCCATCACCTTTAGGTACTCGATCATAGGGAGAGGATGCGTAAGCAGGCTCGACTGATAAGGAAAGGTCCGGCAGGGCTCGACTGTTAAGGACCCTTTAGGGTGCTCGACTAATAAGGACCGGAGGCGCTCGACCATAGGGAGAGGACCCTTTAGGGTGCATTAGCACACTCGACTAATAAGGATGCGTAAGCAGGCTCGACTGTTAAGGACCGGAGGCGCTCGACCATAGGACCTTTAGGTACTCGACCATAAGGATGCGTAAGCAGGCTCGACTGTTAAGGACCGGAGGCGCTCGACCATAGGGAGAGGACCCTTTAGGGTGCGTTAGCACACTCGACTAATAAGGAAAGGGGGCTCAGCAAACTATGAATAAAAACAAAAATATAAATATAAATCTATATATATAATTTCTTTGAATGATGCATGGCCACATATCATATGTTTTTAACTTCGACTTTATCAAACACATTTTATACGGCAAACTAGGTATAAAAACAAAAATATAAATATAAATCTATATCTATAATTTCTTTAAATGATGGATAGGGCCACATATCTTTGAGACTATAATCGAATTTCAAACTTTCTACATAATTTTTTATATAATAATAAAAAATTATATTACTTTACAAAGCAAGTAAATATAAATATAAATCTATATCTATAATTTCTTTAAATGATGGATAGGGCCACATATCGTTTTGAGACTATAATCGAATTTCAAACTTTTTACGTAATTTTTTATATAATAATAAAAAATTATATTACTTTACAAAGCAAGTAGAGCTATATAAAAACTATATTAGTTTACAATATAAAAAAGTATATTAGTTTACAAAGCAAGTAGAGCTCTTTTCCGTATTCAATGGTAATATTTTACTTTTTATAAAATAATAATAAAAAATTACAATGGCTTGCCAATATTTTACTTTTATAGAATAATAATAAAAAATTACAATGGCATTTTACTTTTATAAAATAATAATAAAAAATTACAATGGCTTGCCATGTACATATGAAAAAACTGAAGTTAATTTTTTATATAATAATAAAAATTTATATTACTATTATATTACTTTCCATGCACAAATGGCCAAAACAAGTAGAGTTCTTGTACATAGTCAATAGTAATATTTTATTTTTATATAAGAATAATAAAAAAAAATTATATAAGAATAATAAAAAATTACAATGGCTTGCCATGCAAATATGGAAAAAAGTGAAGTTAAGAAAGACATGTAACTTCAAATCAAATCAGCCATGGCCTGCAAATATGGAAAAAAGTGAAGTTAAGAAAGACATATATGGAAAAAGTGAAGTTAAGAAAGACATGTAACTTCAAATCAAATCAGCCATGGCCTTTTGATTTCTATTTAATAGAATGCATCCCTCCTCTTACACCAAACCATTCCTTCTTTTGCTACGCCTTGCGTATTTTCCTCCTTTGTCAAGTTTCCCTCTGTAGCTGTAGAGAACAGAGAACAGACATGGCTCCACAATCAACCGTATCTCCTTGTGCTCTTTGCAAACTTCTTATTTATTTGTTATTGCTTTTCATGTTACCTAATTTGATGCAATGCAGACCGCTTGTGCCCAAGATTTCAAGGCCGGATCATAAACCCGTTGATGGGTTGAGAATAGATCTTGTGCACAGAGATTCATCACTTTCCCCATTGTTTCCAGGGAATATTAAGTCAACTGAACGAGTTAAGCAAGCAGTGCAACGCAGTCAAGAGAGGCTGGAAACACTGCATAGATCTGTAGTTCTGAAGGTTGGTCAATTGGCCCACAAAAGTTCAGGAATCCAAGCTCCAATAAGTGCAGGAAGTGGAGAATATACGATGAAGGTAGAAATTGGTGAGCCGTCATTATCATATTCTGGAATTCTAGACACAGGTAGTGACTTGATATGGACACAGTGCTTGCCCTGTGATAATTGCTCTAATCAAACCTATCCAATCTATGATCCTTCCCAATCGTCCACTTATAGGAAGGTCTCATGCGAAAGCCCTGAGTGCCCGTCAAACCCTAACTTTTATTGCTCTGCTGGTATGTGTCATTACATGTGGGAGTATGGTGATTACTCCACCACCTCAGGGATCCTTTCATACGACACGTTTACCTTTTCATCAGAGTCAGTGGACCAGATTGTCTTTGGTTGTGGGCAATACAATGATGGCCACTACGCAGCACACGGAGGTGTAGGCTTCGGACGAGGTTCCTTATCCTTAATTTCACAACTTGGGTCATTAGGTGCTAATAAGTTTTCTTATTGTCTCCAGGGTTTTGAAGAACCTTCGTACATGGTCAGCCCTTTGTTTATAGGCCACAGTGCTACTTTGAATGCCGAGGTTAATGTCAGTTCAACTCCTTTTATTCAAAACGCGGCATCAAGTTTCTATTTCCTTTGGTTGGAAGGAATTAGCGTTGGAGGTAAATTATTAAACATCGATGCATCTACTTTTGATATTCAAGATGATGGTAGTGGTGGATTTATGATAGACTCCGGAACCACATTCACGCTTTTGCATGAGGATGCATATCAAGTTTTGAAGAAAGCATTGATCTCTGCCATTCACTTTCCGCAAACCGATGGCTCTGGACTCGGACTAGACCTCTGTTTTGACTTAGGTCCTGACTATCACTTTCGGCTTTCCTCTAATCAATTTCCTACTATGACTTTCCACTTTAAGGGAGCAGATTATGTTTTGCAGCCGGAACACTATTTCTACGTTGATGACACCACTTTCTGCCTGGCAATGCTTCCGACTTCCCAGATCCAGATGTCCATATTAGGGAATTATCAACAGCAAAACTACCATATTCTCTATGACAACGGAAACAACATGCTCTCTTTTGCACCGACGGATTGTGATTCCTTGTAAGCAACCACATCGACAGGTGTTTTCTCATTATCATTATCAGATGAATAAGGTTTTGTTTCATCCCAAAAAAAGAAATTGTCATACAATTTTGAGTCTGTTACTGTTACTAGAATTTGTTTTCGAGTCTGTTACTGTTAGTAGAATTTGTTTTTAAGTCTGTTACCGTTACTGTGACAGTTTTTTTGAGGACTGTACGCAGATAGTAATAAAGTTTGTTATTCTGATTTCGGATTCATTGAACCATGGTTCCCTTATTGTGAATATTGATAAACTCTTGTGATTACGGAAAGGACTCCTTATTGTGAATATTGATAAACTCGTTTGTTTTTGAGTCAGTTACTATTACTGTAACAGTCTTTTTTTAAGACTATACGCAAATAGTAATAAAGTTTGTTACTCTGATTTCGAATTCATTGAACCATGGTTCCCTTTTTGTGAATATTGATAAACTCGTGATTACGGAAAGGACTCCTTATTGTGAATATTGATAAACTCGTGATTACTGAAAGGACTTATTAGGTGGATTCAATCCTATATTATTTTGATATTTATTATTTTACATCGAATATTGCATTTATAACAGTATTGAGAAATATGTTTATTTTGGAATGTTTTTTCAGAATTTTAATTCAATAATTAATATTCAATTATATATTATTTTGATGTTTATTATTTTAGATTGAATATTGTATATATAATTATGGATTTTTTTTTTCCAAGATTTTTAATTTTAATAATCAATTAGTGTAGGAATTTAATTTCATAGAATCTTATAAATATTATACACAAATCAAATAAAAGATGGAGATTTATTTCCAAAATAGATATTTTTTTGTCTTTTTAATTAAATTTATTAATTAAAAAATGGCACACAAGTGTCATACGAAATGAGTAAGTGTTTTTTGAGCATGTGGTATTGATAAGCCATCATACTTGCCTATTATATTGTAACAAAACACATTTATAGATTAAGAATCTTAGTGATAAATCTTTATGATTAAGAATCTTATTATATGTTTTTTTAAACTAGTATATGTCAAAATTATATATTAATTATTTTTATTGTTTAATAATTTTTTGTTTGTTTTTGTTAAACAGAATTATAATTTACTTAAAATTTAGATTTTTTAAATTTTAACAAATTGAGATATATGGTGAAATGTATGGTGAAGTAACCATTTTAGTTTATTATAAATTAATGTTTATAGTGAATTACTGTATTTATCGTAAATTAATGTTTTTATTGTAAATTAATGTTTATATGGGGAAGTAAGTGTTTTAGTTTATTATAAATTAATATCCATATCATAAAGTAATTGTTTTAGTTTATCATAAAGTAATTGTTTTAGTTTATTATGAATTAATGTACTGTTTTAGTTTATTAATTGCCTATAAATTAATATTTATAGGCATAGCCATGTAATTTATATAATTTCATTACTTTACATTATAGCCTTATTTTTATGATAAATTAATGTCTATAGGCATAGCCATGTACTTTATATAATTTCATTACTTTACATCATAGCTTTATTTTCTTAGAGCACAAGAATGGAGTTAACCTTATTGCGTGATTCAATAAAGAGTCACTTAAAACCTTAAACTCTGAAATAATATAAAGAGTGAAGTGCAGTACCCTTAACTGTTGTTTTCTGTTTGATTTTTGGCCAAAATGGCAACGAATTTCCTGGGAACAAAATTAGAAACATAATATCATTTACTCGAGTTGCCTAAGAAATATATGAGGAAGTCCATCCACATCGATTGAGTGGAAGTTCAATTCTCATCTAGTGATTGGACTATTGACAACAAGAGTAGACTTCGTGCCACTAACGATATGGTTCCCGAAGAGCAATGGGTTCACACAATTTTAAAAAGAGTGTTTATATGCATGATTTGCTCAGGGTGCTTGTTTCCTACCCAAGCAGTTGGTGGAGAGGGCACTAGCAAGGTTCCCAATATCTCCCAAGGATCTTCTTTGTTATCAGAAACTCTAATTCTTTCAATTTGATGGGATTACATACATTATTAAACGCCCAATACTTGCCAGCTAAAGTAAACCAATAGAGGAAAACTCAATTGAAATCACATAAACACACTTATCTCATAAAATCACTTGTAACAAACAAATAGAGAAACCCAATTGAGATCAATTTTGTGAGAAGAAACCGAGAATTAGCCAATGAACAAAAATATAAAATACCCTATAACAAACTAATAGAGGAAACCCAATTGAAATCAATTTTGTGAAAAAGAAATAGAGAATTAGCGAAAGAACAAAAAATAACAATGGAAATGAAGCCTCAGTTCTTCAATGGTGGCCCCTGAGTAGATGGGGATGAATGCCCCTTGCTGTAATTCATTCAAACTCCATTCGTAGAAAACTTGTTTCCCAAACTGAACACTTAACTTGATGGACCCTATTGTTTCTTGATGTTGTTAGAGTGGGGCCTATTATTTCTTGATGTCGACATAGTAGGGTTTCTAGGAATAATGAAAACTGTTTCATACGCTAAAAAGCCCCAGTGTGAGAAAAACACCGTGAAGATGCAGAGAAGCTTCTGATGTATGGATTCTGTTATGTTAAATAACTTGACCAAGAGTTATGATTATGCCCTGTGGTTTGAAGCAGATTTCAAGGTATTTGATCTTTCTCCAAATTTGATATAGATTCACTTGATGCTCTTCTAAATGCATTTGAGTAAAAACAATTGCCATGAAACAACTATTGCATTCTGCAACCGAGTTGTGATGGAATTCCTCTTAGTCTCAACCTACTCTACTGACAGAGTTATGCTTCTACTGGCAAATAGAGAAATCCAATTGATATCAATTTTGTGACAAGAAGAAACTAATGAATATGGAACCATTTAATAATAACCAGTATAGATCCATTTTAAATACTGATCTAATATGAGTTGAGAGGGATCCAATTTCTTCACTTACAATATTTTTTTATGAACCGACATTATTTAAATATTTTGTATAGTTTATTATTATTATTTTTTGTATTTTAATTTTTTTAGTTTTTATTTGGGCGGACATGATTAAAATTTCAACTTTGATGACGGACAGACAGAGTTACACATCATACTAGGCTGTAGAATAAACCTCTCAGCTCAATAACATTGTTATTAGAGATGAAACATCGGTTCTTCAAGCACAAAGAGAAAAATACCCTGTGCTCTAATTCACTCAAACTCCATTGTAGAAAACATGCTTCCCAAACCAAACAATTAACTTGATAGACCTTATTGTTCCTTGATGTCATCAGAGCAAGGTTTCCAGGTATGATGAAAGCTTTGTTTCAATGAGCCTCTCAGCTCAATAACATTGTTATTAGAGAAGATTCTTGCTTTGTTTCAATGAGCCTCTCAGCTCAATAACATTGTTATTAGAGAAGAAGCATTGGTTCTTAAAGCACAAAGAGAAGAATACCCCGTGCTCTAATTCGCTCAAACTCCATTGTAGAAAACATGCTTTCCATACCGAACAATTAACTTGATAGACCTTATTGTTCCTTGATGTCATCAGAGCAAGCTTTCCAGGTATGATGAAAGCTTTGTTTCATACGTTGAAAATCCCACGTGTGAAAAAAACACCATAAAGAGGTAGAGTATCTGATTAACAAGATGATTGTGAAAATACCGACGTGTGAAAAAAACACCATAAAGAGGTAGAGTATATGATTAACAAGATGATTGTGAAAATACCTGAATGCATGGATGCTGCTATATTAAATAACTTGATCAGGAGATATGATCATGCCCAATTGCTAGAAGCAAATTTCAAAGTATTGGATTCCTTTAATGCTCTTATAAATGCGTTTAAGACCATAGCCAGGAGACAATTATTGTATTGTTCAACCAGCCAGGTTGTGATGAGGTTCCTTTCACTGTCTCAACTTACTCTACTGACAGGCATAACCGGGAAGAGTACCCCATACTCTAATTCACTCAAACTTCATCACTAAAAACCTGTTTCTAGAACCAAACAATTAACTTGATGGACCCTATTGTTTCTTGATGTCATCAGAGCAGGAGGGCTTCCACGCATGATGAAACTTTTTCTTCATATGCTTAGAAGGCCCTGTGTGAGAAAAACACCACAAAGAGAAAGAAAATTTGCTCAACAACATGATTGCAAAAAACTTTCAAATTATGAATCCTGTCATGTCAAATGTTCATGCCCAATTGTTAGACAGAACAACATGCCTACAAAAAACTTTCAAATTATGACTCCTGCCATGTTAAATGTTCATGCCCAATTGTTAGACAAAAGAACATGCCTACAAAAAACTTTCAAATAATAAATCCTGCCATGTTAAATGATCATGCCCAATTGTTAGACAAAACAACATGCTCATCTTTGGGAATGATGCGATATTATGCATTGAGTTAATTATAGGTTAATTTTTTCCCAAATGAGGGAATCATTAATTTCCAAATCATTAACTTATTATTTGATGTTTATTGTTTTGCTTTGTTTTATTGAGTCATGGTTATGTTTATGGATCCAATCAATAAATAGGAACAAATTCAAACAATTAATTTCGAAATCATTAACTTATTATTTAATGTTTATTGTTTGCTTTGTTTTATTTCCTCATGGTTATGTTTATGTCAATGGATCCAATAAATAAAAACAAATTCAAACAAATCATTAATTATTATTTAATGTTCATTGTTTGCTTTGTTTTATTTCCTCATGGTTATGTTTATGTCAATGGATCCAATAAATAAAAACAAATTCAAACAATTAACTTCACTTCTGTACAAAGTGACTGTATATTAAATCTCAAAAATTTTAAAATATTAAATAAGAAATGAATTCAAACAATTAACTTCACTTAATTAAATTTCAAAAGTTTAAAATATTAATAAAATTTAACTATGTAGTACCAATGGCACTGATGCACCCACTAAATAGAAACAAATTCAAACAATTAACTTCACTTCTGTACAAAGTGGTTGTATATTAAATCTCAAAAATTCTAAAGTGGTTGTATATTAAATCTCAAAAATTTTAAAAATATTAAATAATTGTATATTAAATCTCAAAATTTTTAAAAATATTAAATAAAATATGTAGTCCCAATGGCACTACTCCCACCGGCATTAAAAGTTTAGCATGGAAATTATACAGTATCGTGAGAGTAAGAAACAAAAGCAATGCATAAGCGGAAAAGTTACGCCAACACTTCAATTAAACCCCTTTAACGTGGGAGACAGATTAGATAGATTTTATGTGATCAGTGTCCTTGTCAATTTTGTGTTTTAATAAATAACAAAAAAATATTTTTTTCAAAATTAACGTTAAAAAACAAAAAGTTTATTTTATATATAGGTTGTCCTTGTCAATTTTGTGTTTTAATAAATAACAAAAAAAATATTTTTTTTTTTTTTAAATTAACGTAAAAAAACAAAAAGTTTTATTTTATATATGTTGTCCCTGTCAATTTTGTGTTTTAATAAATAACAATTTTTTTTTCCCTAAATTAACGTAAAAAAACAAAATGTTTTATATTATATAATAATTTTATTTATAAGTTAGATTACTTAATTTATATATAAAATAGTTTTTTGTATTTGAATATAATTTCGATTAAGATTGTGAGTTTTTGTTGTTTTAAAATATAGTTTTGGATGCATAAATAGATTTGGCACTTTAAAAAACTCCTTGAATGCTAAAATGATGCAAATTAAATAACTTAAACTCAAGTTTTTAAAAATATCTACCGAATTTTGATTAAAATTAATCATAAAAATTCATCTATTAGTTAGAATTGAAAAGAAGAAGCACCGAGAGGAAACGGCAGGGACAAAGATCGCAGATCTCTCCTGATCGATGCCGCAGAGAGGAGAGAAGGGGCGGAGCAACACCGGATGGATCGAGCAATGGCAATCGAAGGTGCAGTTTTGAGTGGGGTTTGGATCCGAGGGCCACTGTAGCGCAGGGTGGAGTGCTCGAAAATCAAAAGAGCATTAGATATGGGCTAGATCTGAAATGGCTAAGGTTACCTCTCTTTGCAAGCAAAGTATATCGATCTGTCACAAACGCAGTTGGATTTTCTCCTTCTAATTGTGACCCAGAGGTAGCCCCATGGACAAATCCGGTGCATGAGGAGATTAACACCTCGCTGTGGGAACTGAGCATCCGTAGGGGAGGAGTGGAGGTAGATCTGTGGTACAACTTGACAGAATGGAGGCTTGTCCTTCTAGATCTGAGGTATCCAGTCTCTGGATTGCCAACAATAGTGATCATGGCAATCAGATCCAGCCCTTTAATAGCCCACATTGACTGCAGGCAGTCTTTTTTCGTCCACAAAGCATTAATGCTGGCTTGACCTGAGCAATCCGGAGTGCGGCAACTAGATCCCGATTCCGCTAGTGTAGATCTTGAATGGATTTTGCAAGGACCTAGATCAATCCCTCTCACTATGAAAGGGAACTTAGATCACAGTCATGTCAAGGATCCAAAAGATCTGGCATACAACATATGGAACAGCTTGTACCAAAACCAGATCGGGAGGCACATTCACCAAAACCAGATTTGGAGAACTGATAACAAAAAGTCTCCTCTCATCTCTTGATCGCAGCCTCAGATCATAGAACAGAGCTGGCAATAGAGAGATGTGATGGTTGTGACGGATCAACGAAACATCCCAACAATAGAGCCTGAAGCACCTGCATCGGATATGCACGAAGGAAGAAAAAGTAATATCTTTATCAGATGCATGGGAGGGAACACAATATGCATCAAGATAGGGAAATGGGCGCCGAAAAAAACACTCAAACAAAGGATACAAGAAAGGACTAGAATCCCACCATGCAAACAACTCTGCTCTACATTGGGAAAGTACTGCATGAGGAGCACAAGCTAAAAGAATATGGCATAGGCAATGACTCAACCATATGTCCTAGCACAAGACTTCGCGGAGGTTTTTCGGCACAAGCTCAAAAGGACCTACTTCCTTTGCAACAGATGGCTCAGTGGAAAGGGAAGATGGAACCTCAAGTGAAAAACAGAACAGCAAGCTATAACCCCA